>JANRMT010062827.1:36752295-36767296 GCA_026402145.1 Polypterus bichir lapradei | reverse complement strand
TCTATCTATCTATCTATCTATCTATCTATCTATCTATCTATCTATCTATCTATCTATCTATCTATCTATCTATTCTATATTTCAGTTATCCTTACACATTTTTCTAAATGGGTTTAACTTTTGAGAAAAATTTCTCTACTGGCATAAATATACTTATTTCCTTTTATGTTCACATTTGAGCTGATTTACTCATCTGTAAAATCTGTGTACAATTTTGCAATCTTAAGTTATGGTAATGTATTCATTTGCTGCAATGCCTGGCAATGTGACTTCTGCATGAAATATTTACTATTTAAGGAAAAATATATTAGATTTTAGAATTTCATAGACTGGGGGGAGAGAGGAGAAGATCTTGGAGTTTCCTGTGAGGTCAAAAGTAATATCATTATATATCATTTGCTTAATTAATTCTGTGAATCACTGTATAACTGTCCATTTGCTTATTTCTTATTTCAGAGGCAATGTGTTAAAATGAAGGGATTTTTTTTATAATGATTACATAACAGAAAAGCTTCAAAGCTGAAATTTTAATGTCAAAGAAATATCTTATTGTACTTGCCGATCAGGGTCATGTGAAATGAGTGCAGATGGATGTCCCAATACAATATTTGCAAAGTCCCAATCTCAGATAATGAGGGCCAAACAAAACAGTAAAAGTGGAAGAGCTTGACTTTCAAAATGACGGTGCTTTGCTACTTATGGTGTACCAGTCAGACCCAAAAAGTTGTTGTTGAACAGCTGGCCACTCAGCAGAGGTGATTCCCATCACAGAAAGAAATCATGGAAATGTCACTGTCCACATCACCAAAGAAATGCTTTATTGCATTCTGTTTTTTAAACCACCATGTCTTATTGTTATTTTACCAGTGATATACAGTGGGCTCAGAAAGTATTCAGACCTCTCCACTTGCATGCTATCTTAAATTTTTAATGGATAAAACAGTCATTTTTGAACATTAAATTCTACTACGTAACCTAATAATGACAATGTGAATACATGTTTTCAGAAAGGCTTGCACGTTTATTAAACATCAAAAAACTCAAACTCTCATTCATAGAAGTATTGAGACCCTTAACTCCGTACTTTGTAGAAGCCCCTTTGACAGCAATTACAGGTTTAAGTCTTCTTGGGTAAGTCTCTACAAGCTTTGCACATCTAGGTTTGGACAGTTTATTGCACACCATCCCATGTAGGTCTGTCTACAAATGATCATCGCATTTAATACTGGGCTGTGGCAAACCACTCAAGGACAGCCAGAGACTTGTCCTGAAACCCTTCCATTGAATTAATTATGTGACGTCTAAAACCAATTAGTTGAGAATTTAGGTGTGTCATTTTAAAGGTGGTGAATACTTATGCCTGCGGTGGGCTGGCGCCCTGCCCAGGGCTTGTTTCCTGCCTTGTGCCCTGTGTTGGCTGGGATTGGCTCCAGCAGACCCCCGTGATCCTGTAGTTAGGATATAGCGGGTTGGATAATGGATGGATGGATGAATTCTTATGCTATTCATACCACATTTAATTGCCCCCAGACTACAGACAGGTGATTGCCACTTAACAAACTATGTGATATTAAAACTAACAGGTTTTTCATAATTAAAGCAGTGAAGTATATTATTTTATATTTTATATTTGTAATTGTTTTAGAACCATTGGCACAAGCCAATACGGTCTAAGTGGTGGTCCCAATCCTGGTTAAACTGGGGAGGGTTGTGTCAGGAAGGGCATCTGGAATTAAACCTGTGCCAAATCAAACATGCAGAAGAGAAACAGAATGTCCATACCAGATTAGTTGAGGTCCGGGGTATCAACGATCATCACCAATGCTGCTGTCTATGCTACAGCTGGGCGATGAAGGAGCAGAAGAACAAGAACGGAAAAACAGGCTCAAAGACAATGAGAGAGGAGGAAGGGAAAGAGCGTGGAGTTCAGATTCGGAACTTTGAATGTTGGCTGTATGACTGGTAAAGGAAGAGAGCTGGCTGATGTGATAGAGTGGAGAATGGTAGGTGTACTTTGTGTATAGGAGACCACATGGAAAGGGAGTAAAGCCAGAAGCATCGGAGGTGGGTGCATACTGTTCTACCATTGTGTGGATGGGAAGAGTAACGGTGTAGGGTCAATTGTGAAGGAAGAGTATGTCAGGAATGTTTTGGAGGTGAAGAGAATGTCTGACATTGTCTGAGTGATGAGCATACAATTGGAAATCTAAGGGGTAATGTTACATGGCATCAGGGCTAATGCTCTGCAATTGGGATTTGAGATGGAGACGAAAGAGGATGTCAGAAGTGAGTTAGATGAAATGATGGTGAGTATACCCAAAGAAGAAAAGAAATGATTGGAGATTACCTTAATGGGCACGTTGGCGAAGGAAACAGAGGTGATGAGGAGGTGATGGGCAGGTATGGAGTTAAAGAGAGAAATGCTGAAGGGCAGATGGTGGTTGATTTTACAAAAAGGATGGAAAATGGCTGTGATGAATACATGTAAGAGTGAAGGAAGGTACACGTTGGTGGACTGTGTAGGAGATGTGAAAGAGATTACAGACTGTAAGATGGTAGCAGGGGATAGTGTAGGTAGACAGCATCGATTGGTGGTACACAGGGTGAATTGCAAGGTGATAAAGAGGAAGAGAGTGATAATGGATCCAAGGAGCAGGTAGTGGAAGCTGGCAGTGGAAGGCTATTGTGTGAAATTCAGATTTCACAGTGCTGTGGCAACCCCTAAATGGGAGTAGCCAAAAGAAGAAGAACAAGATTTGTAATTATTTTAGACCATTTTGTAGCAGTCTGTTTTTACTTTGACATTAAAGAGTCTTTCTGGTAATCAATGTCAAAAAAGTCAAATTAATTCCACTGTGATGCAATGTGGAATTTCAACAAAATATGAAAACTTCCAAGCAGGGGAACACTTTTTATAGTCACTGTAACTTGCACGTCTTTGAGACTGATGAGGAACTTTAAGCAATTTTAGATAATTGCTCCCCGTGTCTGTGTGGGTTTCCTCCGGGTACTCCGGTTTCCTCCCACAGTCTAAAGACATGCAGGTTAGGAGCATTGGCGATCCTAAATTGTCCCTAGTGTGTGTTTGGTGTGTGTGTGTGTGTGTTCCCTGTGGTGGGCTGGCGCCCTGCCCAGGGTTTGTTCCCTGCCTTACGCCCTGTGTTGACTAGGATTGGCTCCAGCAAACCCCTGTGACCCTGTAGTTAGGATATAGCGGGTTGGATAATGGATGGCTGGATGGATGGATGTAACTTCCAGATTGAAAATGGTTCAGGCCAGGAATCAAAGTCTACAGAATAATTTTAGTGTAAACTTAAAAGTGTGTGACACATGCGTGGCAGTGGATCCCCTCACAAGCTCTGTCGTGGTATGTAATAACCAGTTGAGACTGGTTCCTTCTCTCTCCACAGTGCCCAAGAAACCACCCAATGAGGCTACTGACTCCACCCCCTTCTGGTTCACTCTCCATAAAAGCCAGAGCTTCCAGGAAGGAGACATCAATTTTGGCAAGAGCTACCCATTGGACAGAGCTCCACTTTAAACTGCTTTAATTTGATTCCCTGCCCTGATTTTGTAGGACCTGTACGCCAAAGAGCATTTATTTTTGTTAGAATTTTGGACATTAAACGGATCGACCCAATTGGCACCCAAACTTTCCCTTTTAGTGGAGCTGTCATGCCTGTACCTTTCTGCAATTGTAAGTAAAGTAAAGAATATTTTTGTGTAATTGTATGATACTTATTCATGACAATAAATCTGAACTTAATTATGTCAATTTCATCCAGAAACTTCTCATTCGTGTTATTGTGCTCTCAGGTTAAGCCAGTCAGTGCTGAGGTTATGCAGCGTTCTAAGTGTAACAATTTAATGCGTTACCCTTGATGTCTATATAAGCACAGGAGCAGTGGTACTCATGGGTGTGTAAAACATAATAGGTAGATAACTTAGCAGATGTCTGTCATTTATCAAAAGGAAACCACAGCAAGTGGAAGCAACCACAAGCTGTAGCTTTGGGAGATGGATGAAAGTGCAAGTATTTCTCCGATCACACAAAAACGAGCAAAGGGAACAGGGAGTCAGCTGTAAGTAACAAGCACAAAAGATTTCAAAGACTTCCATAAGAGGTATAGGATTTTTATAAACTTGGAAAAAAGGATGAGATGCAAAAAAAAAAAAAAAAAAAAAAAAGGAATTAAACAGTTGAAGGACCACTTTGGCTCTAATCCAAAAAATAAAGGAAATTTCAGAACATTTAATCAATGCAAGTTACTTTTGATTTCTTGACAATAGCTTCTTCTACCAAAATTGCCTTTTAAGCCCACACACTTTGTTGTAGGCAAAGATATTTCAAATTGGATCCTCTATTTCCAATCTTCTCGTCTCTCTCTTGTTCTAAATACGCATGTAAGGATTATATGTAACATTTGCTCCCAATTAAGATTATACAGAGAGAAATTGCAGAGAATAAAGGAAAATGTAAAGGCACTGTAGATAAAAAAATGCATCCATTTGATAAATCCTTTTAGAACATTAAACAAAATAAAAATCCTGTACCATTTAACTTTTTCGATAATGCAAAAGAATGTAAAGTACATTATATCACGTCAAGTAGATTCATGCTGAGTTTATTTACAGTAAGTGATGAAAGAGGCCTTTTTTATTCTTTACAGTACTTTTTAAATGGGAGACTCATTCATTGTTAACATAAAGGCTAATTAAGATGCTTTTCAAGCTCTCTGACTGTACCCTTAAACATTTTTATCTGTAACTAAAGTTATAATATTCAGCATTTTTCTCTTAAGCCAAAATGATCATTTTCAAAGAGACGTATGGTAAAATGTGCTAAAATTCTCATCAATTTGTCTTACTATTCACTTTGGATCAAATTATATTATCACAAAGGGAAAGTCAAAAAGTAAAGGCAATTTGAAAATTACACTATAACTGCTACAGATAAAAGGTGACGAAATACAACATGTTTGCAATGGCTTATGGGTAGTTTGAACACACACAACACAGCGCTCTGCCGTTAGTCTAGTTGATGCGAAGGCCAAATGAACATAGTGGAATTGCACCATTGTCAAGCAACAAAGTGAGATTTCTTTGGACAGAGGGAGGTAACCTGCAGAAATTCGTCAAAGGATGTTTGGCTCAGTAGAGAAGTTAAACAGACTTGACTAAATGGAAACTTTCAGAATGGGTAGAGGGTTTAAAGAGGGAAGAACCAATGAAGCTCGATCTAGTCAACCATCAACATCATGCACATAAGCCCACATTGACGTGGTGAAGGCCTTCATCAGAGTAGACCAACAGATTATGTTGTCTGCTGTTACTGCACATTTGAATGTCAGCTATGGATCTGTACAAGTCGTAGTGCATGATGACTTGGGGTGCCATAAAGTTTGCACAAGATGGGTACTCAGACAGTCTATTACATCTTCAGTCCACTTATATAGGCTCTACATGGTCATAGGTGCACCTTTGCTGATGAGGCTAAGGAAGCGGAGCAGACCTGGTTTCGAGAGCAGCTGAGAAGCTTCTTCTACCAAGGAATGAAGAAGTTAGTGGAATGATACAAGAAGTGCATCTTCCTGCAGGGAGACTATGTGGAGTTTGAAATGATTGGTCAGACACAGGAAGTGGTTTGGGGGCAGCTGCCCTTATACTTGAATTAGGCTGCCAAAATTGAAAGGTTGGTTCCATAGAACAGGTCTCAACAGACTTCAGTCCAACAATAGAACATTCATAATAGGCAAAGCTGGGCAGGGGAAGTGATGTCATTGGGGCAGGATCCGGAAATTATGTCATCAAGCCTGGAGCCGAAAGTGATGTCATTGGATGCGGAACTAGAAGTGATGTCCTTGAGTCCAGGCGAAATTTCCTGTGGTTGGTCTGCCGATAAAAAAGAGAGAGGATTAGTACACTCTGCCACCCCCTGGTCTGGCATAGAATTATCCTTTTGTGAGACCTTCAGCTGCCTCCCATGCGTACATGTGTGACAGGAGGTTAAAGAACTGTTATGTCCATCTGCTCACAGTTACTGGTAATAAAGAGTTAGTTGCCTTTATTTTATGATTCTCGCTTGTACATTTTCTATTTGGTTAGCAAGATTTCACATGAAATTGGCATTCAAACTCTATCTTACTGTGAAGCCAAAATCGGTTTCTATTTAAGATAGAGAATCCTAGAGCTCTGGAGTACTCCCACCACTCTAAGCCTTTTGAACCATCAAAAGGGAACGGGAATTGCTCCCCTAAAGGCTCAGTCAATAACAATGGTCAACAAAGATGTTGCTTTCTGAACACTTTTGGGTGTATCTCTTGGATTTTGGCCTACTGATGGCAAAAATCAACCTTCTTATTAGGTACCATTATATTTCAATAATTTATTTTTGTGATTTCCACTTTTATAAGTATATATATATATATACGATATAGCAACTACAACTGGAACATCTTTGGTGATCTAAAAGTAGAGGCAGCATGGCTCTGATATACCAGGTACTGCAAATGGGACAGCCATACCAAAGAGTCTTACTACATTGAAAATCCCCATTAGCATTTGGTTCCAGGGTAGCAAAATTTCAGCCCAACAAAGAAATTTTTGCTGCCTCTTCATATAAAACTTGCGTGATGAAATAATAAATGAAAGTGATTAAGAAGGAAGGTGCAGGATTTTAATATTTGAGATGAATGTTTCCATGAATAAGTGATGTCAAGATCAATCAAGGTAGTTGTGTTGGTCCACAAATCAGACATGTTATCAATGACAACAGTTTTAAAGATCTGCTATTGAGGCCGAAGGAAATCACATGAAAAGCATTCATGGATGTCGTTGAGAATTATCTTGTCAACTACATATCGGAATTTAAGATTATTTGAAAATGAGTCACATGTATTTGTCCTCCTACTTTACTTGGTTTATCTTGTGTTATGCATACATGTCAAAGGAAAGCACTACCACCCCTGGTAGACCAGGGAGCACAATCACTAACTACCTTCTCTGCTTTTCCAACCAATGATCAAATGACTCCACCCCTTCCAGTCCAACAGCAAAAAACGGTGCTCCGGAAAAGTGGTGTCTCATTTGGTAGATGAGCTTCTAAATAAAAGCTTGACAACTGCATTCAAAAACCTTACATTAGCCAAAGTAAGTTTACATCTTGTTTGCCTCTGCTCCATTGAGTGCTGGTTAATTCTGTTAAAAAAACTTTTTTGAGTAAATGGTGGTGGCCTGGTTGGCACCTCAACATTCCATTTGAATTCCTGTCCTTAATACTGGATGCCGACACTTGTTATCCCATAAGTTGTGGTAAATACATCATGTGTTTATTTTGTAGAGGTAATACTTTTTATTTTATAAAAGGTGAGAGCATTGTAAACCTTGTTCTTTGATTTTTTTCAGGTAAGGAAGACAGAAGTTTCCTCTTCTGGTAGTCAACTCACTACTAATGGGGTCAGAGACTGGCTACATGTTGCAGGTAGATTACTTTGTTCAGGTCAGAACTTCACTGTGCTCTGTGCATATGACAATAGGGACCCTACACTTCACTAGCTGATTGATGGCCTGGGAGCATCTTCATCATGATCTTTCTTTAATGTACCTAATGCTCCAACTATAACTCGAACAGTTCTCGTTTTGCAGTTCCACATTCTGCTAATCTTGATTTACGAATCCTTGTATTTACTGATCTTCTCAGTCTCTCTCATCTGGGATGACTATATTGACTAACAGGCAGGTACTCTCTTTCTTATTATGCAGCCCAATATCAGGACAATTCGCTAGAATTGTTCTATCTGTTGTTATTGGAACATCCCACATGATGGTGATATCATTGATATTCACAACCTTTTTTGGCTGGTGTTCATAATACTTGTCTGGCACTTGTACCCCTAGATTCTTGCACATGGTCCAGTGTACATAACTTGCTACTTTATTATGTCTCTGTGTATATTCAGTATGTGCAAGCATTGTACAGCCTGCAACAATATAACTCATATGCTCTTCTGCCTTGTTGCATAGTCTGCATTTACTATCTACTGGTTGATTTAAGATGTTCTTAATTATTATTATTATCCATCCATCCATTTTCCAACCCGTTGAATCCGAACACAGGGTCACGGGGGTCTGCTGGAGCCAATTCCAGCCAACACAGGGCACAAGGCAGGAACCAATCCAGGGCAGGGTGCCAACCCACTGCAGGACGCACACAAACACACCCACACACCAAGCACACACTAGGGCCAATTTATAATTGCCAATCCACCTAACCTGCATGTCTTTGGACCATGGGAGGAAACCCATGCAGACATGGGGAGAACATGCAAACTCCACGCAGGGAGGACATGGGAAGCGAACCTGGGTCTCCTAACTGCGAGACAGCAGCGCTACCACTGCGCCACCGTGCCGCCCTATTATTATTATTATTATTCATAACAATAATAATAAAGCAAGGGATACACGTAACAGTGTTTTTATATTAGAATATGTAAAAAAAGACAAAGCTAATAAATAGCAGTGTTGTAATGATACTCACCACCATTACAAAGACTCATTTGCTCCTCTTGTTCAATGTTCATTTCGCTTTGTCTCTCTCCCCAGGTCTATTCCTAAAGCCCCATTAGTGAAATGTTGCCTAAAATAAAACTCATTGCTTGCATTTGAATTGATTTTCACCTGAAACTATATTCTCAAATATAGACATGACAATAAATATGACTTCATTTAACTTGATTCCTCTTTAATGACTGTTCTGATCTTACTTTGGCTACATTACCATTTCATCCACTCTAGTTTACTAGGCTGTTCATCTTATGTGTACTTAAGTTTATTTTATGTAATTTTATTATTGCCACAAACCTCAAAGGGAAAAGCAATTTCAGAAAGTGGGATGAGTTTGTTTTGTTATATGTTGAAAGCTCTTACATTTAATGTTATTATTTTTGAAATCTGTGAAGATTGTTATATACAATAAAAATTGCTGGGATGATTGATTGTTTGATTAATTGCTTGGTTGATTGCTGTGTTGCATCCAGTTCCAAGTTGCACACAAACAACAAAAAGCCCTGCTTTGGAAATATGTATTCTTTCCAAACACTGGAGGGGAACTTTTCATCCACCTGTCTGATCAAGAGGCAGCTCTAATGAGCAACACACAGAAGATATGAGAGAGAGACAGATCCATTCACCTTATAACCTGCCTCCTCCACTATCCAGCAAAATAAACTTCAAGTCACTCACCAAATCTCTAATAACAAGGATCCAAATTATAAAGATATTGTGAAAAATGTATTAGTTAAGTTTGAGGAACTGGGTTGCAACATGTGTCTCAACATTTACTTTTTGGATTTGCATCTGGAATTTTTCCTTGGATATCTTGGAGTGGTGAATGAAGAGAAAGGTGAGGGTGAAAGACTCCATCAAGATACCAGGGACGCTGGGATGTCAGTATGATGGCAGACTACTACTGGATGGTTGGTTCATAGGGACGCACCAGAAAAAGTGTAGAAATCAATGACAGGCCACCAAACAAAGTTTTGGATCAAAAAAAAATAAGAAGTGACAAAAACTAGAGAAGGTATTTGTATAGCAATGAATATGTTTTTTTTACATATTTTTTAAAACTATAAGATTTGACCAAATATGTTGCAAGAGAAGAGAACCAACATAGAAAATGTTTTCGGGTACGTCAGTGACCCCGTATCTTAGTCTGAGATCCTCCCATGCTGCATAGCACATTGGGCAAGCAGAGTTTTTGGTCTTCGGTAAAGCTCTCAGCGCTGTCCCAACTGGTTTACAGCACTTTCAGGTCTTGCACCAACGTTCTTCTCCAAGTGTTCTGTGATTGTTCTTTTGTGGGTTTGGCGTAGGAGGGTACACGTTTCATTGCACTCTTTAGTATCTGATGGGTCTACATTCGAAGGTTGTTATCGGCCAGTTGGAGTCTTCTGCAGGCAATGGTGAGGTGGAGTTTGCATGAGCCACTTCTTTCTGGACCCTTTTCATTGGTTATGTGATTGTAGCATCAGATATTGAGAATTTGGCATAGGCACCTCTGCTGGAAGACGTCAAGCTTCTTGTCGAAACTTTCTGACGCCTTCCATGTTTCACTGGCATAAATGGCTGTTGGAATCACAATAGACATAAGCAGGTGAATCTTGATCATCTGGGAGATGGATGACAGGGACCAGATCTTCTTCATCCTCCAAGAGACAGCTGTCACCTCCTCGATGCAGTACTTGACATCTGGTACTGTGTGTCCATCTTTGGTGATCAAACTACCCAAGTAGGTGAATCTCTCTGTTTCTTCCAGCCGCTTAGGTCCGATCATCCTCTTAATTGCCAGTCCAAAGCCTGGATGTGAAAAGAGGAGGGTTGAGCATCAGGCTAGCAACCCATCCTCATAAAAAACATAACCACTATGGAAACAACAAGGAGATCCTGTATAATGTAAAGCAAAAAGAATTCTTGATCTTTTATTTTTTACAAAGATAACAGAAACCTCTTTTCATACGTGAGACCAATGGAGAACTGGTAAACATGACAGGAGTTTCTGATCATATAGTTTCCAGGCAGGAAGGTGAGGTTCAAGAGGGCAGACCTCGGAAGTGACATCAATGGTAGAAATGGCTGTCAATTTTCCATTCTGCAGAGATAAGGAAGAGAGAAGGCATCCAACAACAGTGCCAAACCTTGGTTAGGAAATCACAATCACCAGAGTCCTTAAGCTGTCTCCCAAGCAGACGTACGTGACAATGTTCATGTTACACTGATTAAGAACAATATTGTAAACTTGAATAAATTATGTAATTTTTTAAAATAAATTCCATTTCAATTTTGTACTTAAATTTGATGTGATGGAAACATTCCAGTGATATTTTTATTGTTGTCAGAGGTGGCTGGGGTGGCGACCCGGCCGGGACGCCCAGGAGGACCGGAGGAGGGCTTGCACCTTCCCCAGACCATCTGGGGGCGACCGCCCTGGTTCCTTTGAAGCTCCACCCTTTAGGGGCCCGTGGTCGCCACCAGGGGCCGCCCCCATGCCTTTGGAGCCCTGGACCTCAGCACTTCCGCCACACCAGGAAGTGCTGGGGGGAAGAAGAGCAGGGACACCCGGAGTGCTTCCGGGGATGCAGCCGGCACTTCCGCCACACAGGGGCGTGTCGGCGGGTAATTGCCGGAACCCACCTGGAGCACATCCGGGTGATAATAAAAGGGGCCGCCTCCCTTCATTCAAGGCGAGAGTCGGGAGTGGAGTGGACTGAGCTGAGCTGGATGTAAGGAGGCAAGGAGGCGGCGTGAAGAGGAAAGTGAAGGCATTGTTGTGAGGCCAGGACTTTGGGGTTTGTGGTGCACTTGGAACTGTATATATTTGTAAATAAACGTGTTTGTGGGTGAAATGAACGTGTCCGCCTGCTGTGTCTGGGCCAGTCTCCACATTGTGAATGCTAATAAAAAAACTATTCATGATTAAAACAATTGTTTATGAGTTTAATTTTGCAGACTGAACCATTTCAGGCTTTTGATATTTCTAGCCACAGGTTCTCCCATCCCTATGCAGCAAACTTTTTGAGACATTTTCTTGCCTGTCTTTGGCATATAAGACACCAAGGACATGACAGTTGTATGGACTTTACCAGCCTATTCCATGTCTTTTTAGTGCCAAGAATGATTAGCTTCCTGTTAAAGGCCAGAGAGTCTCAGGTTTGGAGAGATAAGTCATTTTACAATTTGTAAAGCTTGGAAAAGGGTCCTACAGACCCGCATAAAAGGTATGGGTTAATTCCCCTGTCCTCTGGAGGTTGTCCTTTTAATTGTAATCGACTGCTAACTATTGACAAGCTGAGAAAACAACAATGCA
The DNA here is from genome assembly GCA_026402145.1 of Polypterus bichir lapradei. NCBI lineage: Eukaryota > Metazoa > Chordata > Cladistia > Polypteriformes > Polypteridae > Polypterus > Polypterus bichir. Next base: position 36,755,436 of record JANRMT010062827.1, on the reverse strand, counting down.
AACAAACATGGAAGGCTAATGGTCAGCTATTCTTCTACTACCCACTTGTGTGACGGGTGAAAATCTAAGTAATCAACATAGACCTCAAGTTTTTTGTTTGGTACATAGGTTCTCCTTTTGTACTGACATAATAAATACGCATGGCGGCCTTTTCTTCTCTGGATAGAGCCTCCTGTTTTTGCCGCTTTCTGTATTGCTGGAAAAAAGGTGTTGGTGGTGATGTTAGAGCTTTGGTTTCCTGAGGTGGGTGTCAATTTATCAGTATTGTCACTCGTCCAATGCCCACCATGCAAAGTCATCAGTCATTAGCACTACAGTTATAAACCTTGTTCATGAGGGCTAAGCAGGTGCAAGAAAGTTGCTGTTACTGGCGTATAACATTAGACAACAGAATAGGCCGATAAGACCAATTTTCTTATTTTCGTACCCTTATATGGAATTTTTATTACCATTTTTTATTTTTTTTATCCTTCTTCTACATAGTTTTTCAACTTTTAATGTTTTCTTCCTAAGCCAAGCAACCAGACGAACACACAGATACATAGACACACACACACAGAGACACTTATCCTTTTATTAAGGTGGACAATAGCTTAAAATTACCAGAATATTAAAAAAAACAAAATATTATAAAGGAAAAGTAATGAATTCTTACCAATTTCACCCAAATTGTTCATAATTTCTGGAAAAATAAATAAAACTGGGAACTAAGTGCTTGTTTAAAGGCCTTGTCCAATTAAAAGCAGAAACTGGTTGGGATGAACCCTCAGTCCACACTCTTAAACATAAAGGTGTGTGACCACAAGGCGGCGCCACTGAGCCACAACCCTCAGGCACAAAGTAACCCAACACAATTCTGGATTCAATTTTTTTTTTTTTTTAACCAATACTTTTGAGCACCAATGCCAGCCAAAACACTTCCAAAGCAAATGCATTTCTTCCTCCTTCCGCCTGCAGTAAGTGTTGCCCGCTGACTCCCCAGTGTGAGATTGTAGGCTCCCTTTTCAAGGTGGACACTGGAATGCTTCTAGTTTCCAAAAGAACCTTCCTGAAGGTTCCATAAACAAACTTCATTTATTTAGAGTTGCAACAGGCTCCATCAATAACCACGTATAGACAATACATTAACAGATCGGTGAAATGCAATATGCTTGACTTTAAGGAATCTCGCTGCATACAAGAACAAAGGCTGAGTTTAAGTTTTCTTGGTCTCTTAGTATCCTACTAGGTACATTAAAGATTTCTGTTTTGCCACATATTAGGAGTGTTTTCAAAGTTCAAAGAACCAGCTTCATATGTAAAGAACCCCATTCCAGAATCAAATGGTTCTTTGTCAAGAAATGGGTTGTCATGCAGGGGTGCACCTTTTGGCTTATGATACCACTCCAGGGCTAGAGGGGGCACTGTTGCTAACAGTCTCATCTCCTTTCCCTTCAAAGTACCAAGAAGATGCCCAGTGGTGCCAACTGAGACACACCCACAATGTTCCAAGAGGCCCCGCCCCTTCCAGTCAGACCATATCAACTCGAATGTACCCGGAAGGGATGGTCACATTTGGGGACCATACTCTTTATATGAAGGACATTCCCAACTCTGACCTGCTTGATAGAGCCTTTTTTGTTGAGAAGCCGCATTGGCCATTATGGGCATTTAATACGCCTTTTTTTCTGTTGTTGCACCACCAAGCGCCTGGTTAAGTTCTGTTTTTTGGACTCTTATGTTAAACAGGGTGGACCGCTTGGTCCCAAAACTATTGCGGAGAGACTCCTCAGCTTGTTTGTTCCCTGGCAGGGTCTACAAGGAATTCAGTTCACTTTCTAAAGGCAGATCCTTATTCATCTTGTGACAGGAAAGTGTACATGCCTGGGAATTGTATTCTACTCTGGTTTGAGTTGGCAGAGTGGCAGTCGAGAGCTGGCCATGAGAACCCACTTGTGGACCTCAATCTACATCAGCAGAAGGAGCTCAACCACATTGGACTGCCCCGTTTTGTGTATAACATTAGCACTTTGTAAGACTGCTTTATGAAAGGTACTTTATGAAACGAAGGCTGGAGATTTCCTCAGAGGTAGAATGGGGCCTTCTGAAAAGACTGCCCTTTCTGATTGAGGTCCTTGATAATTTTTCTAAAGATTTCAAAAGCATTACAGGACCATTTGAAAAAAAATATTTAAGAATAAATGCTGCAAAATGATTCTTGAATACTCTTGTGGAATTTCTTAGCTGCATAAAGCATGAACTTGCACTTAAGTGAAAGGTATCCACCTGTATATTAATACAGAAATCCTATTTATATAGTGCATTTCACAGACTATGAAAAGCAATTTATAGTAGTAATCGAACACATTTGCTGCAAATCAGGACTGCACAATTAAGATCAAACCATTCTGACAGTTCCTCAGGAGGTACGGTTAGCTTTGAAATGTCATGTACATACTTAAAAATAATGGTTCTTTAAAGGCTCTTTACTTGGTTATATAGATCACTGCTGAAATATTACTTCACAGAGAACTATTTCATTTCGGGAAGAATTCTTTGCATATTAAACTGGTTCTTTGGGCTTTGGCTGTGTTCCTAATAATGCATTTGGACAAAACTGAAATTGTTAATGTGCAATAGACTACCAACCTATACTGTTAGATCAAAACTAACTAACTAACTAACTAAATAAATAAATAAATAAAATCTGACATTAGCCCTATTATATACAGAAAGAGACTTTAAAAATCATGAACCCATTTTTATTTTATTATCATCTATTCTTTTTAATTTATGGAGACTGTTATGGCTGTTGATTAAGGTTCATAGTGGGACCATCATGTGGATTGTTCATCTGGTAACTAAAAATGTCATGACCACTTTGCCACCTTTATTTTTAAGAGTACACATGGGCAACTCCCACCTGAACACACGAACCACTGTCCTAAACTGTGTGCATATATTTGGAAAAGTCAGTCATTTTCTAACCCGCTTAATCCCGAACACGGTTACGGGGTCTGCTGGAGCCTATCCCAGCAAGCATGGGCCGCAAGGCAGGAACAAACCCTAGACAGTGCGCCAGTTTATCGCAAGGCAATATTTGGAAACATGCTTTATAATAATAATAATAATAATAATAATAATAATAATAATAATAATAAT
>JANRMT010062827.1:36726992-36752285 GCA_026402145.1 Polypterus bichir lapradei | reverse complement strand
AATAATAATAATAATAATAATAATAATAATAATAATAATAATAATAATGTAGGAAAACAGATACAATAGCGAAACGAATCCCGCAGGTTTGAATTTTGTCCGTCTATAATTTATGTTGAATCCGATTTTACCCGGATGCACTGTAATAGAGAAGCCAGTAAGATAACGGATGGTTACATTGATTGATATTAAGAATTAGTCATGGATAATGATTTTTTTTTGTTTGTTTTTGTTTTCAATTTACGGTGTTGTTTTACCATACGACTCAGTTTTATGTTGTGTTACAACTTTGCAAGATACATAGTGATAGGGTTTGATGTTAATTGTAGTATATAACATAACAATTTAATAAGAAATATTAATAATATTTGGTGGCACGGCGGTGTAGTGGTTGCAGTGCTGCCTCAAAACAGGGAGACAACCTGCTTGGAGTTCTTTGCATATCCTTTCAGTGTAGGTAGGGTCTTCCTCCATTTGTTCCAGTTCCTTTCCACATTCCAAAGTAGTGGTGGACCTACATTTTTGGGGCCCCGAAGCATTTAATTGTTATGGAGGTCCCCTTTGAAACTAGCAAAGAGGTCTGGGTAATCACTGTTAACTTCTTCAGTTGGGTTGTTCTATGACAGATCACCACTTTTATTTTTTTTTATTTAATCACTTCATCTTAGATATTCAATAAACTTGTTTTAGTTTTCTAGATGGGGGGGGGGGGAGGTAAAATTAAAGACATATATATTTTGTAACTATTAATTTGTATTGAATTACACTATCTTATTAATATTATTTTGTTAAAAAACCTTCTCATACAGTAGACACTCAAAAATTATAAGCAATGTGGACAAAAGTCACTTCTGGAACAAAAATAAATTACAAAAATAAATGCAAATGCATATAAATCACCTTAAAAATAAAGGTGTCAAAGTTGATCTTTAGAGTGATGCTATAGGGGAACCATTTTAGTCACTGAAGTCTCCAGGAAAGAACCTTTATTTATTTATATCCATAACAGGTTCCATAAAAAGCCCCGAATATTAGTATTAAACAGATTTGTGAAATAAAAATGGTTTTGTGATTTTAAAGGACTCTTGCTTGATACGATAATACAAATAAGATCAAGTTTTTCGGATTGTGGATCTGTTAATGTCCTGACAGGTAGATGACTATATTTGATATATATATATATATATATATATATATTGTTCACATACCAAGGAACCTCTTCAAAGCCTAAAGAGCTAATTTCATATATGCAAAGAACACCTCCCAGAATGCCATGGTTATTTGTCAAACAATGATTCTGAGAGGTGCATACAATTAAAGTACAAAGCAATTAAAGAACCAGTACTTTTTAAGAGTGTACCCTGCATGTTTCTTAATGTCACTTATGGTTCTTTACCTGGTTGTGTAGTTCCTAATAGAGCCATTACTTAAGATTTACCTAACGCCTTAACCCAAAGCGATTTACAACATCTGAGAGATACAATTGGTTACATTTCTGTTGGTTAATCCAACTGGAGCACAGGCAGGTCATGTGACTGGTGCAGGGTCGCACAGTGTCACTAGCGAGATTTGAACCCCCAACCTTAAGGTTTGAAGTCCAAAGCCTTAACCACTGCACCACACTGTCTAACATCGCACCATTTCACTCTGGGAAGGTTCCTTTGTGCTTTGAAAACTTTCTTAATATGTACAAGAAAGCTGAAATTGTTAATGTAAGGTGGGCAATAGGGCTATTGGGTAAGTAAACGTTAACTTAGCGTTTGCTATTGTATGTAGCAAGAGTCCTTTTAAAATCAGGAACCCAGTGGCATTTCACAGATCAGTTACCATTTAATCGTGGTGATTTACTGTATGGAGCCTGTTACACATCTAAATAAACAATGGTTCTTTCTGGGACCTTCATGTGGATGGGTCTTTTCAATATGGGATCGCTCTGCCGAACCCTTCTGGCACCTTTATTTTTAATGGTGTAGGGTTAGTTCATGCAGAACCCCTGCGATCCTGAAATGAATTATGCAGGTTAGGAGTCAGATGTGCATTTCATTTGACAAGGGAGACAAAAATACGCATCCATCCGCGTTTCTGTAACATGGATAACCTGCGCTGTTCCCTACCGTGTAAAACAGGAATTGATCAGGGCCGGAATAGCGGCTTATGGAAAGACGCACTCTCATGTCGGGCCAATTTTGATTAAGTTTCATAGAACATTCTTGTTTCGTTATGTGTAAGTAAACTGGGATACTCAAAGCAAACTCATGAAGGCTTGAGAAGAACGTGCGAACTCCAAATGGCCAGTAAGCATATCAAGAGTCATACCTTGGTACCGAGAGATATACGCCTGCAGAACCATCCCGTGAAGTACAGTGCTGTCGATAAAGAAAAAAAAGAAGAAAAATACACAAGTAAATGTGATTCATAAACACTTCACCAGGTTCGGAAAAATAGGTATCATCATTTGCTGTAATAAGCGGACGAGTAGAATGCTACAGTGGAGCAACAAAATCCTGCAAGATCAGGCGCCTGTGAAAAACCTGCCCTGTCCAGTTCATCTCTGTGTACATTTTGTTTTGTAGATGAACTTGCAAATGGAAAACGATAGTGTACAGTTCAGACATGAATACAAATTATTCATCCATCCATTTTTAAACCTGCTTATCCGGAGCAGGGTGCGGGGAAGCTAGAAAAACAACTCTCCAAGTCCAGAGGCCTTTTAAACCACTTTACTTTTAGCAGATTAATTTAAACGAGTTCGTCTTCATCCAAAATTGCCAACGCCTTGTCCTAATTGACCGGAATGTTAACGGGGTGGGATAAACCTCACCGTGACTCTGTCTGTAATTAAACGTAATGGTTCAGAAAATGGATGGAGGATTTGATGAGCGGAGAGTACTCTCTGTATATCCGTATAATCTGCAACTTGGTTTTTTTTTTTACTACTTTTAATTTTTTTAAAAGTACTTTGATTAATGAAACGGCATTTTGACTGACACTCCCATGAAGCTTGCTGGCGTTTACTTCCTGATGGATCACGCAGGTTTCCAGCAACAGTTCAAAGCCATGCGGTGAGGCTGAATTGCCAGGAGGGAAGCCGTTTGTTTTATCTTCATTAAAGAGCCCTCTGCTAGTCTGGCGTCCCGTCCGGGTTTGAATGTCCCTTGAGGTCTCTTTTGACCCTCACAAACTTCTATTGTTGAGAGATTTGGATGTGAGATAAGTAGGCCTACTTTGACAATTCTGCACTTTATATTCTTTGAAATCTAAATGTTAATATTAATATTTCTCACCGTTAAGAACTGGGTTACGCTTCTTTTAAAATAAGTGGATGCGTATTTTTCCCATTTTTTTTTTTTTTTTTTTGCAACGTAATAAAATCAATTGTTTTAAATTAAAACTTGAAGTGTATACGTGAGTCCGCTCTCAACGCGAATTACGCTGAAAGGTTACTTTAACGTTATGGTACTTAATTAAGCACAAGGGTGATTCCTCTGTGTAGGTTGAAGAATTTTAACTTGCAAGCGTTTTAATTTCAATTATATTAACTTTTCTGACATCACAAAACCAATTAACATTCACCGTTTTCCTAATTTTAAAATACTTGAATTTTCTAAAGCCGCTCATTTCAAGTTTTGGGTCACGGCGAGTTTTAAAATACACGGACATAATGAACGCTCATTCGCGAAGTCACCATAAAAAGGTTAAAACCCTGAGAATTAGCTAAACATGCATTCAATTAATTTATAACCCGTTAATAATTTACAGAATTAACTTAATCCAACTTTTATGGTCGTATGGAGACGGAGTTTATACCGTCCGTGTCGGACGCAGTCTGAAGTAAATCACACAGTTCAGGTGTATCAGGGAAGACATTTTTAAAACGATTGACCACAGCTGTGTATAATTAAAGAGTGCCAGTATATAAAAGCGGCTACTTTGCGTATGCATCATTTAATTAGGAGAATCGGCGTGCTTAGTATTACCCACGGTGCTGTTCTCATTAGGGGGGGGAAAGGCTAAGGAAATAAAAGGCGCATTACGTGCCCATCCTAGCAGCTATGAAAACCAAATATGTTGCTTTGATTCAGCTCCACTTTACGAGGAAAAACGGGCTCGGTGTGTACCCTTTTGAAACGAACCGAACAATCTAAGCCTGCTGACTAACATCTTCCAGCGCTGTATTATATGATGTACACAGAGGACTCTTCATTTTTGCCAAATACTCATATTTTTTTAAATTGTAATCTACCACAGGATTCTTTCCCTTTTTTGTAGACGGCTTCATTCGATGTGCAGCTTAAGCGATTGCTTCTAGAGCTTTAAGCATTTCAGATACTATTTTGGGGACACGTGTGAGATTTGTCATCTGCCTTCCCATCTATTCGCTCGTCGATTGACAGCTCGTCCTGTCCGCGCTGTGGAGACTTGAGTGTAAAGCGTTCTCTCTAGCGCTGCCTGTGGACAATCGCGCACACACCCACCTCTATCGAGACTTAACACATTCACATTTCATAGTTCTACTGTAAAATAGACAGAGGGAGTCTCGGAGCCCGCCATTCACAGACAATCTTGCGTGAAATCAAAATAATAGTAATAATAAAAGCAAGACATGGATTCCGCTTCAGACCTAGCCAGCGATGCGGGCAACAGTGCTTCAGAGCCGGCTACCCCGGTGAGGGACACCCCGGTAAACCTGGAGACTCTTCGGAAAGCTGATCATCCAACCTCCGTTCGAAGACACAGCTGCTCCAGTACCAACAGAGGTAAGCGGCGACTGCATGTGGGCATCGGTCTCAGAAATCCGGAACGGAGCGATCAGCAAAGGGCTGAACTTTTGCAGAGATAATTGCTGACACATTGTTTACTGGCGCATGAGTTGGGGAAATGCCGGCTTTGAGATGCATGTGCCGGTGCTGGTGTGGTCGATTTCAAGTAGAGAAAAAGTTTTACTGGTCTAGGATTTATAGATTTTTTTTTTTTCCCCCTGAATCTTGCTGATGAACAAGTGTGGTACATCATCTTTGGACAGCTTGTTGGCAATCTTAACATAGCTGTGCTATTGAAAATGATTATTTATAAAGACGAGTGGCTGATGCTTCAAGTGTTGATTGAGCATGAAGTTGGAGGATGTGGCTTTAATGTCAAAAAGTTCCTGATATAACCAGACTGAGAACGCCGAACTTGAGATGGGTGTTTTGATATTTACATCGATAGAAAGAAGGCTGGGTCCGTTGTCACAATAATAAAACAGCAGTGTGTTCGGTGGTTCCGTTAAGAAATGCATCAAATGATTAAAAAAATCACTGTTTTGTGAAGTGACAGGAGTAACCGATCATAATCGATATAATTTATTCGTGGATGCACAGTATGCAAGTGTTAATCACTGACCGTGACATGACTGCCTTCAAGACACAGTGGCCTATATGTATTGAAACATTTTGCCGACAGTTGTGGGTAAATTAGCCTTCATTTATTTCATTTGATTTTATTTGCGGCAATAATATGGCTGATCATGTGCTGGATGTGTTTTACAGTACAGAATTTAGCCACACCCCCTACAGATTCCATTCACATAATGCAAGTACAGTGGTGGGGGGAATGCTGTAAGCAAGTTGAAATGGAAATGTAGCTATGGCAGTGCGAAAATGACCGACACGTACTGTACAACTTTATTATGCATAGACGAAGAAACCGGCATGCATTTGTATCGCGGCCGTTTCTGGCTGTGGAGTCGGCGGTGCGCTTAGATCAGGAATGTAACTGGTTATGTAACAGGTTTAGCTTTTGACAGAGAGAGAGGGGGATGCTGGGGGAGACCACAAATCTGGTTGACGTCCAAGGGGGGTATTTTGGAAGGCTGGGAAAACACAGTAGGCATGGGGGGCACTCAGTGTTGTGAACAGCGAGCGCCGTGGCACTGGACGCGCAGTGACAGAGCGGGTTGCTATAGAAAAAGGAGACATTGTTTCGCTTGGCAACTTGGTGGTGGCGGCGGCTGTGCTGCTGCTGCTGTTTCGGCTCTTATGTAATCCACTACTACTGGGTGACAGGCATGTTGCCTTTGAACATGTTAGGCTCCTCTCGGCAGCCTTTTGCATGTGCGAACCTGGCGGTGACACTGCTAACCCGATGACCCACATTTATTTACGAAAATGCGATGACATGAAAGGCCCTTTTTTTTTAATAAAAAGGGGGGGGGGCCGAGAAACCCGTCCGCGTCTTATGTAACGAGCACGGAGCAAGAACCGTTGCAGCGTGGCTAGCTTTACCGCCGTCCTTCTCCAACCAAAGTAACCACTCTTCAGAAAGACCTCATGCTGTGCTGACGGTGGCTTTGAAATCCTGCACGCAGACTTGTACGTGTGCACCTGAAGAGCAAACAGCGGGCGGGTGAAATAGAAATGCCTTGTGCTTTCCGTGAAACCCGAGTGTTGAATTGTGGGCGCACTTTAGACCCCCATGACGGTGCAGGACACTAAGCAGTCTGCAAAAATCAAAGAATCCCTAAGGCACTTGATAGAGTATCTGGAGGATGAATGCATGTTTTATATAGCACCATTAACATGAACACCATATTAATGAACTGACACTTGCAATACAGCATTAAAGACGGAAACCGAGGAGAAAAAATTACCACCAATAAAAACGCACTTTGTTTCTTGAAGCGTTCCATTCTTTTATCCTCAATTTACATCTGAAAATGTTTCAGAATTTTGTTTTCTCCATAAAGAAAAGTAAATCCTTGTCACTATTGCTATATAATTGCCGTTTCTTTGATTTCTGAGGTTTTCATGCGTATTATCTTTACTCCATCAAGCTCTCTGAGATGGTGCTTGGTGTTAATTGTGTTGTATAGAATTACACATGTTAAATTACAACAAACGTGTAGATGGGTCTGCACTTTTTGTATGTGCTGTAGGATTGCCTTAACACTAAGAATTTACCACTTGCAGTTTTTTAGTGTCTGTGTAAGACTGATTATTAAACTGATTGTTTCAAGTTTTGTGAATATTTAACTAATTTAAATGAGTAAATGGGGGGAAACTCCTTGGGGAAAAGGATGTTTTGCATTGCTTTTTCAATATGAGAAGTTAAAGTGCTGTTGAGGGGGGTGAATCAAATCTCAGTTCTTCAGTTTTCTTTGTACACTCGTTTCACTCTTAAATCCTGTTTGGACATTTTGTATCTGGTACTTAAGTGAGAGTTCTTTGCTTTTTTTGGTAATAGTAGTATTATTTAGTGCTGATAGATCCTGAAAGGCTTGTGTTTTGAAGCATTTTAAATCCAACTGTTATGCAAAAATTCTCTGGGGGGGAAAAATTTAAGGTTGGTGTTTTTGTTTTTCTGCAATGGCAGTGAAATGCTGTATGATGGTGGTGTTGAAAACAAGTGCAGAGACAGTCATTGTGTTTTCTCAAACCAAGCTTCATTTTTCTTTGAGTGAGTTTATGCTAAAATTAACGGTCTTGATGCCGCTTTTTTTTTTTTTTTTTTTTTTTTACTTTACTAAATCACATCAATGAAGCAAAGTGTGATGCTTTAGAAACATTTTGCAAATGTCACCAAACATTATTTAGCGAGTTGCAGGTGCTTTACCTTTTTTATTCCTTTTGAGAGCAGCTTATACTGATCTTTACGTATGGTAATACAAGCATTTTAATGTTAATGTGGATTTTTTGCGTTTTTGTTTTGATCAGTTACTTTTTGGGAGTCACAGTTGTATCTAACTTTAACCATTTTACCCCCCTTAACTTCATTAGTGTAACTTCTGTAGTGTTTTTGAATTTTGCAATACACACACACACCCTGGCCGTTGCTGGTTTTTGCTTCATGCCAGGTGAGAATATGGCAGGCTGCAGTTATCTGTGTGGTTTTTATATAACCTGAGTAAAAGTAATTGTAAAAAAGTATAAAGCCAGCATCTTTGGGAGATGGTTGTTTCCACACTGAAATGTAAAGGTAAGAGAAGCAACATTTCAGCTGGATAGCCTTTATTAGAAGTTGCCAAAATATTTCCTGTTTAGTATTGGGTTTTTGTTTTTTTTTTATAATTTTAGTTTCACATAATTAAAAAAACACACAAAGTATGTCCTGGTAGACAAGGGGTTGGCTGGTATCCTGGCATGGGGTAGATGGTTCCTTACCTTGCTGGGTTTCATTTTCAGTGGGAGGCTAGACATCCTGACCAGGTTGGTAAGTGGAGTCTATTAAAGTCAGTAGGTATTATAATAGAAGGAAAGGCTACTTCCCTGTTACACTGGGTGCCAACATTCCTCTGGTGTGCATCCCATTTAGACCCCATGTCCTTTTAAAAAGGCTTCCTGGCCAGGTGAGAAACCATCCATCCATACTGGGATGCCAGCCAAGCCATGTTGTCTATTACAATATATAAACGTGGCCCACTCCAGAACTGTGATGCTGGGGTAGACTGTGGCCACTCTGAATTAGATCATGTTTTGTTGCTATATTTTATTTTAATCCAGTTGCAGAGGATTGCTCGTCCTGTCCAGGCTGGATATGTGTCTGTGTATGTAAGTGTAGCAGTTTTCTGCAGCCATTTACCCTGTTCAAGTTTCTAGAGAATGGAGTCTTGCCCAGCAGCGCTAGTTGAATGGCAGAAACAATCCATGGCTGGGATGCCACCATATCCCAGAGCATACTTGACCACATAGTCAGACTCTCACCCTCAGTTATCAAGTTATATGTACACTTTACGCATACAGTTCATAACAATTTTCAGACCCAAAGCAAGCCATGTATATGATGTATACTTAGAGACGAGAGGCACTATTAGATGGGTGGTGGAAAAGGGAAAATTTAATTCCAGGAGTTAAACTTTTTTTTTTTTGGCTCGCCAAGGCATCCCAACATGTACTTCTCGTGTTTCTTAACATATCTGTTGAAGACTGTTTGTTTCAAGTGCACTAAATGTCCTGCACAGTGTTTTAAGGAAATGGAGCTGTTGACACACCATCACTAATAGCCGACTGGCCTGCTTTCCAACATATTCCTATGCCAAGTCTGTTCCAATGTACTTCCTGGTATTTCATATCCTATCACTTTTCACCTTATACATGGAGGCTTTCTCTTACTTAAAACTATAAAATCTAAGGAATTTCTCCATAAACTTAACTATGAGAGTTTAGTGAAGGAAATGTGTCTGTGGGCCATGGTGTATTGGCTGGTCTTTGACTCCTATTTTTGAAGTGGCAGTCTTTTTTTTCTACTTATGTGAAAGATTTAAATATTGTGTATTAGCAAAAGCACTGCACATCATCTATATATGACATATATGCATTTATAACATACGTTTACAATCATTGAAGGGGGGGGGGGGGATTTATTTGGTTTCTCTAAAATATCGTTTCCTAATTACTCGTGCATTGTGCCACCACAATTGTTTTTAACTCAAATCGCACAGCATTGCCTGGAATAGTTACAGCAGATTGTTTTTCCACTTTAATGCAACAGAATCTAGAAATTATCCTGGACAGTGTTTGGGATGCCTTTTAGCAGAAGTCATACAGCATTTAATGAGACACAGATTTGCACACTAACTGTCTAAACCCCTTGCTGGGGAAGTGTTTAAAATCTGAAATTTTCTGATGTTCTGTAGGTCAGATTAAGTCAGACATGCAGGATGCAGAACATATTAGATAAACGCAGTGAATGACAAAGTGAAAACACCTGACATGACATTGTCAGTTGGGATTAGAGTTAAAGAGCAGGGAGTCTGGAGCTGATTAAGAGTCGGAGGACTCAGAAACTAAATAGATCTGGGATGGCGGGAGATGTGATGCAGAGGAATAAAGAGAGTATTGAAGTATTTTAATGAAGCAAACCACCCTATTAAGGTTTCGTGGTAATCCAGAAGAGAATAAACCTAAAAGCAGGTCCGGTGAAAGTGTCTTCGACCAAGGATGAGCATCCGCTTTAGCTGACCTTCTCAAATCTTCTGGCTCCACCGTGTAAGTTCACATAAGGACTTTGAAAACAGAAGCCGGTGCTCAGGGACGTGATGTGTATCTTCTATAGTTTTTGTATTGAGGGCATACAGATCTTGCAGACAATAGAACAAGGTTTCAGAAAAATTGAGTGGGATCTAAACTTTTACATTGTAAATTGGAATAAGGGGTGGTGATCCATGAGAGGAAAACAAGGAAGCTGCCTTCTCTAGCAGAGTCCACTGCCTTTTGGCTTTCTGAGTTGGGTTGTGTAAATTCTTTCCATTTTGCTTTCTTTCTCCTTTACCATGCTTGTGTGAGAGTGATGCACTCTTAAATTATGAAATAAATGAATAACTTAAACTGCTGTGTCTAAATCCATTATGACAACTGGGATTCTGTTCCCGATCTGCATGCTTTTTGTTAAAGACTTAATGAAATATCCAGTTCTAGGCTAACCAAAGCCATTCATATTTATAATGAGGGGCCATTCAACACTTTAATTGGTTATTTCCGAGAATAATGAAGCAATCCCCACTAGTTTGGACTAACTGGTTAAAGTGTTAAAAATGCAAGTTTATCACATTTTTGCATTCCATTTTTATATTGATTGAGAGGGGAATCGGGCACATGGAATAAATTACTGGATAGTGTAGTAGAAAGTGAGATTTTTAGGGGCTTTCTGAAACTTGAATCGATTCAGTTTTGGAGAAACTGGATGTAGAAGATTCACAAGCGTCGTTCGGCTGAATGCCCTGCTCTTGTCAAAACTGTTCTGGTGTTGTAATGTAATTGCTTGTGTTCTTGATATGCCAGTTTTGTAAATGGTAAAGGACTTTTTTTTTTTTTTTTTTTTTTTTTAAAATAACCAGAAGCTAAGAGAGCTTAGACAAGGAGTATTCTGTGCCATTAAACTGGATTAGTCCCATGAGATTTACAATGTGGTCATAATGTGGAGCTAAAGGTTCAGTTAACTTGGGCTGATGTGACCGCAACAGTTACCCAACTCTGATCTTGGTGCCGCTACCTCGACTTGGTAGGTAGTGTCAAGGTTAGGACAGTTAAACATTATTCCACTACCGGTTAAGATGAAGGATGAGCCTGTTTGAAAAAGTAGAAGGCCCTGGAATGCCAATACATTGCAAGGCACCATCATGCACACCTAGACTCGTCCCTAAAGGTATAGTTTAGAGCTGCCACTTAAACGAGTGAGGCCTTTGAGATATGGGAAGCAAGGGCCAGACACAGATGCACAAGATGGCTGGGGTGGGAATTGGACCCCGGTCTTCTGGAACTGTCAAACAGCAACCCTAACTCTTATTGACTTCCCTGTTTCTCCTATGCTAGTGGAGCGTTGTGACTTTCTGGATCTGGTTTCCTTTTATGGTCTGAACACACAGGTTGAAGTGAAATCTTTAAGACCCCAGATGTGTGTGTTTGTATCGGGTATTTTGTCTGTAGTTTCCATTCCTAGAAGAGCTCCTTGCTATGGCCTAGATCGGGGTGGGGGTCCTCGATCATGGTCCTGGAGGGTGGCAGTGGCTGCAGGTTTTTGTTCCAACCCAATTGCTTAATAAGAAGCACTTATTGCTCAAGTAACACTTCTGCTTCACTTTAGTTGTCTCGCTCGTAAATATTTTAAATCCTTATTGCTTATTTTAGTCTTTAACGGCTGTATTCTTGGTTTGTAATTGCTCTTAAATAGCAATAACATGCAAATGACGAGAGCAGCATTTCTCCATTTAGTTTACCTTTTACACCTGTATGCATTTATTGTGCACTATTGGGTTTAATTAAATACTTGGAAGGAAAGTGAAGAGAAAAAAAAGTGAAGGACTGAGAATTATCCATTTTATCCCTCAAATCATTTGGATGATCTTCTTAGAAAGGGGAAGAAAATCTAGGATATGAGAATGGCCTGACATAACAGAGTTAAAGTACTGACAAGCCATGAAATTAAATTATTGCCAAGAATTGCTTTCTAATTAAGCAACCGAGTTGGAACAAAAACCTGCAGCCACTGTGGCCCTCCAGGACTGTGATTGAGGACCCCTGGCCTAGATGCTGCTATACCAGGCTCTGTTACCAATCCAGGCCATCCTTGTATATCTATGGCTTGATGTGACTAATGAAAATGGATGAATAGATGGCTAGTTCACCTACACAAGTGAAAGCACTGGCTACTTAATGCCAGCACTTGCTGACCTTGACTCTTGTGTCCTTCTAGTGCTTTTTGAAAAGCACTAACAGCTTCATTTTGAAAAGACCCTCCCTGTTTTAAGGTGCAGAGTGAGAAGACCTACTTTATGACCTTGTTGTGTATATACCCCGTGCACAGGAGCCAAAAACATCCTGTTCCGCTGAGATTTTCATCCCATTTTTGGCAGAGCGCTGTTTGTCTCCAAATTTTAGTGCTGTTACCTTGCTTCTCCTTTTTAGCAACAGTCCATAAGAATACAGCCCGGGAGAGTAATTTTTAAACCATTAGAATGGAAAGCATCACTTTCAAAGTTTTAAGGGAAGAGACTAAATTGTTTTTCCAGGCTCAATCAGTCTGATCATTAATAGTGCTTATTTGGCAGATGCCTTTAGTTTACAACATGAGTAGATTAAATGAGTCAACTTTATTAATCCCAATGGGAAATTTTTAGAATATTTTCAAAATGTATAATGCAGTTTTCCTCCATGTGCAAGTGCCTGTGTGTTTTTTTTGTGGATATAATACAGGGCTGAGCAAAAGTAGGTTTAACAGTTGAGTACGCGAAACCCAGTTTATCCTTTTTGTATTTTGCCTGATAGTATTGAGTGTAGCAATGATAACCTTCATGTCTTTTTCAATATAAATTACTGTAAACCTACTCTTGCTCACCTCTGTATAGTTATATTCTATCTCTATTCTTACTATACATATTAATATACCCTTTAAAGTTTAGCCCAGTTTGGACTGCTACCTATTTTAGGCCATCCAGGACAGGATGTGAGCAGACAGACATGAGCTGCAGCAAGTTTGCAGACAATCACCATCTTCAGTTGCAATGCCAGTGTAACAGATTTGCCATCTTTATTAGCATTAGATCCCTTGATAATGGAAGGATTCCAATATGGGTATGCCACAAGTTTTTTCTTTATTTACACCCATTTGTTTAATCTCGGTTTGCTTAAACTGAAAAAGCTCAGCTCTTTTAATCTTTCTTCAAAATTTGTCCCCCTGTAGTCCTGGAATCAGCATTGTTGCTCTTCTCTGGACTTCTTTCAGGGCTGCTCCTTTTTATTAAAATGAAAACCACAATACATTCTTGTGCATTTCTGATGCTATTGAATCTTATTTTGCAGTCAAGAGTGGCTAAAATTGCCCGCTGCTGACTACAACTTTTATAGTGTACTTTTCTCTGTACATCTATACTGTAACGACATACTGTACATAATGTGTCTATGCTGCTTGGTTAGCTAAGAGACGGGACTTTGGTAAGATTTTAAATCTGCCATGCTGAGTTGACATTCTGAACAATCTCCGAAGATCATAAATGCTAGTTTATACTTGATGTGTCTGTGCTGAGTGCAAGTGCCATAAGGCAAAAATGATGTTGCAGCAAAATTTCTAACTGCACAATTTTTTTTTTTTTTTTCCCCCCCTCCTTTCTAATTATTTGGATGTGGGGACCATGTATCCAAAATGGTGAATTTCAAGGGGAGGCTGGTTATGCAAGTACAAGAATGATGAACAAAGAGCTAAATATGACACAACATTTCATCTTAACACTAAGATATGCAAAAACATTTCAAATGAATCTGATCATGTAGGTCCCTCCCTCATGAGAATATTGTACTCTTCGTTCCTTCGTTTCTTGTCGGTGGATCGCGCACTCCACATTGTCCTTTTTTCTTCTTCTTATAGTCACTAATAGCAGAGTCGCTCATCCTCTGCTGTGACATTTTTAGCTGTGCGACACTGACCAAACCCAGTCCTTTACTGACTAGGAGACTATCCCCTCGCCGATCAAACAAGCTGCAATGAGTATAAATGTGTTTTCGTTTGCTCACTACATGCACACTTTGTGCTGTAGTCTGCATACAGGCTTCACATGGCAAGTACAAACCAGGCTGTATTTTGTAGGCTTACATAAGTGAAACCCCTTCTAGTACATTTGAGGCAGGCTCTCAGACATAGTTCTTTCTCTTTTAAATGTAGCTAGGCATACTAAACTCCAATGGAAAGTGTCTCCCTTATATGCTTCTTTTTGAGCTTCTAGGGGATGGTTCGTTTCCTTTCTTAGGACACACGATATGTCGTCTTGGATGTGGCTTAAGGCAGACTGTTCCATAAAGTTTCCTCTCTTCTCTTATATTGCATCACTGTCCATAAATGCAAAATTATGTATCCATTTATGAACCTACTACGGTTATCCCCTACTTTTGTTTTGTGGAATAAATTGAGAGGAACCCTTAAATGTTTGGGTTACTGCTGGGAAAAACCCTTTTAAATGATCAAAATGGCGATTTGTGAGTAGATAAAGTTCCTAGGTTTTCAAAATGCGAGTTATTTGCACAGGTGATCCATGGTGCACTGGTTGGACAAACGACCCTGATGTCTATTCTGGGTGTTCTATTTATATTCCCACACAAATGGGATTTGCAAATTTGACAATATACTATTGTGTGTGTTTTATATAATACCAGTAATGGCAGATTGCACGATAACATGCAGTGAATACACTTATAGTTTTCATCGTCTTTGTACGTTTCGCATTTGTTTGCTCAGAGGTTGATATGCTTGCTGCTTCATGAGCAGCTCTTCTTTTCTCCACCCTAGCGGTCTGCTTTTCTTTCGTCTGCATCTTTCCGCATTAAAACTGATTTAAGTCCGTTTTTGTGCTAGCAATTACTTAGTACGTTTTTCTTAACTTCCATCTTAAGTGAATAATTAAGTCTTCAATCTGCCTCAAGAATGATTTAAGATATGAAGAGCTAGAGGAGGTAGGGAATAAGAACGGTGCATAACCTTGGAGGTCAATCATCACCCTGAAAGCAGATTGTAGACGTCGCGTAGTACGTGTACCAAATTTCAGGTAAATGGGTCAAACAGTTTGTGAGCTACAGGTGATATATAATATGCTACCTAGTGCACTTATTTTAAGACCTGTACTGTATCTCTCCATTTAAAGGCTATATTAAGTAAAATCTATTCATACAGCTGCTATCTCTCTGTAGATCCTAATATTCTTTGCTAGCTACATTACCTGTCTAACACAGGTAATAGAATTTATTTAAAAATGTTTCTCTAGCCTTGTGTGTACCCTCGGTGTTCCTCCTACTCCTTTCCTCGCTATCCTCGTATGTGTGATCCTCTCTTGATCACATTCCTGTAATGCCTAATTCTTAGACCATGTCATTGAAAGGTGCGTGGTTTGCTTCTGGTCTGCTTTTGGACTACCACCAATGGTAGACTGGCCATTATTTAACTGCTATGAAAACCTCCTTCGTACTCTTGCGAATACTATCCTGTCTTTGAAGGCCACTTGGGCTGTGCCTCATTAGTATTTAGCAACCCAGTGTATGGTAAGCTGTTTTGTCATTTGAAGTAATTCAACTAAAAAACTGACCAAATGGATTGCTCGGAGGGACTGGAGACACAGACAGTAATGTTTTTATTATAGAGTAGATCTGTTTGCATATACTGCATATAAATTTTCTTCCTTTTTCTCCTCCTCTAAATATACATACATATAGTATCCACAGATACAGTATCCAATAAGCCCCATGTGCATCTCCTACTGCCTTTCATGTTCTTCCATCTAATATGGTGAATTTCATTTGTCTATCTTTTGTTGCATACGTTAATAGAAATGAATATGGGTATGGGACTAAACGGGCAGCTTTGTGGTTTTAAAGTACTCTGCTCCAGCTACCAGTTCACACTTATTATCCATGTTTATAGTTGTTGCATAATGGGGGGGTAAATGTACATTGCCACTTTTAGTTGCCCCTGCACTTGTATGCAACTATGAAGTAAGTCTTTATTTAATTCAAACCCCCACCAAACCAGCAGTTCTATCCCCTGGTCAGCTTGTTACAGTGCTTCCTACCAGGAGTTAATTGGAGAAGACATGGAAAAGTCTCATTTTGAGTAAAACTCACTTTTCTCCTAGTAGGAAACATGATGTGGCCTACTTTCTTCTATCACATTAGAGACTCATCCTGGCTATGCTAAATGCAAAATGTGTCCTTTCATTACCCTCAAACCCCCCCGCCCCCCACAAATAAAAAGGACTTCACGAGGGGGAATTTGGATTATAGGGTAGGGGGGTGAAGGGGTAATCATACCTTAAATAAAGTTTGTATTACTTGCTGTTGAGATTTTTTACAAAATATTTTCTATTATTGAGCTCGTACTTTTTTTTTCTCTTGTAGACACCAGAATTTTACAAAATAACAAAATTCTTTAAATGTAATGGGGGAGGCAAATTTAAAATGTGTATTGTGGTTCTGAAGGTGTGATGTTGCTTAATTGATGCATTAATTCTTCCTTTGTTACCTTTTTATTTATTTTTCAGTCTTTAAACACTTATGAATTTGTGATGAGAGGTGCAAATGGTGCTGCCTGACAGCTCCAGGGGAAAAAAGTTAAATTTATGGGCTGGTCACCATCTATGCACTACTTGTATTGGTTTGAATTTTCTCTTGGGATTCCAATTTTCTCCCTCATTTTTGTGTAGAGCATCTCTGTCAACACTCTAAATTTTGTACATGTGTACAGAAAGCTGGCTTGTGTCAGTGATGCCCTTTACATGTTCTGTGTGTCTAAAGGCCAGTGTAGTGTGCTGGGCCCCCAACATCACTTCAAGAGGTCCACTGAATTAACAAGCTGATGAAGGCATGCTTTGTGATGGGACGCTTTCTGGTCCTGCTGGAGGTAGTAGTTAAGCACGGAATGAAGACGCAACTAACAACCAACAACCTTTATGAATAATTCCCCATAACCTTTCTTTGGCTTGCTAGTATTAGACTCTGAGCTACAAATAATTCAGCTGCCAAACACAGCTGTGGCTCCTTCGTTCCTAGAGCAGTTTGCCTTTATAACACCTTTATTAGCCTAGTCAGAAGTGGTGTGTTTTTTTTTTTTTTTTTTTTTTCCCTCTTCTTTTAATACTTCTGACATTTTGGAACAACCACCACCCCTTCAAATACACAAGTCTAGTTTTGAAAGTCCCTAAAGTCCTACTGTCTACAAAACTACTTGCTCACTTAATCCAAGTGTCTTTGGTTCTCTGTGTGAAGAAACTCCCTGATGTTTGTGTGAAATTTACCCTTAACACGCTTCCAAGTTCTTGAATTTTAAAGTCAGTCTTGATCCACTGTACTAATTTGTTTAATAATTTCAAACACTTCAATCATGTCTTCTCTTAATCTTTTTGCTTAAACTGAAAAGGCTCAGCTCTTCATCTTTCCTCATAACTCATGCCCTACAGTCCTGGAATCTGCCAAGTCGCACTTCTCTGGACTTTTTCCAGTACTGCTATGTTTTTGTAGCCTGGAGGCCAAAACTGTACAAAGGTCTCCAGATGAAGCCTCACCAGTGTGTTATAAAGCTTGAGCAGAACCTCCTTGGACTTCACACATCAGGCCGCTATATAACCTGACATTCTGTTCGCCTTCTTAATAGCTTCTGAACACTGTCTGGAGGTTGACAGTGTTGAGCCTACTACAACTCCTAAGGCCTTCCCCTAAGGTACTCCCTCATTCTCTCCTTCCCCTGCCCTTGTATTCAATTATTTCTGACATGTAATACTTTACATTTATGGACATTGAATTTCATCTGCCACAAATCTGCCCAAGCCTGTATGCTGTCTAACTCCTTCTGTAATGATCCTACAGGTTCTAAATTCTGTGCCAATCCACCTAGTATGATATCTACAGACTTTACCGGCTTGATATTTCTATTCCTATCCAATTCACTTATGCAAGTAAAAAATGGCAGCAACCCCAGCACTGACCCCTGCTGGGCACCACTCATCACATCAGCCAATTCTGATTAGGTGCTTCTCACCATCACCCTCTGCTTCCAGTGTCTGAGCCTATTCTGCACTCCCCAACACCCTATGCCTTGAACTCACTTTTTAGTTTGCTGCCCAGCCTCTCATGTGGCACCTTACAAAAGCTTTTTGAAAGTCCAGATAAATATCGTGCACCACTTGATTTTATACTTTGTTGCTTCCTCATAGTGTTCCAGCATGTTAATAAAACCCCACCTTTGGTCTTCTGAACCCATGTGGACTGTTTGTTATAATTGTATTAATTGAGCTTCTATAAAATGCTAAATTTCCCTCTTGGGACAAATAAAGCACCATCTGTAGCTCAAAAGAGCCTATTTTTCATTTGTACTGTTCAAGTGTGTTGGACGGTGTCTTGTTCCAGACTGGATTTTTGCTTGGTGCTTAAGCTGTCCATATACATTTTGTGTTCCGTGTAGTACTCTGTCCTGGTAGGATTTCTTTGGCTCGCTTTCAGCCAAACAAACGGCTGGAGCTGTGGGTGACATTGCCACCTTTTTGTATTACCTGAAATCTGATTTAACTCTCTGTTTGGAGCTTGCATGTTCTACTTCTATGGTGTTCCTCACAATCTGGTACCATGCTATTACATGGACCAATAATAGGCTACTAGATTCCTCTGAGCTAGGAAGAGTGTCTTGTCCAACACTGATTTTTATTCTTTTCTTGAACCCTTTGATGCTAGGAAAAGCTACACCTCCATCTAAAAGTGACCAAGTGTACAAAATGGCCAGCTGGCTTTCTAAATGTAATGGTTGACCTTAAAAAGAAAAGAGGCCCATGTCAAATACAGCAACTTTGTTTCATCCCAAATTATATAATAAAACTGAACTCACTTCCTACTACCAAGAAACTTCCCTTTCATTGTGAATAATATTCTAAAAATAAATGGAAAAAATCTGTGATATTTCAGGAAATGGTTTATAATGTAAACGGTTAAACTTCTGTTTCATTCTGGCAGTGAATGTATTTTTAATTTGTATGCGTTTAAGTGTCATTTGCACACAATCTTGCATTTTAAAAATCATGATAATTGTTGCATGGACAGTGTCGGCAGAGCATATTTCCAAACCAGAAGCAACTTATGCAGTTTAGATATTTTACAGGAAAACATCAAAACCCTGGCATTCTGCGCCAAAAAAAAAAAATCTATCTTGGCACCCTTGAGACAAGTAGCATAACGCCAAGAGTAATTTGAAACAGAATAACCAAATAAGAGTCCAGAGCACAATTGTTATGTCATACAGAATGTGTAAGCCAAAATCAGCTGTTTTGCTGGATGGAAAGAATTACACCAGCAACCCAGTAAATAGAGCGACACCGAGGGTCCTAAAGCCAGTCCCAGAGGTGTACCAGCTGAGGAGGAGGTGGCAACCAAAGTGTTGTGAATCTTGAACTTTTATTACACACACACAAAGTTTTGAATGGTTAGCGTTTCACCGGAGACCAGGGTACGATTACTGCTAGTGTGGTGTTAGCATATTTTTTGAAGGTTTTCAGTGGGAACTCCAGTTTCTTCCCACAATCCCAAGACCTAAAGGTTAGATGATTATGGACTCAAAGGCATGTTTTCAATGTGTGTGTTTGCCTGAAAATGGACAGGTCTCCCATCCAGGGTGTGGTCCCCCCACTCTAGCATTTAATTCCTGTATTGTTTCCAGTTCCTATAATGAGAAAAACACACTTCAGAAAGTAGTGACTGTTTGATTTTTGAATACCTTTTGTGTGGATTGATTTTTTTTGTTTTGCTTTAGCTGTTTAAGGTTTGAAAACCCAATGGTAGGTCTGAAACTTGAAGGTACCCACAATGAGAAGGAGTCCTAGTGGACTTGTCACAATCTACGTAAAGTCGGTGTATAGAAAGACTAATAGGATGATAGGTTAGGCAAGTACAAGTCAAGGGAGGCGATGCTTAATTTCCATGACGCACTTTTGAGGTTTCACCTGGAGCACAGTTTAGTTTGGCTTCTATATAGCAAATGTACATAGCTTGCAAATTTCAGTACCCCTACAACTCATTGGGATGGAAGTGCTGTAGGGCTGAAATGAAAAGCAGTTGTCCCTTGTGCACTTGCATGCGTTTTGATATGTCAGTGTAAAGCAAAGCAAGTGTGACTAGAGATCATGTATTGCTTATTTTACAAAGGTATTCTAAAATGGCCTGGACATGTTTGATACCCCTAGAAAAGATCTCTATATATAATCTTCATTTGGATCTTGATCTTTATTTGTCCGCGAATGAAAGAAGCAGTAGAGAGACAGCTAAAATGTAGGCATTGCATTAAGAATCTCCTCCAGGCTTATACTACTGAAAACTGTAGTACTCCAGTCACACCTCAAAACACAGACATTCAAACTAAACAAATTGTTGTGCTTTAAATTATAACTAAAGAGATCTTCATTTAGATCTTGATCTTTGTTTGTCCGCAAATTCCACGCATGCGTAGACCACCTTCCAGTTTAGTACGTTGTTGTTACTCGCGGATGTCAACAATGTGCCGGAATAACGAAAGGGGTGGTGGACAGTGTTACGCTGGTTAGAGAATGAGATTGCCGAAGATAAAAGGTACGTGCCTACGTAACATATGAAAAGAAAGACAGTGGGTAAAATGAATGACAACGTAACAGCACGTTCTGGAAATTATTATTATTACGTTATAGCCGGTGAGTGCTGCGCGTCTCTGTTGTACCGTGGCTTGCTTACATGTCAGTGAAGTGATCCCTATTTATGCTTTAAATAGCCGGGGGTACCTATGTGTCCCCCTTTTTATAACCATTGCTCCGTGTAGATTTCCTTACTCTTTGGATTGCCACAAAGCAACCTGCGAGATTGGAGAAAGGTTGAAAAGAGATTGTGAGAGGAAACGACAGCATCGTGAAAACAAGACGGACTGTGAACAGACGGAAGCAGAAATGCTCCTACACCACCACATAATTACGATTCGGACAGTGATTCAGAGTAGGCCGTTCCTATCAAATCAATATCCAAGGGTTTTCTTTTGTAATTTTGTTTCCCTTATAAAAAAATCATAATGCTGTGCGACGAAGGGCCCAGTTCATGACTGGCAGCTGCGTTTAAACGGGGAGCCCTTCACAGACAACTTTAACACGCGCAACGTAGTTGGGCGCACATGGCTAGTCCTAAATAATTGAATTAGTTTTCTTCACACATCAATGAATTGGCTGAATGATTGCACAGTTGAAGGAGATGGTCATTCTGCTGTTTGGTATCATTGTGTTATTTTCAATACAGAATATGGACCAGCGAAAGCAGACTGGTGAGCTGCCTGAGTAGATCCAAAAGAAAATTTAAAGCAGACAGTGCAAAGGTAATAACAATGCAGCAGACCTTCATTGGCGGTCAAGCAGCCTCCCACCTGATGTATCCAGATGCCAGCACCAACATTTGAGTGATCTTATGGTGTGCCCTGCATGTCTGTTGAAGCCCCTTCTCTCTATGCTCTGGGTTCAGGGAAAGGCATTCAGTGTCTGAGCCAGTAGCCTCTGCCACCTGGTCCATGTAATGACAGGACTGCTGTTCTGAGGAGTATAGGTCATAAATATATGTAGGGTTAGGTACCTTCTTAACAAGCCAGCCATCGCATACAGCACCGTCGGCAAATTGTCTGATCAATACGGTTTACCTCCGAATAAAGGAATCCCAGGTTGACCCAGGCCACCACCGAGCCTCAGTTTTTCAAGGACATCTTGGCATCCCAGATGACTTGTCTTAATGTAACAACTTATGATTAACTAAAGCAGTTTTGTTCTTGCTAGGTACCCTATTACAATTTGAGTGCCATCAATTTCCCAGATTACATTAGGAAAACAGGACACTGATGCAAATTGCCTTTTTGTTGGCACAGCCAAACTATATATGGAAACTATATGTAGTGCCTCATCAGTTGGTTAACGCCATCCAGCACAGTGGGCATGATGGAGCTGAAACTTGGTCGACATGCTCCTGACTTGTCAGCCTATTGTCTTTACCAGGTATCTGTTGTGAGATAGCCAACCACTGGTAAGACCTGCGTATGGATAGGTAGACCCTGATTTCAGGCAGTCTGTCTTTCTACTGCTGGGGCCAACTCGGCATGTAGTCGCCCAAAAAAAATGGCTATTGAAAGTGCAAACATGCAGAGAGCCCAGTAATCATTATGGGCAAGAAAAATCGAACCAGTCCCCAAAAGCTTGTTTCCTTCACATATGACTATTTGCTTCGTGTCACACATGCGTGTCGGAGGGTCACACTCAGGGTTCCTCCCATGTGGGTAGTTCCACCTTTATATAGAGAGGGAGCACTGTTGCTGTGTCCTAATTTTTCTCCACATTACTGAGAAACTGCCCAATGATGGCCATCCCTTCCCATCCCTGGAGCATAAAAGCATGACTGCCCAAAAAGAGGGGTCCCTTCATGACCAAGCAACTATAAGGAAGATATTTCAAGAATTAATCAGCTGCTTCTTAATGGGTCACTGATATATTGTTCTGTATTTGATGCCATCAAGTGTTTGGTTTTCATTGAAGTAAACTGGATGACCGGGTTGGTGCACGAACATTTGCAGTATTTTGTTGAGACTGTCATTCCCTCAGATGACCCCAATAGTTTTGAAGCAGGGCCTTAGCAGGTCTTGTATCAAACCATTAGGCTATGATTAGGCTTTAGGGCATGAGATTTAGTTTTCTGTATGCAGGGACTGAATAACGACTTTTTGTTTTGTTTTTTTTTTTTTTTTTTTTTTACACTGTACTTTGTTTGCTAATCATTGGAAATGATGACAAGATGTAATATGCAGCATTGGCCATCTTAAAAGGGGGGAAAAAAGTAGTCTCTACATCACATTCATCACTCTTGAGACTTGATGTTTTACCACTTCAACACTCTTCATATTACCCAGCCTTTATTATGAATGTTATATGCATGAATTGTATATTTGGCCGGTTTTCTTTTATTGCCCAGCTTTATCAGGGGTGTCGTTTCACATCTTCTCTAACCCATATGGTTTCCCTTCAAGTTGTGTGTTTTTAACTTTTGTATGGAAATTTTGTAGATGCACATTTTGAGCTTCAATGTGTGTACACAAGCTTTATAAATGGTGTGGTAGTGATGAGGGTTCTAGAGACCTTCAAATCTTGAGTTGATGTCATTTTGGACAATCTAGATTAAGGGTATCAAACTCTGGGCCTGGAGAGCCGCAGTGGCTGCAGGATTTCATTCTAACCTTTTTCCTAACCAGTAATTTAACTTTTCCCTTCATTTTAATAGCCTTGTCTTTAAGGATTCCTTGCTCTGAATTGATTGTCGTCCTCGTTAAATGAGAGCAAAACAGAAATGAGATATGAAATCAGCCAACAGATTACAAACTAAATTGGGTCTTCAAACTGCAACCAATTTCACTCGAACCAGTTTATTAATGTTCAACCTGTTTATTTGATGGACCTGAGAGATCAACCTTACTGAGAACGTCACATTTCTTTATTTTCAGATATTGTGTGATGGGCAGAGGTGAGCTGGTCATGTGGTGGCTTGTGTTTTTTTTTGTCAGTTTGGCTGCTAATTTAAGGAAAAAGAAACAACTAATAGGCCTGAGTCAAGTTAATTAAAAATTAAGGCAAACGTTAATCGGCACCAAAAATTGGTCACTAAGAAGAGTGTTATAATGAAAACCTGCGGCCCTCCAGGACTGGATTTCGACACCCATGATCTAGATGAATAGGATGGACCAACCTGTCCTTGTCACAATTGTTCTAATGCTCTAAGATATTGATGTGGCTTAGCCTTTCTTACAGGCAATGCTTGTCATGTTGAATGACATCTTTCTCTTAGGTCAGTACATCTTCAACACATTTCCAAGGTTAGAACTGTTAAAAGAATGGTACATAGCATGGTCTGAACTTTACAGAGGAATCTATGATGGGCACCAGTGTTAGTAAAGGGGAACGGCATTGGGTGGAATCTCCTGCTTGTTTACATTGTGTCAAATGAGCATTACTTCAATTGTCAGTTCAACAGATCATGGAGAACTGATGGAGTGCTGCGCTCTCCAAGGAGTTGATGCTTGAAGCAGATGGAATCCCACTTTGTGTTTTAAGTGGTCAGCTGGCCTGGGATTCAGCACTTGGGTCTCAAACTTTTGATTCCAGCTTGTGGTTCAGTGTTGTAGGTTTACCTGCAAGCACCAGGCAGAGTTCTGGTGAGCTGAACACATTTTCATCCTATTGCTGTCTGTACAGCAAGCCCTGTATAGAAATTTTTAATGACTAATTTGATCCCTGCCTAGAAATGAGCGATTGTTGGATGTAGTGTGCAGAGTACGTGGAAGGTGGGCAAGCCATGACACTTAGTAGTCCAAGACAAACGCCTGGAAGGTCCAGCATTGTAGGACAGAGGTCTTTCAAACCCGCACAACCACCCCAAAAAAAAAGCCATTTGATCATCCACCTCCCAGCACCAGCATAATACCTTGTAGTGGACTGGAATCCTGATCACTTTGGCTCCAGTTGTTGTTCTATAAATTCCTCATAATGAATGGATGGATGCATTACACCTCAAAGGAGATTCACTTTGAAGAGACTCGGCCAAGTATTTCTGCCTTAGGCAAACCAGAACAACTAGTGGTTTTAAAAACTGGAGAGAATGCAACCGGAGTGTTTTGTTTTGCTAAACTGGCTGAATTTCTGAAATTGAAATAGTTTTTATATTAAAGTGGTTTGATGTGACTAATGGGTACCATCGCCAGTTGCTCTGGACTCCTTTGAAGCTGGTAGGATGTGTTTAATTTGTCTGTCTGTGCCTGGTGTTCTGCAGGAGTTAAACCTATAAGGGCAGAGATCTGTAGATGGTCACTAGCTTAATCAGAAAAAATGTTTTTGCAGAAAGACTTTTTTTAATATATATTTTCAATATATTTATAACTTGGATATTTTATGGAGTGCATGGATGGGCTGGCATCCCAGCTTGGATGGTTGGTGTTGCCTTCTCGGATCAGAAGGACAGTGGGAAACAATGCTGTGAGGCTCTGCCCGTGCTCCTGTTTAGAAACCCCCATTGGTCCAAGGGGTACTGTATGTACCTGCTGTGCTCCTTTTGGTGCCACTAGAGGGACTTACTAGGATGAGACTCCCCTG
Source organism: Polypterus bichir lapradei (assembly GCA_026402145.1). Taxonomy (NCBI): domain Eukaryota; kingdom Metazoa; phylum Chordata; class Cladistia; order Polypteriformes; family Polypteridae; genus Polypterus; species Polypterus bichir. The sequence continues at coordinate 36,727,171 of JANRMT010062827.1, read as the reverse complement.
TCATTTAGTAGTTCTGTCTGAATCCAGTGTTTCTGAGCTAAACTTCTGGGGTGTTGGAAGTACTCCTGAGTCTGACTCGGAGAAGCTACCATGGTGGTGTCACACATGAGCACATTGGGGACAGCAGCTCTGTCTGTCTGTGTGTGTCTCTCTCTCTCTCTCTCTCTCTCTCTCTCTCT
>JANRMT010062827.1:36709095-36726982 GCA_026402145.1 Polypterus bichir lapradei | reverse complement strand
TCTCTCTCTCTCTCTCTCTCTCTCTCTCTCTCTAAAGGCTCTGGTGATGGTGATTCCTTGACGATGCACTGGGTGGCACTGTTTACAAACCCCTCTTCTCTTCCTCCCTGTGCAGACCAGATGATCGTTAACATACAAAGTTGTGGCATTGCACCAAACCTTTTCTGTCTCTTGTCCTTTTTTTTTTTTTTTTTTTTAAAACCGTGGCATTGTCGCGACCTCCTGGAATTTACTCCTCTTGTGAATCTTTGTAAATCCTGCAGACTATGCCGCTGTAAAAAGGACAGACAGAAAAGGATTGTGGTGACATTGTGATCCAATAGATTTTAAATTCAAAATAAGTCTTTCAGCAAAATTAGACTTCTTTATAGATGCGAGTCTGAGAGTAGGCTGCCCAAGATGGCAAATACACTCCAGGCAGGAAGAGGCCTGTCCAAGTGGATGGACACCAGAAGTGATTGTCTGAAGTAGTCTGGTTGTTAATCATCTGCTCAGCGGTGGGAGGAAGAGAAGAAGCATGAGTAAATGGTGCCACCCTATGCATCGACAAAGAATTGTTGCCAACGGATCCTTTAAACTGCTCCCAATGTGAACGTGTGTGATAGTGGGAAGAAACTGCAAGTGTGTGTGTGGCATGGTGATACAGTGCTAGTAGAATGAGACTGGGGTTTGTGTGGAGTTTACATGTCTTCCTGTTCAGGTTTCCTAAAGCCCAAAGACATGCAGGTTAGGTGAATTGGAACTGCTAAATTTAGTCCTGGGGGTGGGGTGTGTGTGTCCTGCAATGGACCCTATCCAGGTGTTCTTGCCATGCCTCCAAGAGTAATTTGTCACATTTTGATGATTCAATAAATACAATACTTACCTACTCGGAATTCATACTCAAGTGTATGTACAATGTCCTGGGCGATTATCAATAGATGGGCTTGTGGGGACTGTGCTGCTGTTGAAAACTTTTTACTGGTGGAGAGGAGGAGGAGGAAAAAAAAAAAAAGTTTCCACTAAATTGCTGCACCCTAAATTTGTTTTAAACTTCCAGAACTTGTATGCAATGTTCAGGATAACATTTTATTTGTGTTTCAGCATCTTGTCTGCTTGTTATCGCCTGATCTTCACCACTGAATCTCCTGTGATATGTTTGATGCTCAGCAGATGGCACCCTTCTGATTCTTCTTACTGTTATGGTGATCTTCGTAATCGACTAGTTTATTTTCTTGATGTTCACATGTTGCCACTCTATTTTTGCCATGTCACTTTCTTGATCACTTTGCCATAAGAAACGCAGACTCATGAGTCACTTTACCATGGTTTCTGCTACCTCAAATTGTTTGAATTTCCAGATCATGAGTTTTCAATTAAGGCCAAGATCAAGGTTCTAGCCCCATCAGTTTGAGTTATTTTGTGATGCAGACCTCAGCATCTTATATATAGACTAGCTATACTACCAGTCTAAGATGGGTTAAAGTCCATGTAACCAATGTAAATGCATTGCATTTGTGATTCCAACAGATGGCATGCCACAAGTATTAGCAACTGGACAGATGCAGTTTCACAGATGCACACGTACACGCACACGCACACGCACACACACATACACGTACGTCCTTTTCACTAAGATGGATAAGCTGATTTCTGTCCATCCAGCAATTGCTCCCTGTTGGAGGTTGTCCACGTGACCTCTGCTGTGCAGCATGTCTGTTCAGTTGCTATGTCTCTGTTATATCCATTTTAGTTTGGGATTTGTAAAAGTAGTGCTAATGTTTGATGTACAATCTGTTGGATTACCTATTGCAACCAAAAGGACATAAAAATACACTTGTTCTTTTATTTAGATAGAAGTGTCTGTATTTGCAGTGTGTTTTAAAATAGATAAATGGCGGCATTTGTCAGGACCATTTTGATCAACAGTAATACTGCTATTGTACCACAGCAAGGGTTAAGGATCGGGTATGCATTGTAATGCTGTAGAACAAATGGACAGAGTCCTCAAGGTGGATATCTATCTCCTGTGCATGTTGGAGTAATTCCAAGAATGGGAGCAAAAATGGAGTATGAGTGATGCCTGCAAGTCCCCTGAGTGGTTGGGGTGTCTTCTGGACTGATGGCAGAAATGGAGAACAGATAAGCCGCCATGCAAATGTCAAATTGGACCCTGTAAGAGACAGACTTTTGTGTATGACTATGTACATGGAGTATCATCTCTACAGATGAATAAACTATGAACAACAAAATTAACCAATAAAAAGTTATCTGCCATTCTAATTGCTGATTTAGATGAAGGATGCCGATATGCAGGTATTTATGATTCAATAAAGCTATCGGCTATTTGGAATATTGTCTTTAAGGTAATTCAGAAACCCATGGCTGCAATGAAGATTTTTATTAACACATTTCCTTCAGTCTGTTCAGCAGTTAGAAGTGTTTGTAACATTTCAAATGTTGAAACATTGTGCCTCTAGCCACTTTTATGTATATGCTGTATGGCTTTTAGGTCCTCGGCATCATTTTGTTGCGTGTTAAATTATCAAACATGATGACCTGTAGCGGATTTAATCTGCATTTATGAATTACCCCCTTCCATGTCCTAAGGGTCTCAATCTGTCCTGGCAGAGAAGCAGCCCTTCGGGGGGGGGGGGGGGAAGTGTCCTGTGTGCCCGTGTCCGCATGTGTTGCCTGGCTCCTAACATGATACTCTCTCCGTATTCTGCTATAGATAAGATGTTGGCAAATCCGATACTTCTCGGCCTGGCTGTGCTTCTAAAGTCCAACACCCTGCGTCTGGAGCCTCTTTTGAAGATCATTAGAGCAGGCGGTGATACAAATGTATGACATCTGGTTACACACACTTTATACAATTAATGGAGTCTGTAGCTAAAGCAAACTTAACTGAAGCCAGTGCTTGCCTGTCGTTAAACATCCATAATACACAAGGTTTTAAGTTTCTGCAAAAATGGTAAAGACTTGCTGTGAATGGGATTTAGCAGTAACCCTGTAACTGTAATTTTGAACAAAGTGTTTGCAGGCCGTTAGTGTTCCTGTGAGCATTTCTTGTCGGAAAAATGCTAAGAAAACATTTACTCCTTGGCAAAGGAGAATAAGAACAGAGAGTGTGTGGTGTGTTTTTGCTTCCACCTCAGTATTGTTTAATTGTTGCAGGTTTTTTTTATGATGTGAATGTTTGAACGACATCTAACAAATCATACTGCAAAAAGTTTTGTCTAATTTATCAGTACACCCACCTCTTTTTTTAAATAATAAAAAAAAAAAAAAAAATACCTGATCTCTCAGAGCCCCACAATGTCTTGTCCCTCCGAGATATTGACATTAAATTCCAGTCTCTTTGGTGGTCTCGTTTTGACTCTGTATGTTTTTCTCCAAGTAGTCAAATTTACTTTACTCATGTCAGAGGTGGTTTAGTAAAACAGTGTTTGTGTAGCAAAATGTTCAAACTTCCAAAGGGGTAAATACTCATTTTATATAAGTACTCTACAGTTTAATGCTGCAAATGACTTTTTCTTCGATTACCGTGGATTCGGAAAATTATTCAAGCTTCTTGTTGCACGTTTATATTTAAACCAGTAATAGTGCACTGCACAATAAAGTGCGGTGAATACGCTTGACTTGAGCATTCCAAGTTTTTCATCCTTTTTCTGTACATTTCGTATTCGTTTGCTCAAAGGTTGATGTGCTTGCTGCTTCCTGATCAGCTCTTTTCTCTTCCCTAGCGGCCCACTTCTCTTCTGTCGGCATCTTTTCATGTTAAAACTGATCTATGTCAGTGTTTGTGTTGCAATTACTTGGTACGTTTTTTTTTAATTTTTCACTTAAGCTGGCATTTAAGTCTTCAATCTATCAGGAATAATTTTAAGATATGAAGAGGTAGGGGAAGTGACAGCGAGGTGGTAGGTATGAGAACAAGGCCTGTACGCATGCACTACACGGCCGCGAGTTGATTCTACAATAAAATTAAAAAGGATTAACCTTGGAGGCCAATCATCAACCCGGAAGTGGATAGTAGACGTCGCATCATATGTGTACCAAATTCCAGGTCAATAGTTCAAATGGTTTACAAGCAACTGGTGATTTAAAATCCTGGGCAAACGAACAGCCACGGTAGGATATTATATAAGAAGATGGATACATTTGAAATTCTTGCTCAATGATGTATATTTTGTAACCCAGTCTGAAGTGTCCTGAAGCTACTTTAGCATTGTATTTCTCATGTCATTGTCGTATTGAAAGGTGATCTGTTTCCTCCCAGTACGAGGTGTGCACTCCGGAGCAGATCTTATTCAAGGTCATTTGGCTGCACTCCTCATTCTGTCAATTCTGACCAGCCTACCTGTCCCTGAGAAGCACCCCCTTAGCACAGTTCTGTAACCACTGTGCTTCACTGTGGGGATGTTATTAGGCAGGTGATGAGCGATCTCTATTTGCCAAACATATAGTGTTTGGAATTCTGCCCAAAAAGTCCAATTTTTGTCTCCTCAGACTTGTCAGTTTTTATTTTTTCTCTCCTCATGCTCTATTAAATTAGATATGGTAAACTTCAAGCAGGAGCAGGCCACTAAACCACAACTCTATCATTGTGGAGCACTCCTGAGATGGTCCTCCTCCTGACATGTCCCCCCATCTCTGCAGAAGACTTCTGAAGCTCTTTTCAAGTGACCATTTGGTTCTTGGTTATTTCCCTGACCAAGGCCCTTCTTGCTCAGTTAAGTCAAAGATCAACTCTAGAAGAATCTTGGTGGTTCCTAACTTTTCATTTCAGTTATCGAGGCCATTATGCTGCTGGGAACACTAAGCTATAGAAACTGATTTATGCCCTTGTCCTGATCTGTCTCATCACAATTTGATTTCGGGCGTCTACAGAGGCTTCCTTGGTCTTCATGGCCAATTTTTAATAACCTAATGTGAATTGTCAGATCTTCTATACACAGGTGTGTGCTTTTCTAAATGATGTCCTAGCAATTTGGTTTGTCACAGATGGATTCCAATCAAGTAACAAGGAGAATTAAAGGAAACTGGATGCACCTGAGCACAATTTGTAGTGCCATGGCACAGAATGTGATTTCAGCAATTTCTTTTTTTTTTTATTTTTTTTTTTTTTAATTAATAGATTTTGCAAAACTTTCTAGAGTTTTTGATTTAAACCCAATGCTCTTTCGTAGAGAGACCTACATGGGACTGGGGGAACTGTCCAAATCCAGATGTGCAAAGCTTGTAGAAACTTACCCATTTAGGATCTGAATACTTCTAGTAATAAGAGATGTCCATTTTTGATTTTTAATAAATGTGTGAACCTTTTCTATAAAGATGTTTTCACTTTGTCATTGTGTTATTGAGTACATCTTGATGGGTAAAAATGGTAAATCTATCAATTGAAAAAAAATACATTGCAAAGTGTGCAGTAAGAAATTTTGAATACTTGATCCTCTATACTGTATATCTGTAACTGTATTTTCTAGCTTCATCTATCGGTTTCGGAGCTTTTATTTTGTCTAAAGTTTACATGTTCTCCCTGCTTCTATGTTGATTTTTCCATTTCCCATAGATATGCGTGTTCCATTCATTGGTTATTCTAACTTGCTTCATTCTTGTGCCCTGTGCTTTTTCTGAGATGACCATGGGTTAAGCTCACTTGATAAGGTAATGTTGTTACTATAGCGTGAAGCTTATTGTCTGTATAAAATGTGTAAGCTCAGCCAGGAAAAGCTTAGGTTGCTGCAGGAAGGTGTGTTGGTGAGGCCAGCAGAGCACACTCCCCATGTCATCTGAAAGTGGATCCCAATTCCTCAGTGCAGTGATGAGGACACTGTGCTGTCAAAATGGCACCATCCTTTGGATAGTAAAACCAGAGGTCCTGATTCTCTGTGGTCCTTAAAGATCCCTGGGCATCCTTTTGTAAAGAGTAGGGTGTATCCCAATGTCCTGGCTTAATTGCCTGCCATGGCTTTGTCTATTCTTGCCTCCACCAAACCCCCCAATCATCCCCGATCTATCTGGCTGTCTCACCACCTAACTACTAATGTGTGTTGAGTGTACTGGCGCAAAGATTGCTGTTGTCGCATCATCACGGTGGATGCTACACATTGGTGGTGCTTGAAGTAGCTCCCCACTCATTAAAGCACTGTGACCCTTAAATGAAATTAATTGCCACACCCACCACACGACAAAACAACTCGGGATCCCAGTTGGCAACCCCCCAGGCAGACATGCGGTCCAGTCCCACCCTCCAGAAATGAAACTCTATCTGCTGCAGTCAGGTATTAAGTGGGTGGCCCCTTGGCCTGGTCCAGCCACTCGAGTCCCCAACAATGAGGATCTTATGAGCTGGATTACCGGGGGGGTTGGAACGTGCCTCATGGCCATAGTGCCATAACTGATGCTCCCTCACAATGCAGATAATGTCTCCTTTGGGAATAATTTAAAAAAAAAAAATTAATGAGTGAATAGAGTTCTTTAAGAAAAGAGTGAGGCTGATTGCACCTCAAAGTACTGGCTTCCATATAAAGAACTTTAGGATCTGAGTAAAAAAATAAATAAATAAATAAAAAAATGGTGAAACCTCCTTTGCAGGCACATCAAAGAGAGAGAGTGTGGTATTTATGGTAAAACAAATGATATGAAACATCTGAAATAAGAAACACCATGTGACCTAGTATTTTATTTATTTATATATATATATATATATATATATATATATATATATATATAAAAAAAATTAAATAAATAAATATAATATTGATTTGAATTAGCTCCCAAAAAAAAAAGCTGGACCTTTTTTAATGGCTTTGATGGACCTGTAATCAAATGTCATTGTCCTCTGCATTTTGACAACTAGAAACAGTCCTGTGACAAGCCATTTTGTGTGCTGTCCCCGACAAGTCTGTATTATTTCCACATGTTCCTTTTCCAGATCAAACGCTATCTGTTTTTGTGTAAACTGTTAGCTCTCATCTGAGGAGACTGGATACAATCGTGTGATGGAAACTGTTAGAATAAAATACAGATGTGCTCATAATAACATAACTCATAACATTCTCCGACCTACTTGAGTCAATTCAGGGTCTCCACATCGTGCACAATGTGGGGAAACGACAATAGTGGGCCCTTAATGGTCTTAAACGTCAAACCTACACAAGGGCATTTTTAAGAGGAGACTGGGTAGGTGGAAAGGAAGGGTATGGACTGCTGTAAATTTTGACCAGTGATTAACTGACTGACTCCGTCAACAATGGACAGCCACAAAGTTTAACTTCCATATTGTTTTGGCACTATGACTAAAATGATCATACTTGTGCATTAAAACGAGCAAGCAGAAGACTTCCTAATTCAAGCCATTTTAAAATTTACAAAAACATTCCTAAAGTTTCTCTAGCGCAATCCTTACAATTGAATCCTAAACTGTACACATGAGCCGAGCAGTGGAATTAGGAGAAGTGGCTTCTTCAAACAAAAGGGCTGCGAGAATCTAACTACCTAATGGGTCATGGAGACAGAGGCTTTGAAATACTTTGAGATTTCAACATCTTAGTTATCTAAACCTGTTCAATAATTATTTATATAGCATATTTCTTACCCCAAAAACTCACTGATCAGCCACAAGATTAAAAGCACTGACAGGAAGTGAATCCATTACAATGGCACCTGTCAAGGGGTGGGATATATTAGGCAGCAAGTGAACAGTCCATTCTTCAAAGTGTTGGAAGCAGGAAAAATGGGGAAAGTCTGAGGATAGAAGTGACATCAAGTGCCAATTTGTGATGGCTAGACACCTGGGTTAGAGTATCTCCAAAACAGTGGGTTCTTGTCGGATGTTCCTGGCATGTTGTGGTTGGCACTCATCAAAAGTGGTCCAAGGAAGGACAAACGGTGAACTGGTCACCGGAACATGGGCACCCAAGGCTCCTTGAGTGCGGATAGTAAAGGTTAGCCAGGCCCGGCCTTAGGCATAGGCGAAGTAGGCGACCGCCTAGGGCCCCGGCGTCCGGGGGGCCCCGGATCGACGGTGGCCAGGCCCCCAAGTGCGCCCCTCCCCTCGCATGTTTAAATCGCGGGGCCGTGTCCGCGTGGGCGGCTGTCTATAAACGTCTCCTTGGTCTAATTTTCTCGCATTTCGCAGAGCTTCCAGGGGGCTCTGGTCCCCCCTGCTCGCCTAGGGCCCCATAATACCTAAGACCGGGCCTGGGTTAGCCCATCTGATCCGATCACAAAGAAGAGCTACTTTAGCACAAATTGTTAAACCGGATACTGGCCCTAAGAGGAAATTGACAAAACACCTAGTGCATTGCTGCAGACTGGTCAGGGTCCACATGCAGACCCCCATCCACCACCATAAATGTATATAATGGATCATGCAGCAGTGCAAGAAGGTGGCCAGGTCCGAATATAGTTTTTCTTTAAAATTTGTGTGTGTGTGTGTGTGTGTGTCTCTCTCACTTACTTAGGAAAGAAATGGCAGTATGATGTACTACAGTATATCTGTGGTCTCCAACTCTGGTCCTGGAGGGCCCCAGTGGCTGCAGGTTTTCATTCTAAAACTTAGTGACCTGTTTTTGTAGCTAATTCTGAATTGAATTGACTTAATTGTTTTCATTAATTTCCTTAACTAGCAGCCAAACAATGAGATACAAAAATGAACCAAAACATGACCAGTAAACTGATCACACAATATCTGAAAAGAAATGTGAAGGTCTCAGGAATGCTGATCTGCTCAAGTCTCATAAGCATCTGAACAGTGCCCTTAGAAAGGAGAAAATCAATTTTGGGAATTTATGCCACTACACAATGAGACAAGCCATGGAATTGAACAGGTTTAATAAGAATTGAAGCCTAATTAAGCAACTGGATGGAGTGAAATTGGTTGGGGTTTGAGACTCTGACTTAGTTGGTCTTCTGCTGTGTTCTCACTCACTTCACATTTCATTTCTGTTTGGGTGCTTTTTAAGGAAAGAGAGGAAGAAATTCAAGGAAACAAATCTTAAAATTAAGAGGGCTAGAATGAAAACCTGCAGCCACTGGGGCCCTTTAGGCCTGGAGTTGGGGACCCCTGCACTATATGCCGAAGCCAAGCTGGTGGAGGCAGTGTGATGATCTGAGCAATTTTTTTTTTTTTTGGGGGGGGGAAGTGTTCGGTCCTGGCATTAATGTGGATGTTACTTTGACCCTTACCACCTAGCTAAAGGTGCACCTCTTCATGGCAACAGTGTTTCCTAGTGGCAGTGGCCTTTTTCAACAGGCTATTGCTGTATATGCTGCAACAATGCAAAAATAGTTCAGGAATGGTTTAAGAAAATTGACAGTGTCTCGTCTCCAAATCTCAACCCAATCCAGCATTTGTGTGATGTACTAGAAAAATGAGACTGAGCCATAGTGGCTTCGCCTCCCAACTTCAGGACATAAAGGATGTGCTAATTAACATCTTGATGCCAAATACCCACAGGACACCTATAGGAGCTCTTGGAGTCCAGGTATCGTTGGGTCAGAGCTGTTTTGGTGGCATGGTTGGGGGGGACCTGCAATATGTTAGACAGGTGGTTTTAATGTTGTGGCTGATAAAGACCAAATCGTATTGGTGAGATTTGCTGCTGAATTAACATTAAAGTAAACACAGTAATTTTAAAAGCTTTCAAAGCCATTACTTATCCTGTATCGGAGTTCCGTTTCTGAGGTTTATTTTTCAGTTTGATTTTAGTTTTACAAAGTATTTTCACTTGTGTGTTTACATGACACAGGTTAGAAGTATCCCGTGACTGTTTATTGCTCTGATGTCATCCTGAGGGTGTTCCTCTAAATTGCAGGTTGTCACAGCATGCATTATCCCTTGGTAGATACACAAAATGTGAAGTTCTTGGTATACCCAATTCTATGGAGGTCCTAGTGCCAGGTTTGTGCTCCTGCATGGACTTCAGTCAAAAAACAAAACACTGATTAATGTTGTGTCCTTTTGATCCTTTATGCTTAATTCTATTGATTTCTCAGTTTCAAATTCTTGCCTTGTCCATCAATGGGTATGTCCAAATTGCTATGGTTTTATTTAAAAAGGCCCTTTTTAATATAATGCAAATGTTCATCCCCTCTAGCATTTTCACATCCTTTACAAAAGTATCCCTTTCCACATTAAAACAACCAAACATGTGATGTAGATGTTCACCTGTCCTGGGCTTTTGTGCATTGAAAAAAAAAGGTAAGTTAATGCTAACAGCCATAGGATTTAACAAAAAACTGTAATGACAGGTAAATGTATTTGAAATGTGCATTTTGAATGCTGCACACAATGTGGATGCATATAGGTAAGCAACAAAACAAGCACCATGAAATGCAGCTCTGTCCCCCTTGTTAGAATATGGTTCTCTTCCATGAAGTGAGATGGTGTAATGTGTGGGGTCCAATCTAGGAAGGGCTTCGTAATAAGCATGAGCAAATCGGAGAACATTTTAGAGTTGGTATTTTCAAAAGTCTGCTTCTACCTGTCCACAATATAATGCTGCACTGGCATTTTCAGAAATATTCAGCTCTGGAGAGAGTCTTCAAATTTTTCAAGGCATAAAAAAAACATCCAATGTAGTGTGCACAAAAGGTGGAAATGGAGACTAATGTCTGCACTTTTTTAAAGAAAAACCTAGTGTGGATGTAGCCTGTGTCTTCATTGCCTGGTTAACCTTCATTCTCAAGGTAATCCTATGCTCTTATCAGTCCAAAATATCATTGCCACAACTGCAATAAGAAGGTCAAAAGTTGATAAGAAAATGTGTTATCTACTCATCAATCACTTCATTTAACCGTGCTCTTAAAGAGAACCCTGATGATTATTGACATACTGGGAGTTGGAAGGTTTTGAAAATGACAAGCCATTCAACCATCCATTTTACTGAACTTTGCTACACCATTATACAGGGCTGTGGAGTCGGAGCCAGAGACAATTTTGGGTACCTGGAGTTGGCAAAAATGTTCCGACTCCTAATTTAAATTGAAATGGGGGGGGGGGGGGGGATACAGCAATTTTATATGTCCCATTTCATAAACAATAGTCATAATTAAGTACTTCTCTGATGTAAGAACAAAGCCCAGTGCGTAGCTGTGTTACTACTAGTGTGAAGTTCAGCTGAGCTATTATACAACCTGACATTCACATATTGTAACCTGGATTATGATACATTATAAAATGTTCATTTTATTTCAGATATAATGTGTTTAACAAGTTCATCTGAGTGTAAACCAGTGTAATGATGTAGGTGGAGGTGTGTGCTATGGCCTGATGTGTGTTCAGGGGTTCTTGTCTTTTGTTTAAACTGGCCAATACGGTAGTGAGTCAACTTCCTAGCCCGTACTTCTGTGGTTAAATGATGTGCATGTTGCCTTCCTTCAAACACAGAAAATACATTAGCATATTAAATACAAAGGAGTCGGAGTCGAAGGATTTATCTCTGCCATTATATTGGCAGGGTGAGATTAGTGTATCAGCACTGACGCTTTTGTATGGAGTTTGTATGCCCTTAGTTTCTGTGCAGTTTTCTTCTTATCCTGACACTCGCATTTCCCTCCTACATCTCAAAGATGTGCAGTTGTGAATGTGGCCTGTAGGAGAGTGAGAGCCTGAAGACTGAGATGAGCGCTGCCTTTCTGCTTAGTGCTGCTGGCCTAGACCCTTTTCATAATACCTATGGGCACAGGTGGGTATGTTCCAGTACAGGAATATGTGAAGCTGAGCTTCTCTTGACAGAATCAAATGCAAGGAGATAATGAAACCACTTTTAATTCATTAACCAAATTACCATGTCTAAAATATGGGAGCATATTGGAAATCTTGAGTGTTTTCTGAAAAGAATATGTAACACAGACATTGACAAGGCAGTAGTTCAAAATTAAAAGTCCTAACTAGTGCGTCGTTCAGCATGAGCCAGGAAAAAGTGTAGAATGGTCTGTACAGTATTTCTGCAGAAGTTCAACTTTAGTGATACTGTAGGAAATAACTTCACTTAAGATTTTATAATGCAATACAACGAATTGTACTGTAGAATAGAATTAAGTACATTAACTGGTATATAGTACACAAATAAAGCGTAAAATGTACAGGAAATGAGCCAATGTGTTTAAAGTCATTCACTCAATTACAAGTGAAGGAAATAAGCTCTATACTGTAGATAGACCTGCATGGGTTTGTGCTTAATGTCTCTGTGAACATCAGCCTCTACAGATCTTTGTGTGTTCATTTCTTTCTCCATCATCCAACATATACTATTGTAGGGCAAACAATTTGGCTGCTACCTCCACTTTAAATTTGTGTGTGTGTATCATCAAATTTGGGTTTTGAAGGTCCCTAGAGTTCTCCTTCTACTACACTACTCGGTTACTTATTTCATGCGTCTATCGTTCCCTGAAGAAAATCTTTCTAATGTTTGTGCAAAACGTGCCCTTAACAAGTTTCCAACTGTGCCCCTGTGTTCTTGAAGAACTCATTTTAAAGTAAAGCCTAGGTAAACCTGTATTAATCTTAGTCTTCAATCATGTCACCTCTTACTCTCTGCTTACTTACACTGAACAGTTTAACTCCTTCAATAATTTCTTATAGCCCAGTGGTTCTCTGATTCACTCTTGGGGACTTCCATGGCTGCAGAAGTTTTGTGCCCACCAGTTTCACAACCAGTCAGCTGTTTTCCCCTGTAACTGCTCTCATTTAATGAGCTGTTTTTTCCTTAATTCTCATTCAGAAAAACACTTGTACAAAAAAAAAAAAGACCTATTCCACCACTTAATGTGAGACTGAGTTGCAGGGGCAACAGTCTTGGCAATGAGGGCCATGTGACCCTTTCCCCAGCCACACTCACCAACTTGTACTGTGGGATTCCAAGCAATCTAGGAGATGTAATCCTCCTAACAGGCCTTGAGTCTTCCCTGCAGTCCCCCCTCCCAGCTGGTCATACCCATAAAACCTTTTGCAGGTAGCTTCCAGGAGGTATCTGTATCAGATGCCCAAACCATCTCCGTTGACTGCTCTAAATGCAGGGGGTCTGCAGTTCTACTTGGGGCTTCTCTTGGGTGTCTGTACTTCTCACCTAGCCACACTGTGGAAAGAGCCAATTTTGACAGCTTGTACCAGTGATCTTGTTCATGACCATAGGTGAGGGCCGGGACATAGATGGACTGGTAAGTGGAGAGCTTTGCCTTCTGGTTCCATTCCTCTTTAGTAGCGCAGATCAGTATAGTGACCACATAACTGTGCTTGCTGCCCAGATCCGTCTATTTGGTACCGCCATCGCTTCCCCTCCTTTGTCATCTTGAGGTAGTTAAACATTTAAGTATAGTTCAAACACATTTTCAAATTCTTATAAACAGGAGCAGTTTAATTCTCATGGAGTCTTTTTTTCCTGTGTAGTTTTGCTCTGTGAATTGTTTCCTAATGAAAAACAAGCAGAATAGACACACTGGCAGGCAGCACTGAATGTTGAAGGCCAAAACTACTTCAGCGTCCGCACCTCTAAGGTGCTCCTTACTAAATATGGATTAAATAATCTTAACACTAAGAAAAGCAGAAGATCATGATGAGGATGAAAATCCTAAAAACTAGCTGAATGAAACACAACTAACACACAACTTAAACAAAGCATTCACAATAATTATAGCTTTATTTTCCCCAAAGTATTTATTTTTCAATGATAATGAATTCCTGTTGATGTGATGCTTAATTTCACTAAAGTATTGGACTATTTTGTGAAGATGTCTGCTGCTGTAGGTATCATTGTGCACTCGTCATCTGGGAACATCTAGTGAATTTAAAATGGAAGAGCCTGCTCAAAGGAGTTTCAGTGGTAGGGAGGGTAAACCATCATAAGAACAGAAGAAATCTGACAAACGAGGAGACCATTCAATTCATAAAGCCCCTTTGTTTAGCCAACAGCAAGGCTGTCCCAATACGTCTTCCATATTCTTAAAGGATGTCTGTTTCTGCTTCAATCCTCAATTGCATCACTTCCTGTCTGGAATCCACGTAGCAAGCTAAGTGGAAGATGACAAGGAATGGCATGAAGTTGCACCACTTTAGATGGACCCTTGGTAGGATGGGGGTGTGGGGTGAGTGAGTCTTAGTCTGGACCTCTCCTCTGTCTGCCACCTTGGGTGGTCCTTCCAGGGTTACGATTCACGATGGCATTGCTCAGTGGATCATTGATCACATGCACGGTCACAGGTGAAGTCCACCACAGGCCGCTTTAATGTACAGGCACGCCCACAATTGACATTTTGCAATGCCAACGAACCTTACACTAACATCTTAGGCCAGTCAAAGAAACCCATGGCATGGGGAGGACTTGGATGCCCTAAACAGAAATGCTAGAATTCAAACTTACCCTTCTGGAGCTGTAAGGTATATTTTAATTATTTTGTATAAACCTGATGGTAAAGGTGCCTAGCTAGGTGTTTTCTGTTTCATTACCTAAATTAATGTTTACTGTTACTGCTAGTATTTACTGAATATTTTCAGTTTTCTATGTAAATCCATCAAACCGTCTTTTGCAGGATGTGCTGGGGTGTTGAAAAGCTGTGTCACTGAAATGAAATGAAGTTTCTTAAGCAACCCCCAAAGCCTTCTCTTCTCTCTGAGTAAGTGTGAAAGATGCTCTCACTGTAGTCTTCAAAGTGTGAAAGACAGAAGGCTGGGTTTGTTTTTCTTTTTTAGTTCCCTTACACAGTCAAACCAGGTACAGTATATTACAGGAGATTCTGAACTGGAGTTTTAAAGCCCCTTTTTTGGTTAATTTTAGATCTCTGAAAACCGAAAGGCATTGCAGTGGCCCCTGTGGTTAGTGGTCACACTACACAGTTTGCACTGCACTTCTGAGTTTTCTTTTGGTTACTCCAACATCCTCTCATGCCAAAGATGTACAGATTAGGCAACTCTGAACTGGCCCTGTATGGATATCCCATGGTGGACTGGCACCCACTTCTGGACTGGTTCCTGTCTACCATTCAGTGCTGCTCAGATGAGTTCCAATCACTGACAACCCTAAAACCGAGTGAGTGGAGTCCTGCATTGAGTGAATTTAATGATTAGGTTTGTGCGATATCCATTTCCCTTTGAGAGCCTTTTTAAGAGGTCTTGCTTTGTGTAGTTTTAATTTTTCTTCTAGGACATCTACTAGAAACCTTCCCATGTAATTCAGTTCTACACATGCACCACAAGTAAAGTACTATTGCTTAATTCATCCATCCAGTTTTCCTAACCTGCTTATTCAATTCAAGGTCACAGTCTCTTGGTGCCTACCCTGACAATACTAGTCACCTAAGAGCTGGTCAAGGTGACTGTGGGTGTGAGGGAGCACCATGAACATGCCATTTCCTAACTAGCTTATGTCGTTCAATGTTCTCTCCATACTGGTAGTGCCTGGAGAAAGGAGGGAACCAACCTTGGAGCCTCACATACACTAACGTCCACACTCGCTTGCGTTAAGCCAATGCAGATTCACCACTTAGCTGGAAAGGAACATCTTTGGGGTACAGGAGCAAAAATGAAGAACCCACATGCCCTTCGAGAGAACATGCAAGCTCCATTCAAATCAGGACCATTTTCCTACTTTAAGACATTTAATAAATATGAGCACCGGTCCAAACTAGCTCAAATCTCAAAGTGATGCAAATTTGGTCCTATGCTTATGTCCAAGTAGTGGTAATGCATTTTATCAAATTTCCTAATTTAGGCAACTATTACTAACTTTAAGAGAGAGCCTGAGCTATCCTAACCCCTTAGGAGCTGCCGGAAGAGGGTGTTTAGGCAGGGACCAGGAAAGGTGGAATGTTCTGGAAATGCTGGGCAACGATTAACTCGGAGGTACTGATTTGACAGAGATGGAATAAACTATTTGTAACAAATCCTGTACATCACATAATTGAGCCCTATGCTGTCAGATGAAAATGTTTTTTAACATTGAGTTTTTGGCCAGAAGGAACTTTGCAGTATTAAAAATTCAAGTATGTCACAACAAACCATTTCTCAAATTTTACATCAAGCTTTGAATGCCTTTACTATACATGAAGTAATGTGCGGTTTCATAAATTAGCCCACTACTCCATGTGAGGTAATGTTAAAGCAAACTGCATTCATGCAAATCGGCACACACAGATAGTGCCTTGAAGTGTGAATGAGCTCACGTGAACCCCCAAGTGATATCACGATATGAACACGAAGGTGGACATGGATACAAACTATCTTATAACCACATGTTACTCTGAAGACCTGTGGCGCTGGACTGGTGATGACCGCAAAATGTCACATTGAGAAATGCAGAGCTCAGTGTCCTTAAGTCCCGAGTCATTCAGGTTACACTTTACAAGCCTGAAAAGGTTCAAGAAGGCAGGTACAGTCATCCAGAACTTTGGATAAGTAGAGCATCGAAGAACATAAGATGGGGGATCATGGGGTGGGGCAAGGCACACAACTTTGGAAGAGTGAGAGTTCAGAAACTGTGCGAAATGTGACTAGTATCATTCGCTGTTAATTTACAAGGCGTTTCCTGTGGCCATAACGGTGGGAATGGGATTCTTCCTAAAGCCCAGCTCAGGATCATTCATTGTTCTATAAATGCGACCATTTACAGTATAGAGCTTGACTCATCTAGTGCGTGTCTGTCTTTCCATCTCAGTGTTTACGCTGCTACTCTTGATGTTGTGAAGTGGTGACAACTGCATGCAGCTTGGCACAACCTTGTAATGTTTCCTCCTTCTACTTTGAGTATTTGTGATGAGGCCATAGCATGAATATCAAACGACAAAGCGCAACCACCGCAATTTTCGTGGAAACAGCAAAACAAATTCAGGAGTGCCACTCTGCAGCTCGGGTTGCTATAAAATTATTCATTTCCAAATGTGAAATCCTCCTCCTAGCTTGTGAGTAGCAGTAGGACGCTTCCTAAAAAAAAAAAACGTCATACACTGGGTTAGGACCAAGTCTTCTCCTAGTCATTCACAATTACTTCTATGAATGCCATTAAGTGTGACGCTTGATAAATATGGGTACAGGTCTGGATGTATTCATCCCCAATCTTAAAAATGGTATGTTTAGTGGGTTGTGTGGTTACTTGTAGCACCATTGCTCAACTAAGCACCATTTGCTTTTACGAAGGGTTCTCGATATATGAAGTTGGTTCTTTGTGCTTTGAGAAACATTTGTACTATGTAGAAGAAAAACCCCAAAACTGAAGTCTTTAATATATGGTAGGCTACTTGGCAGTACACCAATGGATTAAGAAAACCTGAACTTTTGCTGGGTGCAAGGTGGAGTTCATTTCAAATCATAATTCATAGTTATTTACTGTATGGAAGCCAGTTATGGATCTTAATACATAGATTCTTTCTGGAACCTTCATGTGAATGTGTCTCTTGGGAACCAAAAATGGTTCCCCTATAGCATCAATCTTAAGAACCGCTCTGGCAGATTTTTTTTTTTTTTTTAAGAGTGCACTGTAGTTGCAGCCTGGAGCAGGTAGAAAGATCCTGCATTGGCACAGGGAGGAGAATGTACAAACACCACATGGACATTTTCTTCAGTTTATTTGCATTCAGCACACTTCAATGAAGTGTCCACAATGCTGTTCAAGTTTATAGACCCCGTGTAAAGTTACACTTAAAATCGAGTCTATCAAAGCTCAATAAATGCTGTTGCAGTGGCAACTCCTTGGGTGGGCGTGTGTGTGTTGTTTATGTTCCCCTTTGTCCTACCTTTCTAGAGTGTTCCCCTTTTGTGAGAACGGTTCTGCATTGCTGACCTGTAATTAGACCCTTTTAATTTGCCAGTTTTCTACCCAGTCTCTGCCCTGAACTTATAGAAGCAGTTCTGATTCTGACCAGTTCTCCCTCTAAAACCCCCTATATATATATATATATATATATATAT
>JANRMT010062827.1:36662682-36704095 GCA_026402145.1 Polypterus bichir lapradei | reverse complement strand
GATTAGTCAGCATAGCAAATAACCTTATGGCATTAATTATGGGTTTGAGACAAAAACTAACATCAGATTTATGTAACCCTCCATTAATTTAATGTACTTCTAGAGAAAGTAGGAACTTGATTTCTTGGTACGGATGGCCTGGCTCAGCTTGTCTCCAACACATTTTTTGGCAAAATGTAGGTGAGTGTTAATCATTTGTGCCGGTTATAACCATGAAACTCCCTAATTTCTTGTATTACTAGTGATGCCTGGAAGCAATACATGATTATGTATGTAAAAATAAGCTGCTGATTTCCTTCCTCTAAAGCTGTTGTCTCTCAGTATCTTTGCCAAATAGTCAAAAAAAAATATATAATTCATGACTATAAGAGTTATCCTTGATCCTGTTAGCTCATGCAGATTGGTGTGTGTGTGTGTGTTTTATTTTCTTTCTTAAAATTGCCCACTCCATGCCCTCTAATTTTTGCACTGTTATCCTCACATAATTTAACATTTACTGACACAAAATTGCGTTTCCTTTCATTTTATACTTGCGTTCAATGCATCTTAATGTAAAGAAAGTACTGTTGTAAGAATTTGCTGTTGTGCTTGCTGCCTGTCCACTAGAGGCCGCTCTTGTCCAGCAAAACCACTCTACCCTAATGAATGTGCCCAGATGACACATTCACATCTCACAACTACAACCTTTTACTATTTGGAGAGCTACAGGTAACCTAAATCAATTTATATATTAAAAAAAAAAAAAAAAAAAAAAATTATGTAAAAATTTTTTAAAAAAAAAAAAATATGAATTCATTACTGGGTGCTCTCGCCAGCTTGAGTTTTTGGTTGGGAGCGAGCTAATTAGAAAGCACATTGTGTGCATTTATATCAAGCGGTACTGTAATAGGGTGATCTGTTAACATTGCCCTCCATAATGTTTGATATGAATCTCCCCCCCCCCCCCGACCCAAACCGGTTTAAAATTAAAAAGCAGACAATATGATCGAAAGAGCACATTAGACTTTCGTTTGAAGGTATTTTCATACATACAAAGCACTTTTCAAAAAAGGCCCCCCTGTTTCAGAGCACCATAAAATTTGCCATGGGTGTTTTTTTTGTCTTCTATCCCCTGTATGAAATGTTCATGTCAATGAATCGCAGCCTTCAAGTAGACAAGTGCTAAGGATCTTCTCTGGTGATGCTCTGCCAAGCCTCTAATGCAGCAATTTTCAGCCCCTGCTTGTTTTGGAGGCTTGTCCCCTAAGTTTTCTCTTCAGCATATGGCAGCCCTACTCGATTGGATTTAAATTGGGTGACCGGCTTGCCCATTCAAGAAATTTTCTATTTATAGCTTTGTAAGAACTTCTGTATTGCCTCTGCGTCCTTACTGAAGGATGAAGTGCCGTCCAATGAGTATGGAGGCATTTACTGGAACTTGAGCAGATCAGATGTTTCTTTGCATCTCTTCATTGATGATGGAACTGCTACCAGCACTGGCACAATGAACTCCGAGAAGTGTTCCGGGACCTGTAACAGTCATACATATTCAAGCTATAACCCCCATGGCACCATGTTTTACAGATGAGGTGCTCTGCTTTGGATCTTGCTCAGTTCCTTTTTGCCTCAAAGTTTTGCTGTTGCTATCACTCCAATGCATGCACATTCATCTTCGTCTCATCTGTCCACAAGACCTTTTCCCAGAATTCTGCAGGCTCTTGAGTCCTTTTTCACAAACTGTAATCTGACCATCCTGCTTGTGTGGCTAACTAGTGATTTACATTTTGCAGTGTAGCCTCTGTTTCTGTTCATGAAGTCTTCTGCAGATGGTTGTCACTGACACGTCCACATTGGCATTTTGAAGACTGGCTCTGGCCTGTCAGACAGGAGCTTTTAGGATTCTTCTGTCCTCTGCAGTGGAGGTCTTCCTTGGCCCACCAGTCCCTTTTGTGATTTACTGAGCCCACCAGTGTGTTCATTCATTCTTCTTAATGATATTTCTAACAGTTGATTTGAGGTCATCCTAAGGTTTCACTGATGTTTTCGAATGGCTTCTTTGACTTTGATTGGCACAGCTCTTGTTGAACAATAACGATTAGATTTCAAAGGGCAGAAGAAACCTTGGGTATCTTATGAAGCAATGAAACCCACCTGAGAAATCGCACACCTGACACTTATTGTCCTAAATATCATGATGCCCTCAAATTAGGGTGGTCATTGCAGGAACCCTATAAATTTATTTCTAAATGGTGTGACTAACATTTACACACATCCCCTTCAGTGAAAGTCTGCAATGTGCACTTTTAATTACCCTATCTGTTTTGTCTAGTTGGGCTTCTGACTTTCTCAGGTGAGGCTGTGAGATTCTTTTAAACTGGACCAGGGACTGCTTCTGGTGTCCTGTCAAAGGTCATGCAAAAAATTTTTGGGTTGTGTAGAAACCAGGGCAGTCCTCCCCTGGGAGCTCCCAGGGTCCTGATAGGGCTTAGTTTCTGGACCCCACCTTCCTATGCTGCCCTCTAGCTGTCCAAATTTGGTTCACTGCCACCTGCCTTGTGGGGGAATGAACTGCTTCTGGCATGCATGGTTTTTCTAGTCCATCCATTATTCTGTTCCAGTGTGGATTTGTTAAGGATGTGTGTTCCAGCTTGGTTAAGTCTCCTCTCCTGCCATCCTTCCATTATGGTCTTGTAGCTGGGAAGCAAATTATCCTCCATCCTGGACAAAATCCCTTTCATGGCACTTTCACCAGCTAGGTACACAGAACTATAGCCATACTCTTGAAATGTATAAATGGCATTTAAACCAATCTCATAGCCTTGATTTGGAATCAAATGGCTCAAGAAATGACAGTATGAAAACAGTGGATTAAATTTAGACTGTCATACGTATTTCTGCTTGGAACATAAATTTGCATCGGGGGGTGGGGGGTAGAATGGGTGGTCTGGGGAAGACAACACTGACTAGGGAAGAACATTGAAACTCATAACTGGAGGCAGTCCAGGAGGATATCGAAGAAAGCAGCCATCTCCCACTGCTCCACCTCATGTGATGATAAAACAATGTAGATGTTTTTAATGGAATAGATAAAATAGGTGATTTCCATTTCTAAGAGACAGACAGAAAGTAACTTTTGTATCATAACGGTTGTGGGTGTTTTTATTTTCCCATTTTCTCAGATCTGATTTTTTTCTAATTTACAATTTAAATTAAACCACCTCATTAATTCCTACACATTTTGCATCTTTTTGAAAATGATTCTTGTGTTCAATCCATACCAACAAGTTCTGTTTGCCAAGAACCCTATACTTTAGCATTGTTTTTATCTATTGCTTCATAAAAACAGAATATTCTACAGCCTTGCGATATATGCCACAGAAAGAGTGGTTATTAGTATATAAATAGATATAGATAGATAGATACTTTATTAATCCCAAGGGGAAATTCACATAATCCAGCAGCAGTATACTGATACAAAGAAACAATATTAAATTAAATAGTAATAAAAATAAAAAAATAAAAGTTAGCATTTACTCCCCCGGGTGGAATTGAAGAGTCGCATAGTGTGGGGGAGGAACGATCTCCTCAGTCTGTCAGTGGAGCAGAACAGTGACAAAAGTCTGTCACTGAAGCTACTCCTCTGCCTGGAGATGAATGGTACTATATAAGATCTAAAACTAGATATGAAATGTAATATATAAAGCTAAATGTGTGTTAATGGTTGTGCACAATTAAATGGCGATGGGTTCTAAAGTGTGGATTTGGACCCCAGAAAAGAGTCCCCATTTGTAGAAGGGAAAAACTGTAGGCATGTTTTGATCCAAAATTGAGTTGGTAGTCCCGCTACACCAGCTGTGTTTGCCTGCCATGCTGACCCACACCGTTGATCCTACTGCATCTCCACCATATTTTCCACAGATTCCCCATTTGGGCAGGGGAACATCAAAGGTTTGGTTTTGGGTTTTAGCAGGTGCCCCCACTAAAGGGCATTTCAGTGTATCCTGCTATATTAGAAAAATGCACAACTTGTATACTTGGTTTCCTGCTTATTCTTTTCTTATGCTTGTGAAAATAAGCAGTTGACATTTCTAACCTTAGATGGGCTATAAAGTCACTATATTAAATACATAAAGGGAAAATCTATCCTCTTAGATGGACAGGTATGAAAGGCATTATACAAGGTACAAAGGTGTATATCAACCTTCTTTTTGTGTATCCTCAAGATTGAAGAGTTGACTGAATGAACACATGTCCAAAGAAATATGGGACACCATCCAGGTCACCCTTGCCCCTTACCTAAGAAGTTCAACAAAATACACAGACACATGGTGGCATAAACAATACAAAATTAGAGGGGGGGGGGGGGGGGGGGAAGAGGCAGGATCACTTGGTGTGTGGCTCTGTCCAGTCAAGGCTCTTGCAGATCTGTCTCAAGTTGGAGATCCATCCTGCATTCAGTTCTTTCTGAAATCACACAACCCCTTCAGCTTTGTAGTTGCTGGACCAGAAGTGACAGTCTGCTGCCTTCATATACTTTATTCAAACCCTCAAATTCATCTGTCCAGTAGCTCCAAACAAGTCATAAAAAATTATTAAAACGAAGAGAACAAACAAATAGTAAAGTGCAAATGGTCAGTTGTTACATTGTTGAAAGGTAGAGCGGTGAACAGGTCATGAATCACTTGTATTGACAACAGCGTTCTGCATCCCCAAATCAGAAAAAGTTGGGACAGTGTGGAAAATGTGAATAAAAAAATAAAGCAGTAATTTACAAATTTCGCTTAACTTTTATTTCATTGCAGACAGTATGAACACAAGATAATTCATGTTTTTTTTTTTTGGTCAACATCATTTGATTTGTAAATAAATATCCATTCTTGCCATTCAGGCTTGCAACACATTACAAAAAAAGTTTGGATGGGGGCAATTCAGGGGTAGTAATGAGGTATAATAACTAAATAATGATGTGATTTGAAACTGGTGATGTTAACAGATGATTGCATTCATGATTTGGTACAAAAGCAGCATCGAGGAAAGGCCTACTCGTTTAGGAGCAAAGATGTGCAGAAGATCACCAGTTTGCCACCAAGTGCGGGCAAAAATCTTTGAAATGGTGAAGAAAAATGTTTCTCAAAGACAGATAGGAAGAGATTTGGGCATTTCTCGCTCTACAGTGCATAACCTAGTGAAAAGAATCTGGGAATCTGGAGAAATTACCGTGCGCAAAGGCCAAGGGCACAAGCCTAAACTGAATGTCCGTGATCTCCGAGCCCTCAGACGGCACTGCATTAAAAACCGTCATTCATCAATAAATGATATAACTGCGTGGGCTCAGGACTACTTCAGGAAGTCACTCTCAAGCACTACAGTACGTAGTTACATTAGGAAATGCCAGCTAAAACTGTACTGTGCCAAAAGGAAGTCCTACATAAATAGTGTCCAGAAGCACCGTCGACTTCTCTGGGCTCGGGGGCATCTGGGATGGTCCATTGTGCAGTGGAAACGTGTATTCGGTTTTCGGTTTTTCACATCTATTTTTTTTTTTTTTTTTTTTTTTTTTGGAAGAAATGGACGCCGTGTGCTGCGGACCAAAGAGGAAAAGGATCATCCAGACTGTTACCAGGTACAAGTCCAAAAGCCAGGGTCTGTCATGGTATGGGGTTGTGTCAGTGCCTTCGGCAAAGGTAACTTGCACTTCTGCGATGGCACAATCAATGCTGAAAAGTATATCTCAGTTTTGGAGGAACAAATGCTGCCTTCAAGACGACATCTTTTCCAGGGACGCCCATGCTTATTTCAGCAAGACAATGCCAAACCACATACTGCGCGCATAACAAAGGCATGGCTGCGTAATAAGAGGGTGCGGATGCTTGACTGGCCTGCCTGCTGCCCTGATTTGTCTCCTATAGAGAATGTTTGGCGCATTTTGAAACGAAAAATGTGTCAACGAAGACCCCGTACTGTTGCGCACCTAAAACGTTGTTTGCAGTAAGAATGGGACAAACTAACACCTGCAACACTTAGTCACTTGATTTCTTCAATGCCTAAACGTCTTAAGTGTTGTTAAAAGACAGGGGAACTGTACAAAGTGGTAAATGCTTTACTGTCCCAACTTTTTTTGAAATGTGTTGCAAGCCTGAATGGCAAGAAATGGATATTTATTTACAAATCAAATGATGTTGACAAAAAAAAAAAAAAACATGAATTATTTTGTGTTCATACTGTCTGCAATGAAATAAAATTTGAGGAGAATTTATAACTTGCTTTTTATTTTTTTTTTATTCACATTTTCCACACTGTCCCAACTTTTTCTGATTTGGGGTTGTAAAATCTCATGGCAGTAGGAACAACTGATCTTTAAGTGTTCTGTTGTACTGTGCAGTGAGGGAGTATGACTGCTCCATTTTTTTTCTCCAACCCACCAAAATATTCTGGAGAGGATGACTGCTATTGTCAAGTTTGGCCTGGACTTTCTTCCCCTAGGTGGATTATCTGAGCTGTGCATGGACAAAGGACAATACCATCAGCCACCGTGTCATCTTGCGTCCCAGTGTGGTAATCCATATCTCTGAGCCGAGAAGGTGACCCTTGAACAAACGCATGCGTGATTACTGGCTTACTCTGACAGATCAAAAACCTGTTCCTATACTTTTGGCTTTACAAGAATGGCATATAGGAGATGGTGTATCAGGTAGCCATGATGAAGTGAAAAATGGAAAACCATGTTTTCATACTGTCATTGTGGATTACAGAGTGTATTTAGTTTAGATTGATGGGCACAAATACCAAATGTAGATTTAAATTCTAAATGGACACAACAATAAGTGTGCAGAATGTGAAGGGGTCTATACTTCCTGAATCCACTACTGAAACTCTTGGCACCTGGATGTGTGCCAATGATAGACTGGTGTCCAGTCTAGGCGAAGGATATACTAAAGATTCAACACCACAAGACTACCTCTGGGAGATCAGAAGTCATTAGTGGACTCTGCTTAGAACGACACTGGCTAGATGAATGAGCAGATGGGTAAATGGGTTTGTGGTTTCAAGTGTGCATAACAAATGGCTGCTACAGATGTAGTCCCGATATCCACTTACTGCAATAATGGCTAGGGTATCTGTTGTATCGGCATGAATGTCTAACATTGTCTTATGGATTGGTGTCCATCCAGTATGGGCTGAAGCCTCAAGCCTCTTGCTGCTAGAACTGATGGTGGTTCTGTGATACTATTTTGCAGTAAGTGGAATGCGATAGAGACATGGTGCTTTCAAAAATATGCACATGGAAGGGAATGGATTGACTGATGGCAACACAGTGCTAAAACGAAGCTGTGCCTTTGTTGGCACTATGACACATGTCAACAAGTATGGCTATTAACCCACAACACACCCACGTCAATAATTGAGACTCCATTATTCATTTATTTTCTAAGCCTCCTTACTATGCTGTATGCCAGCACCCTTGAGGATAAGGTAACTGTCAACCAAGGATGAAATATTAGTCCAATAATTTTAAACTATTTTTAATTTTCTATCCTAGCTACTAGGTATAGTGGCATGGGGGCCTGGTACAGATGCAAGGTAGAAACGAGCCTTGTATGGGGCATCTTAGGGTACATTTTACATGCACACCTGGACTCTGCCAAGACCAGTAATCGTGGCCAATTTTTTTTTTTTTTTTTTTTTTTTTTTTTACTGTAAACTCTTCTGCTTCCTGAAAAATTTGTGGTGATTTATGATGGATTCAAGCTGGACACAATTTCAGATTGACCATATCATGAAGTATTTTGCAGAAATGTGAAATGAACTCTTATTAAATTTGTGTTTATTACACACCCCGGCTGGAATTCAATACCTGTGATATAGCAGTGCCGACCTCTGTGCCACCCTAACTGAAACTGATAACCTTTTCTGCAGATGTCTCTTATCTGTCTTCTATATAACAACGTGTGTGTGTCTGGTACCATTAAGCAATCTGATTGGCCAGTTTTGCTTTGGTTACACAGTCAAACACAATCGAGATGGGGAAATGCCAGGAAAGAGGTTGACACACCTGAGACTGCTGAGGAAAAGCGTTAAAGGAACACGGAGTTGCCTTAAAACATGGCAAGTACTTGCAAGAATAAGTAATATTTTAATAGCAGGTAATGTGGGACCCTCTATCATTGGCAGCAGCCAAAAAGTGGACGGGAGGTGAGCAATTCATCACAAAATAATTGAATGAGCAAACTTTACGGGAACATGACTGGGAGGAAGTGCTTAGCGGGAGATTCAGACACATGGGGATACTAAGGAAAGGGCCGGAACCAATGGCGGTGATGCACACAAGGCAAGAGATATCCATTATCACTTTTTTTTCCTCTATTACCTGTAACATTGGTAGTTGAGAGTCCAAAAGCACAAACAGCTCTAAAAAGGCTAGCTAGAGGGGGATACATAGAAAAAAGGCTCTAGCAAGAGTTTCATAGAGAACTAAAGGAGCTACCTGTAACCAAGGCACTCCGATAGCAAACATGGTTCCAATACAGTGATCCAAAGAGTGGCTAAGAACAGAACAAAAATCAAAAAATGCCCTAAATTACAATAAGCAAAAGACCCCATAACTACTGACTGACTCCAAAGCGCATTCACATGAGCCTCCAGGAAGTGTGGGAAACCCAGAGTCTTTACAGTGCTGAAGGCTGATGGTCCTGCAACTTAGGGAACCACCAACAAAACACAAGGCACATAACAAAAGCTTGGGCAAAAATCAAAAACTAGGAATGATGCCAAAAATTATGAAAAGTATCCTTATCATAATCAATAAACAAAACAGACAGAAACCAAAAATTGAAACTCAAACCTGGTGGTGAATCCTGGCTGGAATGTAACATCGCTAGTGTAATATATATATATATATATATATATATATATATATATATATATATATAATATAAAAAAAAAAATCCACTTCCTGCCTGCCATTCTAAGTTGTGGCAGAATGATGATTTGTTACATCGCAGGCGTTGACCATTACAAGCACAACATGGTAACTAGGGTTGAGATCTTGTCCCTAGTCATAGCCAGAATGGACTTGCTGTGCCCTCCATGTATGTTCTGATTGCTTTAATTTCCATCCTTTTCAGCCTGAATCCATCTTTGCTAAAAAAAAATGTATGCGGCAAATCATCAGCCATACATGCCCAAACCATAATAACCTAACCACCATGTTTAACAGATGTTTCATCTCCACACTTTGCTTATGCCATCATTTTGATCAGGTTCATCTTTGTCTCATATGTCCACAAGACCTTTTCCCAGAATTCTGTAGGCTCTTTGAGGTTCTTTTTCACAAATTGTGAATCTGGCCATCCTGTTTGTGTGGCTAACTAGTGGTTGTCATCTTGCAGTGTGTCCTCTGTATTTCTGTTCATGAAGTCTTCTAAAGATAGTTGTCTCTGACACATACATCTGCCTCCTGAAGACTGTTTCTGATCTGTCAGACAGGTGTTTGGGACTTTTTCTTAACCACAGTGAGGATTCTTCTGTCATCAGCAGTGGAGGTCTTCTTTGCGCTAGCAGTCCCTTTATGGTTACTGAGCCCACCAGTGTGTCCTTTCTTCGTAATAATATTCGAGATGTTGATTTAGTTCATCCTAAGATTTTACCGATATCTAGAATGGTTTTATTCTTGGTTTTTTTTAGCCTCATAATGGCTTCTTTGACTTTCATTGGCACAGCTCTTGTCTTCAGGTTGAACAATGGCAACGACAGACTCTAAAGGGTAGAAGCAGGCTGAGGTATCTCATGAAACCATAAAACCCACCTGAAGATATTCAAATACCTACGATGCCAATTTTCCCAAACATTGATGCTCTGAAATGGGGATAATATGTAGGAATGGCATTGTAATGTCTACATGGTGTGACCGAAATGTGTGCAAATCCCCTTAAATGAAAACCTCCAATGTGTACATTTAATCACAATGTCTGAATGGTTTAATTTGTAATTTTATACTTTGAAGCATAGGGGTAAATCAAAGAAAATATGTCTTTGTCCCAAATATTATGGAGGACAATGTAAATGTTCATAGTAATCGAAAGCAAGATTCTCCTCATTACTCACTCGGTGTTGGCTAAGCTTGCCTGCCTGTTTTGTGTTCTCTGATTAGCTGGATTTTGTTTATCCCTCCCACTCTCCAAGACAGCATTGCTATAACTGTGATGCATTTACAAGTTGCTCTTCGTTTGCCTGAGAATAATTTCTTTCATAAAGTGTTTATTGTTGGTTAATTAGTTGTATTTTTATTTAATGTATGTTTACAGCTCATTATGAATTTTTATTGGACAAGGGCACTTAGCTGTACAACAGAATTAATTCTCTTTTTGATGAAGTGTGCAGTGCAATTATCTGGCACAATACTAACTGTCATTAGCAAAGCTAATCTACGGACTACTGCATCCCCTCTACATTTTCATTATAGAAATATCAATGATGCATATGCAGAAATTTTGTTTTACCGTACTTGGGGTTTTAGATCTCTCTCTCTCTCTCTCTCATATATAGATAGATGTATGGATAGATGGGTGTGTGTGTGTGTATATCTCTCACAAATAATGATAATAATAATAGTGTGGAGATTCACACCCAGCCTTGAATCACAACATCCTAGTAGGTTGGCACAAGTTAGTCTGGATTTCTTGCATCAGTTTTCTCAGATTGATCTTCTCTGAGCTCGTCTCACAGGGCCAGGCGTAATTCTCTCGGAGTGCACATCTTGGAGCAACTTTATTTAATTTTTTTTTTTTTTTTTTGTGCATAACAGAAAAATCAAACTGCTGCAAAAGTTTTGCCTATAGGGTTTCTTCATGCATGTTAAATGTTCAGGGTGTAGTGCCCCATTTCTGCTCATATATTAGAAAAGTGTGTAAAATAACTATTGAGAGAGAGGGGGAGGAAGAATCTGAACAAAATGCTTGACACTGAGAGATAATAGAACAGTTAAGTTGTTGCCAATTCAGGAGCCCAGTAGCACAAGGTGTAACTGAAGCTAAATGATTCATTTTTGTGTTGTAATGAGTGCAGTGGCAAAAAAGACAAACAAATTTAGACCAGCGCAGGTACTTGGCCCCATGAGTTTAAAAATTTTTTGTTTGCAGAGCTTTTCTTCTGTCATTTTAACTATTGCATCACTATATATGGCATAACAGCACGCAGTGTCGATAAGCATGGTGGTCTATGTATATACTATATATTAAAATAGTGGCAATTTTGTGGCATGGCATTTTTACTGTTCCAATTAGACCACAATGTTAATTGTCTTTATTTAGACATACAGTCAGAAGGTGGACGTTGTCTGTGGTTTTTCTGGAGTAGTGTTAGTGTTAAGAGTTAAACATCTCTGGAGCCCAAAGTCAAAAGCCTTCTGTATGTGTAAGTGATGATATGTTGCATATTCATTAGATGAATGTCTCTCTAATATTGCCTTTCAACATCATGGTCATAAGTCCCCTGGACCACCCCTGTGAGGAATGGAGCCAAGATGTGTCCAGTCCCGGGGCAGCCAGTGGTGCCTACTCACTGTACCCTTAAAGATTAGGTGCTATGTCTCCTCTATGCCAGTCTAAAGGGAATACATCCTTGAGTCCACTCAAAGTGCAGGGCCTCCTGTGCATCTTTTTTTATCTCGGTCTCTGCAAACTTGGTCCACTGGACCACTACCTTGACCTGCTGCTGCATGTGTTGCTCACACATTTGCCATATAATCGTGGCTTATGTTCACCTGTTGACATTTTCCAGGATATCCTGCCGATTACACCATTGCAATGAAAAATGGAAGAGGGCGAAAATAAGTGTTGAGGACCAGTCAGTACCTCGCTTAATATGAAACAAATATTGAGAAAAGGAATGCAAAAGTTCCAAATGTGGAATTGTGGATGTTGCGTGTCCTTGAGTGCCTCTCTAAGGTTATGCAGTTGTTTCTTAGGTTTGGGGAACAGTGCTTTTCTTTCTTTGATTCACAATGAATAGCTTTTTCTGGCAACAGGTTTCTTCATATAGCCTGCTTGGCAGAAGAGACCGGACCTTCAGGGCCAAGCTGAGAAAGAGGTTGGTGGTTTTCATCCTCAGGACTGTGGGTGAAAGGAGAGGCTGTTAGCAGTCATACTGCCACCAACGTCCTTAACTCCATAATGCTGTGAGGCTGCTCCTGACTCTTTCATGCAACAATATTCATCTCAAGTGGGAAATTTTAATACATGCAAGCAAGGATTTCACTGTACACTTGCCCCTATGAATCTCTAAACCTACAATTACGAGGAGGCAAATACCTAGTATATTATTATTATTTATTTATTTATATATATATATATATATATATATATATATATATATATAATATTTTATTTTATTATTATTTTTTTTTTAAATATAACCTATTTTAATTCAAGGTTACAGAGAGCTGCAGCTTACCTGTATACCAACCTGCTCAGGAGCATTGAGAAGTTTATGTGCCAATATTCTTTGCATGGTAACCACCTATATAACACTAAATGCTAATCTGACCCTGACCTGCCAGACATTCAGCTCACGTTGGCAAGTCAGGTTCCCAAATTGCTTAACAGCCACCTTGGATGCCAAGCATGGTCTGGGAGTAAACTTTTTAAATTGCATAATTAGCAGCCTAACCACAAAGTACTGCGTAGATAAACAACTTGCACACTGTATATACAAGTCAGGCTTTTTTTTTTTTTTAATCTTTTGTACTGTTCCAATAACAACGTCCTTTCATAAATGCTATGCTGTCCTGCATCACAATCAGACACCCAGCACACCTTTAAAATGACTACTTATTGAATGGGAACAGCTTTTGTGGCCACGCTGTTGGAAGCAAAAGTGATTTTGCATCCCAGAATCAAGATAACTGATTACGTTTCTGGTTGCAGAATCGCACTGTGTATGAAATGGTATAATTTCACTTTTTTTTTTTTTTTTCCTCCACACCTCCCCAAGGACCCCCCAACTGTATGGGTCAGGCTATCCAAGTACTTGTATTTATGAATCATACACTCCCAGTTTCTCTAAAGGTTGCCAAGAAGCTCTTGCAAAAGTATAAGGCTGCTCTCCTGCTGTCGCACTAACCTGCATGGCATATGTGCAGTCGGCAGGATCACATCCTGGCGGGGAGCTAAGCAGCAGCATCTAGCATGGCGCAGGGGCTGAGACTGCACCTATCATGCCTTATACAGACTTTATTAAGGAAGCCACATTTTTATTGCACCTTTCATATTGAATGCGATTGCACTGTTGCTTGCTTTGCACTACACAGCATAATTTTAAGCTCCAGCTGTGGGATTTTAAATTGTGACCTTGAGGTTTCAAGTCTAATGACCCAACTGTGGAGTCGCACTGCCTTAGTGACAGGAAGCAGTCCAAGAAGAATTAACTAGAATGCTACAATCTTATTTCAATTTGAGGAAATCAATGACTGTTTAAATATTTTCATTCATTTTTATGACTTATGTGGTCAGAGTCGACTTAAAATCAGACCTTGTGTGTATCCACTGTGGGGACAAAGAAAAAAGATAGCTAAGAATGTTTGAGCTGGCATCAAACCCCCAATTAGTCGTAAAATGAAAAGAATTGGTGTGTGGGTTTTTATTTTTTAACTTAGAAGCCAGATCTATTTATCTGAGCATTAAATTGTCATTAAAGATCACCTTTTTCTTCCCAACACATTACCAGCCAAGTGTCAAACATTACACGCGTGCCAGTAAAACGCATTTAAGTGATTTAGAAGTAGGCGCTTTTTTGCAGCCTGTCTTTGCAGTCTCAAGATGTCTTGGAGTAAAGGAAGAATGAATCTTGATAATTTGTCTGATAGAATATTGGACATTTAATGGACTACATCCAGAAAGAGCACCGTGCTGCCTTTTATTTTTTTTTTCCCCTATCATTCCCTGCTTATCTGTATGTACATACATAATGGTCTGTAAGAAGAATTCTAAAACAAAAATAAATCCATAGAGATGATTCAGTGCATCTACAATTTAAGAAAGTAACAAATCATGGAAAAATATCCAACCAACCTTCTAGAGCAGGGGTGTCGAACTCTGGGCCTGGAGGGCCACAGTGGCTGCAGGTTTTCATTCTAACTCTTTCCCTAATCAGTGACAAGTTTTTACTAATTAACTCATTTTCCCTTCATTTTAATAGCCCTGTTTTAAGGATTCAGTCCTCTGAATTTTTTTTTTTTTTTTCTTCATTAAATGACAGCCAAACAGAAATGAGACATGAAACGAGCCAACAGATGACCAGCTACATTATGATTTCAAACTGCAACCAATCTCTTAATTAGAAGCTGATTCTTGCTGTTAATTAAACCCGTTATTTAATTCCATGGCTTGTTGCTACTCTCATTCTGCCACAGTAGACCTTTCCAAAACTGATTCTGCTTTTTCGAAGAACGTTGTCAATGTTTGGTGACCTGAGAGATCAACCTTACCGAGAACTTCACCTTTCTTTGTTCAGATATTGTGTGATAGGCACAGGTGAGCTGGTCATATGGCAGCTTGTTTTATGTCTCATTATTGTTTGGTTGCTAGTTGAGGAAAAAAAACTCCTAGAAGAATGAGTCAAGTTAATTAAAACAAATGCAAAAGAAATTAATTAGCAGCAAAACTGGTCACTAATGAAGAAAATGGTTACAATGAAAACCTGTAGCCACTGCGGCCTTCCAGGACTGGAGTTTGACACCCCTGTTCTAGAACCTTGCTAACATGTTGCCCCTACTTCCCAGATGGAGAAATGTGGTGAATGAGAGAAATTGCAGAGTCCCAAAAATAGTTAGAGAGCCAGCTAGTCCTTCCCGTTTTATTTAATTGCAACCTTTTTTTTTGTTTCTTAAAGAGAAATGCACAGGGGTGCTAGAGCCAGAATGTCATTTGGCTTTGTCTAACTGGGAGTTCCAGAGTTCCATCCTGCTGTGAGTCTGGGTCAAAGAGAGATACCACCTTCCAGGTATCGGGTCCTCTTTTTGTTTCAGACAGGAGGGAGTGGACCTTGAGAAAGTTTGGGGTCTTTCAACTTCCTGGGTTGCCTTCTCTGTGCTGCAGATTTGAAGAGACAAAGCAGTTAGTTGACAGTGCCTCCTCTCACCCCAGTGTGGTACCACATAGCTGATCCGAGCCACCAAGGTGATCATGTGTGACACAGACCTGCAGTCTTTCCCCAACTCAAATCAACACAAACACTCCGTTCTCACCTTCCGTTCCTTTTCATGAGGATTCCTGGCCTGTATATCCTTTATACACCAATCGCCCACATTAGAAGCACCTGCTAATATTCTGTAGGTCCCCCTCGTGCCACCAAAACAGCTCTGACCCAGCGAGGCACTGACTCCACAAGATCTCTGAAGGTGCTACTGAGACGTTAGCAGCTGTTCCGTAAAGTCCTGTAAGTTGTGAGGTGCGGTCTCCATGGATCAGACTTGGTTTTTCTAGTACATCCCACAAATGCTCAATAGGATTAAGATGTGGGAAAATTTGGATGCCAAGTCACCACAATGAACTCTGTCACCTTCCTCAAACCATTCCTGAACAATTTTTGCAGCACGGCAAAGGTGCATTATCCTGCTGAAAGAGGCCATGAGGGGGTTTAAGTGGTCTTCAACAATCTTTAGGTAGGCACTACCTGTCGAAGTAACATCCTCAAGACTGCCAGGATCCAAAGTTTCCCAGCAGAACATTCCACGGAGCATCGCACCACTTTAGTCAGCTTGCCTTCTTCTCATAGTGCCTCTTGCTGCCATCTCTTCCCTAGATAAACAATTCATATGCACCTGGCTGTCCCCATTATCTAAAAGAAACCATTTTCTTCCATTGCTTCATGGTCTAGTTCTGGCACTTACGTGCCCATTTGTAGGCCCTTTTGGTGGTGAACAAGGGGGTCAAGATATGCACCCTGATCAGTCTCTGGTTACACAGCAAACTGCAATGAACTGTGTTCTATACCTTTCTCTTATGACCAACATTAAGATTTTTTTGCAATTTGAGCCTTGGGTGCCCATGATCCTGTCATTAGTTCACTAGTTGTCCTTCCTTCGACCACTTTTGGTAGACATTAACCACTGCCTACTGGAAGCATGCCAGTGAAGATGCTTTGTCCCAGTAGTCTAACCTCCTCAATTTTGTCCCTTTATCAGAATCGGTAGATCTTTGCCCTTCCCTATTTTCCAGTTTCCAATATATTACCTTCAAGAACTGACTTCACCTTCTGCCTAATGTAATCCACCACTTGACAGGTGTCAATGCAACGAGATCATCATCGTTATTCACTTCACATGTCAGTGGTTTTAATGGTGTGGCTGATTAGTATACATTGTCTGCCTCGCATGTTAAGGGAGTTTTTTCTTGGGCTCTGTTCTAATACATACTGTAAGATGTGGAAGAAGTGGGCTGTGACAGTCACTATCTGCCTTTTTCCTCTTTTTATCCCAGAGTGGAGGTGAATGCTTTGGTGGACCTCTGATGTCAGTTCTGGTCAGACAATTGAAGTCCTTCCTTTTCTGGCTCTTCTGCTAGTTGAACCCCAACTTCTGGTATGATGATAGTTTATTGTAGAATCAAACCTTGACAGCGAGAGAGAGCTACCTCGTCAAGGGCCTTTGTCCCATCTTGAGAGAATGATTGATTGTTCCCATGGGCCAATGGAACCTTGTAGCCATTAAATGGGGCACCTGACATGGACCCCAACACTTCATTAGTGTGTTTCTCTTCTCATTACAATATATAATTGTTTCAGTGATTCTGTATATTCACCAGATGAGTGGTCCTCAAAGTTTTTGGCCTTGAGAAACAGTTTTATCCATTTTTGTTTAGTGATGACCCTTCATTGGCAGCCATTTTAATGTAAACTAAGAAACATACTCCTCTGAATGGCACATATTAACAAATAACAGTAAATACAGTGGACCTAAGGGATGAAATGCATGGTACTCATCCAAAAATAACTCGACATCCAGGTGTTTAATACTGAATCAAATTTAGAGTTCATTTGTTTTTTTAATGGATAACCTAGGCTTATGGGTGTGTTTTGTGCGTGGTTTTTTTTTTTTTCTTCTTCTCTCCCCTTCAATTTTGTCAAATTCACAGGTACGTTCTCATTCAATAAGTAGTGCTGAGAGAAATGGATTTTAGTTTGGGTGGTGGCTGACTCGTCTAAACCTGTGATGCTCATGTCTCTTTCACAAGGAAAGACAGGCTGTCCTGAAATTGTGCGCACTTTTTTATATTTGGTAATTTGATGCGCAAGAAGATCATGACCAGAGTGCCTACTGGCTTGTTCTATAAAAAGGCAAACAAAAATGTTTTCTTTTCTTTTTGTTTTTCAAATATCTTTTATAATTTGGAAGGCTTGAAGATTTAATTTGGTAGTACCACAACACAGAAAATGCACAGCAGCAGTTGCTCGCCACACTTTGTGGTAAAAGTAAATGTATACCTTAGAAAACTGGGTTGTATGTGATTTTAACATTCCTGTTCTTGTTTTTGGGGCTTATTCTTTCACAACAGGGCTTTTGAAGAACTTCTCCATGTTCATGGTAGTTTTTAAATGAAGTGTGCAGTATAATAAGTTGTCATCTGCTCATAACTGGACTGATGCAAAATGTCCCTTTGACTGGGTGCAGAATTGAAATCTGCTCTCAGTAGCCCCCTAAAACAATACAAATTGCCTTTTTTTTTTTTTTTTTTTTAAATAACTCAAGTCAGTGACCCATCTAGGACCCACATTTAGGTTGTGGCCCCGGGTTAAGAAATGCTGCACCAGCTAACATTAAACAACTTAAGCCACACTGAATATAGACCTAGACATTTATTATATTGTATTTTTATGGATGTGAATTTGGGGGTGTGAGTGATTTAGTGTTGGGCCCTAGTATTGGAATATATGGGTTTGGAAAATGAATGTATTGATTAGTATAAGTGAGTTGCTCAGTGGGTAATCCCATCAAGGGTTGGTTCCCAGCCTATCAGGATGAGTTCTGACCTTCTGTCACTCTGTATTTAAGCAACTAGATTTGGAAAATGAACCAAAATGATTATTAAAGTACATGATGAGTGAGTGTGCACCAAAAAGAATCCAAGGGCTGACTCCGGACTTATCCCAAGTACTCTTGGAATAAACATTTTCCCCTCTGTTAGCTGTTTTAAAATAGGTGGCTGTGAAAGAATGAATGAACTAATTAGTTTTGTGTAAGTGAGCGTGGGTGTATAAGTTGTATTCTCTGTGATGGACTAGTGCCCATTCGTACTTGCATTATGCCAGTTAGTTACTATTTGGAAAGTCTGATCCTGAATATGAATAATTGGATGTGGAGAATGAATGAATGAATGAATGAAATTGATGGTCAAGTATGTTTTCAGTTTTGGGCTGCAAGCTTACCCTAAGATGGACTAGCGCCAGTTCAAGAGCTTCCTCCTATCT
Organism: Polypterus bichir lapradei; assembly: GCA_026402145.1. NCBI lineage: Eukaryota > Metazoa > Chordata > Cladistia > Polypteriformes > Polypteridae > Polypterus > Polypterus bichir. The sequence goes on along the minus strand of JANRMT010062827.1, from coordinate 36,685,654 downwards.
TACGTCTGATAATGTTGAGAAAGTTGTCAGACATCTTCAACATGTAGCTGGATTTGGAAAATGAATTGGTCAATCCAGTATGAGCGACTGTCTGGCTGCCATACCATATTTGCCTTGTCAAATACCAATTGCTAACAGGATCGGCTCAGACTTCACCACCTTGAAATTTGATTTAAGTAAGTTGGTTGAATAGGTGGGATTTGCATACCACTGAAGGAGGAGTATCCTTCTTAATAAAAGGATAAGTGTCTTTCTGTCTGTGTCTGTCTGGTTGCTATGTCTGTCATTACAAAAGATGATGCATCACAAATATTTTTAATAATAAAATCTGCATTTTTCATTCCAACAGATGGCACACTACAAACATTAACACTGCTATTTTGAATCCCATACCAAATTGCATGGTGCACTACACACTAATGCTGAGGTCTAAGTTGAATACTTGGATTTCTGTCCATTTTCAGGTGGGTGTTGAAAACCTCACAAATGCAAACAAATTTTAATTATTCATTTAAAGTGTTTCTGGGATAGCAAAAGTCCATCTTTCTCAGGGAAGGTGTAATTACCTACTGGTGGAATGTTCCAGAAGGGACCGGAGTCGGCCAGCACTGATGGCAGTTTGCTAATTTTAATTAAGTTACATAAGCATTCTTTGTATAAAATGAAAAAGTATTTTCTTAATGTTAAAGCCAACATTTTCACTTTCACTGATTTGTAATTGCAAATAATACTTAATGACAGCTTTTTTCCCTTCAGCAGTTTAGGAGATGTATTACAATTAAATTAATTGATGTAACCAGCATAAAAGTGCACTTTAAATAATTACTTTTTAAACGATGTAGTGTGTGGTAGACTAAACTAGATTAGAGAAGTATTCTTTAATTCATGTGGAGTGCAAAACGGCATACTGCGCTCACTATGAAACGGTGCCGTTTACCGTAGATTTGTGGTGGATTTCCTTCTGTTGATTTATTTTAACTTGAGCGCGGATTTTGACAATACATCTGCTACAGTATAATTATGAGACATTTTAAAAATATGTGAACAAATGTTCCCTGCATTGACTTGGGTTGATTGTAAATGGAAATAGATTTTTGAAGCATTTTGGAGAACTGTTGACAAGAAATAAAATTTGCCTACTTTTGTTTCATTGAGATAAAAAGAAATTCAGATGTTTTCTAGCTTTTTCATAGATGTCAGTACCTGGTGGTTATAGCTTTAAGAATTGTGCTGTCGTGCCACCCAGACACAACCACTAATTACTAATTTTCTAAACTCCTTGAATCCAATTTAAGTCCCAGAAAACTCAAGACTAGCAATCACTAATTTAAAATTTTAAATCTTCAATCTACTCCATTGTGTATAATGATCTAATCCTTGGCTGTAAAACAGGCTACTAAATTACAGATTTTTTTTCTTTTAATGAAAATGACTGTTTTACTCTCTCGAAACGGGCAGATTCGGATCGTAGCCCATAATAACACAAAATCCTACAAACCCGTTCTCCGTTTTAGGGGGGTCCAGCCCTGCCTAGCTGGTTACATGGCAGGAAGCAACTACTGGGACAGAGAGTCTTCACTGGCATGCTCCCAGTAGGCAGTGTTTTTAGTGTCTACCAAAAGTGGTCAAAGGAAGGACAACTGGTGAACTAATGACAGGATCATGGGCACCCAAGACCATGTAGAGGCTCTACCTAACCTAATGGGTATCTCTATGGAATTTCATTACATTCTGTACATGTGACAATTGTTATGAATATGTGGTTTTAATTTTTTTTTTTTTTTTTTTATATAAAGGGTTCAAAAATAGAATATTAGAACATTCTCGGTGTGAACGGGCTATTCAGCCCCACAAAGCTCTCTTTTTCTATCCACTTAATTCTCTATAGACCATAGCCAGCCAAATACAGGGCGAGTGAAAAGGATGTTAACATTTGAATGGCGGAAACAATTTATTCACAAAACATACTTCATATGTACAAGATGATTTACAGGAATGTCTCAACCTGTTCACCATGTTCAACACATGTAACATGTGGCACATAATTTGTCCATAAAAACTGTATATACATAGCAGTATCATTAGTGTTAACATAATTTTGACTCGCCCTGTATGAAGCAAGTCTCCTAAACCTGTGAAGAAGCAGTATTAAAAATATAACATTACAACAGTTAGAAAAGGAATACCCCAATCAACATTGCTTGCCGATCTGTATTTACCTAAAGTGGATTAAGAAAGTATTCAGACTCCTTCACTTTTGGGACACTTTACTGTTGTTGTAGATTTAATTTTAAATGGATGCATATGCCTGCTTTGCCAATCAATCTGCACTCATTATTCCATAATGACAAAGGAAAAATGTGTTTTTGGAAATTTTCTGCAAATGTATTTAAAAAAAAAAAAAAAAAAAAAAATAGTTCATTCACGTAAGTATTTAGTAATTCAGTATTTTGACCCTTGACTGCAATTACAGGTTTGAGTCTTTTTAGGTTGGCTTCTACAAGCTTCACCTGTATTTCATCTGGATTTGGGCAGTTTGTCATTGTTCCTAGCAGAGCCTATCAAGCTCCATTAGACTGGGGATGGAAGCATCTGTAAGCAGCCTCATTAGGGTCTCTCGGCAGATATTCTGTGGGGTTTAAAACTGGATTTTGGTTGGGTCAATCAAGGATAGTCAATGATTTGTCCAAAATCCACTCTAGCACTGCTTCGGGTCATTGTGCTGAAAGGTGAACAGTCACTCCAGTCCGAGGTTGCATGCACTCTTGAGCAGGTTTTGTTCAATTTAGCTGCATTTATCCTTTTGTCATTCAGACCAGTCTTTGTCTCTGTTGCTGAGAAGCACCCGAATAACTTGATGCTCCCACCACCACACTTCACCACAGGGATGGCCTTCAGGCAGGGGATGAGCAGTACCTGGTCTTTGCCAGTCATCGTGCTTGGAGTTCTGCCCAAAATATTGTAGCTCAACTTTTGTCTTGAACAAGAGCCTTGTGTCATGCTGTGAGAGTCATTTAAATGCCATTTGGCAAACTCCAAATGGGCTGTAATGGGTTTGTTTGGAGTTTTGTTGAGATGGTAGAACCTGTTTGAAGGATGGCCATCTCAGCAGAGGCCTTCTGAAGCTCTATTAGTGTGACCTTTTGTGTTCTTGATCATCTCCGTGATTGCTGTCCTACCAAACCATAATAGGTCAAGAAGGGCTTCAAACTCTAGCAAGAGCCCTAGTGGTTCCTAACATCTTACATTTTACAATTGAGTCCTCCATGGTGTTTCTGGGAATACTCTAAGCTTTAGAAATGTATTTTTAATGTTGCCCTAACTTGTGCCTCGTCACAATCTGATCAAAGAGTTCTACTGAGAGTTCCTTGAACTTCATGGCTTTTTCATCCTAACCTGCAGTGTGAAATGTCGGACCTTTTACATAAACGGATATGTGCCTTTCCAAACCTCATCCAACAGGTGGACCCCAAGTTCTAGACACCTCTTAATTAGAGTTAAAGCAAACAAGGTGCTCCTGATCACAATTTGGAGTGCCACAGCAAAGGGTCTGAATACTTATTTGAAGAGAAGAGATTTCAATTTGGTTTTTTTTTTTTTTTAATTTTCAAACCTTTTTGAAAACCTCTTTTCACTTTGTCATTATGGGGCATCGAGTGTAGATTGATTCCTAGTTCTATAAGATTCATGAATATTTTACCAGATGACAATACATAATCTATGGGAGGTTCCTTAGATAGGTTACACTTATTCTATGTTAATTAATGTTGACTTATTTTATTTTCTTACTGTGTCTCTTATTTTTCTATTCTTCATTATGTAAAGCACTTTGAGCTACATTTTTTTTGTATGAAAATGTGCTATATAAATAAATGCTGTTGTTGTTCCTATAACCCCAATAAGTAGAATTGTATTGGTATATTATTGCCATTTCTAACAGCTTTGAGTAAACATTATTCTTCAGTTAGTGACAGCCTTGCCATGTGTAAGGTATAGAGGCATACGGTTTTAAACCGTGATTGTGCTTGTGCACGTGACCGTGCTTGATGGCCTATGGGCTCTTTGAATGTGTGAAGTAACATGTAAAGATAACGTGCTTATTTAAGCACGAAGCCGTGTGCTTATACCGTACAGAAGAACTTTAAAGTATAGAAAGAACTAAAGATCCTCAAGAAAAGCTGTTTAGACAAGATACATTTTTCCTTTTGTTTGCCTTTTATTCTAAGTGTGTAACTATTTTTTCTTTTATTCTTGTGTGGATTATATGCTTAACTTTCACTAAATATTTTTAAAACAAACTTGGACTGTAAGATTTCTTTAGACACGTGTTTTAACCATGCCTGACTTCGCCTTACACTCTGGCGGCTACAATGGGCAAAAATGGAAAGTTTTGATTGAAAATTTAAATCTACAAGTCAAAGTGTGCAGAAGATGAATCAATCAACATTTATTTATATAGCACATTTTCAAACAAAAAAATGTAGCTCAAAGTGCTTTACAAAATTAATAGAAAAATAAAAGACACAATAAAAAATAAACATAAGTCAACATTAATTAACATAGGATAAGTAAGGTCCGATGGCCAGGGTGGACAGAAAAAACAAAAAAAAAAAACTCCAAAAGCTGGAAGAAAAAAAAAAAAAAAAAAAAGTCTGAATCAACTGTATTAGTGCATTGTTGTCGTCATTATGCTTCATTTTCCAAGGTGGACTTTTTTTTTTTTTTTTTTGGCAACTTTTTTTCCATGCTAATCAGTATTAAAGGCAGAGAGGTGAGTGAAGAGCTCTTTAAACTTTTTAGTAAATAGCCAAGTGTTAGATTTGCGGTTAACAGTGAACATGATGACAATAAAATGATTCTTCACAGCTGTGCAGAAAATAACAGTGAATATTTTACACTCCAAACGCATCCTCCAAACACTGAAGAACACAAACCACATGCATCAGTATTTACCTCCCGCAGACAGCACTTCAGTGCACTGAAGAGCCAGCCTTTGGCTTTTTAATTAGCTTTTTGTGTGCTCCACTGTCTTCTGGCACGTCTCTTGCTCTGGTTTTACTCGATACGGGACAGGATGGTGGGGTGCTACGCTGTAATGAGGAGAAACGTGGTTTGATTCTCTGCCTTCCTGCTACATCTAATGCTTTCCCTTGTTCTTGTAGCTTTTTATTTGCTTCAGATCAGAGTTGCATTATGAACACACTAAAGGAGTCTTATCCTTAGGAGGCATTCTATTGAGTTAGCCCTGAAGCATAAAACATTAAAATACAAAGCCAGCCAAAGCCTCAGTCCTTGACTCGTGTGGGCAAACAAGGTGACTGGCTAAATGACAGTGCCACGTCATCCGAATGAAACCACTAAAGAATTGTGCAAGATTAATAAATGAAGAGTTGTAAATTTTCATCGGTAATTTGCTATTAAAGAATGTTACTGGGAGATCATTTTTTTGTCTAATAGATAAAACGTCGATTTTAATGAATACTTTTAACACTTTAGATGAGTTTCAGGTATCCACCAAGCAGATTACACATGTTGAACATGAGTTAAGATATTTTAATTTCCTGTTTTCACTTCTATTCTGTTTTAATTAGGTGTGTTGAATTGTTTTGCTAAAATAGGTAAGATAAAAAAGGATGGTTAAATTTTCTCCTAATTGTACTCTCAGCCTGGAGATTTGACTTTTTATTAACTTTTTTTCATTGTTTCGGTGTATGGATCACATGTCTAAGTGTAGCTCTGGTTCTGTATGAATGTGACATTAAACAGTCTGCTTAGACATCCACTGTATTTGCATTTTTTGAATTGCATTTTTAATATTGGGTGGCACGGTGGCGCAGTGGTAGCGCTGCTGCCTCACAGTTAGGAGACCCGGGTTCACTTCCCAGGTCCTCCCAGCGTGGAGTTTGCATGTTCTCCCCGTGTCTGCGTGGGTTTCCACCGGCGCTCCGGTTTCCTCCCACAGTCCAAAGACATGCAGGTTCGGTGGATTGGCAATTCTAAATTGGCCCTAGTGTGTGCTTGGTGTGTGGGTGTGTTTGTGTGTGTCCTGCGGTGGGGTGGCACCCTGCCCGGGATTGGTTCCTGCCTTGTGCCATGTGTTGGCTGGGATTGGCTCCAGCAGACCCCCATGACCCTGTGTTTGGATTCAGCGGGTTGGATAATGGATGGATGGATTTTTAATATTACAGATGCTTGTTTTATTACAGCATTAAAAATTTTTTTTATATTTGTAGTATTGTGAAATACAAGTATAACATTTAGTGAAAATTACAGAGAAAACCCTATCGCACAACTTAGCAGTGATTGGTGTGGCTTATATACACACAGGAGTGCGGCTCACAAGATCTGTGAGATCTGACGTCTGTTCCTTGCTACAGTATTGACGCTGAGGTAGCCAGCCTTGGCCCTGGAATGAGAATGAGTGAGTGTCGCATAGGTATGTATTGTGGGGTGTACGTGTAAATCAAGGCTAATAACTTGGGCATATCCAGGGTGAACTTGTCCACCAATATGAAAAGAACCTTACAGGTTCAAGTACCACTTATGAACACTTTTATACAATAAAATAACCATCATAGGAGGTTTTGGTGTTCTCGATTGTCAAGGATTTTTTTTCCCCTTCTACTCCAGCTCATAATGATGCCCACCATGAGCGTTAAATATATTGACAAATAATTCCAACTTCTAAAGAGAAAAAGAGTGGGCTTCCAAGAGGAAGACACAGTACAGTTTGATGCAGGTTGTCGCAGATGAAGAGGAGACGGATGCAGGACATGGGCTGGATACTGAGCTGCTGATGCAACCTGATCAATGTGCTCCATATCTGGCCCTAGCAGTGCTTCAGCCTCCTGTTTAAATATGGACTGCACTGAAGCCGAGGCTAAAGAAAATGAGAAAACTAGCAAGGATTCTTAGTGTACAGTATGCAAAATGAAATTGGAGTGTATTGCTTGGAGCACAAAATGAAAAAAATTGGAAATGCTTCTGTAGTTACGCTAGATAATTATCTGGACAGAAACTAAGAAACTCTCTGAATAACTCTCAATGAAGCTGGGAGAACCAACATGGGAGACATTTTTAACTGCTCAGTCATTGCTGTCAGGTCTCAAGTTGGCGTTCCCTACAGAGTCATAAAGAGTTAAGAAGTAAAACCATGCAACCCCAGCCACGGAGTCACTCCATTGGCTTCCAGTAAGGTTTAGATAGTTTAGTCATACTGTATTAGGTTATAAGTATCTCTCTAGTTAATGGTACTTATTAAAGCCTATACTGAAAAATGCGTATATTATCAATACAAAATTTGGATTGTTTTTATTTCAAGGATAAAACTGCTAGTCTATGTTCCTCAAACTTTATAATATACCTTATGTAGCACCTTATCATATTTGCAAACACCTCAATTTGCTTTTCACAGATTAATCAACAAACAGATAGCACATATACTTGGATTATTATCATTAATATTATAATAATTTGTAATAAATGTAAGTACAGTATACTAAATACAAAATCATCTAGGCTTTAAGCATAATGTAAACATTAAAGTGCAAAACAAACCTTACGTCTATTCAGAAAAAGATTTTCTAATTAAGATATTTATACATTAAGTTGACAATGGAATGACTAGATCCAATTAACATATATACTTTATACATTTATTTTATATATTGTGGGGTACAGCCCGGACACAGACAGGTAGACATGTTGTTTCGCCACACACGTGTTTATTTACAAAGTCACTATTTACAAAAGTGCACAACCCAGTGCCGCACCACCAATCACCCCTTACAGTCCTGGCCGCACTACAATGCCTTGCACAGTCCTCAGACCACCTCCACTCCTCTCCTCTGAGCTCCGTCCACTTCCACCCGACTCTTGCTCTCGACTGGAGGGAGGCGGCCCCTTTTATGTACGCCCGGATGGGCTCCAGGTGCTTCCTGAGGAGCTTCCGCCGACACACCCCCGTGTGGCGGAAGCACCAACTGTGTAGCCGGAAGTCCTCGGGGTGTTCCTGGTCCTCTTCCCCCCAGCACTTCCTGGTGTGGCGGAAGTACTGGGGTCCAGGGTTCCCAAGGCATTGGGGCGCCTCCTGGAGGTGACCACGGGCCCCTAAAGGGTAGGGCTTCCATGCCCTCGACCCGTGGCCCCCAAAGCAACCAGGAAGGCGGCCCCCACGTGATCCCAGATCCGCCAAGGCGTCCCGGCCGGGTTGTGGCCCCTGGCATCCTCGACAATATCTACATTTACCAGGGCATATGTACATGGCAATCCAATAAGTAGAAACAGTCTGCTATCAAAGTTAAAGAAAAGATACACAAGCAAATAAAACTGTCCATAGTGGTTTCAGTTGATTTAGGATGTAGACAAAAATCTTGATTCCTGAATGTGATTGTTTTACCAGTTGATATGGAGGACAGGAAAACAAACAAACAAACAAACACAAACAAACAACAACAAAAAAAATACATCCGGTATTAGAGTGGCTTTGTTAAGGCACACCATTTAAATGAAGGCTCAGACTCATTAATACTTTTAATACTGTAGCCAATGAGGTTACCAATTTTTATTACTAACAGTAGCAATTGTTTCAGTTAGTTATTGCCAAGACTTTTAAAATTTTCTTCCTCTTCTCAGGGTTTTGTGGAAAACCCAGGGCTGTGGGTTTGGAGTCATGGAGTTTTGGTCAAACTAGAAAGCAATTCCCAGTTTACTAAAGTTGGAGTCTGTAAAAATGTACTGACTGTGACTGACTGCAAAGTGTAATGTGTTAAAATTTCCAATGTCATATATACTAATGCATATAAACTATTTTTTTCTTTTAAGGATACCTTTTAATTTATATTTAAGACTTTTTTTGTTTTTTAATTTCAAAGTATTACACATTTATGGTAGTTTTTAAGCCCCATGAACAAATTCACAACAGCAAAGGATTTAAACAAACTTGGCAGTTTTTTGAGCACTTCACAAATCACAACAGATGGGTGTGGTGCATTGTAGAAGATGATGGTGAAAAAGTGTGAGATGTAAAAATAAGTAATTTTACTGGTTCAGAAAAGAATGTACCTACATGACCATCAAATTTAAAAAGACACCTGCAGTGTGTTGATTCAAATGTGTTAAACTCTCCATGGTGGTGAAATGCCTTGAGTCTTGAATGTACAGTAAATATTGATGTGTAATTACACACAGAGTGCGCTATCATAAATGGAGCAGTCGGATGCCGAGTTTGAGTCGAAGTCAGTGGTATCCTAAATTGAGCAGTCAGAGTTAAAGGTTTTTTGTACCGATGCCACAGTCCCGGGGCTTGGGGGTTAAAATGCCACTTGCTGAAACTGCCCCCTCTAGATCTTGGCACAAGGGTCCCGAAGTGGATGTGCTGTCAGTGTTGTAAGACTTGTTGAAAGTGGAAGATAAAGTGGCAACTGCTTGCAATATGAGAACACACGTATCCCTTTCTTTTCCCTCTTGCAATATGGATACTGATAAAAATCGAACTATTGCTTAAAAAGAAAACAATTCTACTCGCATGTACTTGTTGATTCTTCGGCTGCATGATATTTGTGTGCTTAGTTTGCTTTTTATTTTAACTGGGCTGTATTTGTATGGTGCTCTTTACCTATACTGCAGACCCTCGTGACCCTGTAGTTGGGATATAGCGTGTTAGATAATGGATGGGTCTTTACCTATACCTGAACATGTGCTTTATAAGAAAACATTGAATTAAACTGCATTTTGCTTCCCTTTTCCTTATGCTGAAATGATTTTTAACACTGAAATATTTCTTTGAAGCCTTACTTTCAAAACTTTTTAAAATCCACTTACTTTGAAGGTATAGATAGCCATACTTGAGCCCGAATTAAAAGGGAGTTTTACACTTTACTCTGACAAAACGCTACCAAAGCTATAACTTTCCCATTTCATTCCCTCTAAAAAGCAAATATAAAATGGAGGGTTTTATTCGTATTACATGGAGGAGTTTGCTAAAGTCTGTGACAAGCTGATTTAAGTCTCGATGCAAAACCGTTGATTTAATATACATAAATTCTTTTTAAAGTCAATCCCCTCCAGTTTAAATGAATGAGTTGATTTCTTTTGATGTAGTTTCAAATGGGATATTGGAAGTAATGCTATGTCTGGCCCACCATGTAACTTTTTTGATATCATCGGAGACCACATCGTGCCAGTCAGACATCAAATAAAAGTGGATCAGCTGCCAGAACAATTGCTTGAAAACTTTAGGGATGGCCTGAGGTCCTAATGAGAAGCAAACAGATTTATTAATTCAATTCAATCCAATACTAGAACATGTCTTTTTTCCTGTGTAGATCTAATAGAAAATTAAGGTTTCTGACTCGAGACTTGGAGAATATTACATTGTTTTTGTTATTTTGATTAAAAAATCTCCACCTGACTTTAGCTACAACACCTTCTAGTTTTCTCAAATTTTAGAGATGCTATCTTAATTTCAAAAGTCACTAAAATTGTTTATTTGAACTTGCAATATACCTCTGGTTTTAGTCCCGTTTTATTTGCACAGTAAATTTTTTTTTAAATGTATTAATTTTAATTCAGACCACTTTGCAGAGATCTGTTTTTTCACTTTGACAGTAAGGAGACTTTTTCTTTTTTTTCCTCTGATCAATGTGAGAAGTCCAGTTTATCCACTGTGCTTCAATGCTGCATAACAAAATGTGAACACTTTTTCAAGGGGTTGAATACTTTATATAGGCAATATACCATTATCCACTTCATGTTTATGATATACTAGCAGGAGTACCCGGCGTTGCCCAGGAATCTATAACCGGTGAGTTTCCCAAATGAAAGAAACAGAACAAACAGTTTTCTGATTCACATTTTATTGTAAGTTCCTCCACTCTGGATTCTGCCTGCTGTGGCGTTTCAGACGCCCTTGAAATAGACTTTTTTTCTGTTATCTGAAGTGGACCTTCCAATTCGTCTTTTTTTCGGTGGCATGAGTATATTGGTGAAAAGCAGGACAATTATAATGTGTTACATGGTATTATGTACGGAATAAGCACCACAGTGAGATGAATTTACGTTATTTACAATACGTCGGAAAGCGAACAAATAGCACCAGTAGGTCAGAAAGAGCCACACTGAAATTGTACTGTGAGTCGGAAAGCGAGCAAATAGCACCACAAATACGGAAAGCCAGTGAGAAAGAGTACTACTGAAACTGTACTGGGAAAAATGGCGGGGTGGGGTGCTCTGTTTCTAAGGAGCGTCTGTGTTGAACTGTGATGCCATCTAACGGATGTTGCCGATGGTAACTACAGAGAGAAGTGACATACAACCGGTGCTGCGTTTGAGGGAAAATGGTGGGGGGAAGGATGCTGTCTTTTTAAGGCAAGTCTCTGTTCAAAAATGCTTGCATATAACTGACGTTGGCGAATGAAACACAGCACTATCCATGCGTGTGGGAGTGCGACATGCGGAAACGCGGGTGTGTCAGCCAGTCATGCGCACTAGGTCATTCACATTTTACATCCATACGGCAGTTCCCCTTCACCCAATCAAAGCAGTCGGCCTTCTCATACTTGGACACTTCTGCCATCTCTTGGCAATTTAAAGAAACATGGGTAAAGAGCGACGCACAGAGACCAAAGTTGCCGCAGTGAACGTCTGTTGCAACGTGCGGCCATCTTGTCGATAAGTACAGGGATGTGTGTCAAACGTTGTGTCGGTGAAAATGTGCCCTGCGGTTCACCATGAACATATTTTCCCCCAACCAAACATACCCCATGACCTTCTCCTGGTAACAAAGGAGCCCCATCCCCAGTTTGGTGCCGATCGGACGATTTGTATGGCAGACAAACAAACATACATACATCAAGTCTGCTTTATATATTAGATGTATGTGTATACATTTTCTCTCCTGCCCAAGTGTTTTATTGAATTGTAGGTCTTAAGGTAACTTTGGTACTCCAGAGTGTAGCATGTGTGTACAGTAGGTGGGTTGGTTTTGTTAATTATCCCCCCCCCCCCCTTTTCTCCAGCAGTCTGTTTCCTTCTTTAGAATGGAGGAACAGTGGCCAGAAGATTTCCTACTCAAGCTTCACCCCTTTTCACCTGACTGAAATGAAAGAGGCAAACCATCCAGCGTGATGTGTCATTTGACCAGAGATGCAAGAGCTCGAGCATCTGTCTAGCTCTTGCAACAGTTAATCTTTTATCATCAAAAGACCCCAATCTGCTACATTTTGTTTAATTTTTTTCCATCATTGGCATGAATATGCGCTAAATGAAGATCTCCCTCTAGGAACCTTCAACATTTTTTCAGTTTGACTGCCAGTATCAAAGAATAAATAAAATTATGTTAATATGGTTATTTACATAGCAAGAAACCAGCAAAAAAGGACAGGATTGTACCTGTAACATTCTCAAACCCCCTTTTCTATTTTTGTGAGAATGCAAATAACTTGCCTGTTTTACCCTACCACAGAGTCGCTCAGAGGCTGCCCTTCATTAACTCTGCCAAGACCTGCTACTTCCTGTAAGGGAACTGGAAACCAGAACCAGTATTACGTACAGAATGGAATGGCAGCCTGTCGCACGACTAGACACCCGGCCACTGTAATACACTTGTCCCAGCACTCAGGAAGCTTCTTAATACCAGAAGAGTAGAAGTCTTTTGACTGCATGTTGATCCACCCACGCACAGTGTCAATAACCTGCTCATTTTACTTGAATCTCTTCCCTCCTAAAAATTCCTTAAGTGGACCGAAGAGATTATAGTCCCTCTCTGAATGACTTGCACCAATCATGCACTCTAGACAGAGAGAGAGAGAGAGAGAGAGAGACTCATCCCCAAACTGATTTTTAAGTCTCAAATAAATCTGAGATGGAATGACCCCTTCACTTGTCAAAAATGTAATAATTCGCAGCGCAACTCTATGTACCTCCTGCTCTGACATGTTAATTACAACTGAAGGGGAGAAACGGCAGCTAGCACTACTAACAAGAAGTTCAAATATGTGTGTGTTTGTCCAATAATTCGGGTCTACCTTGCATTCTTTATAAGAAAAGAGCATGAAAATTCCTGTTTATAATTAAACGCCCCTCGTATGTCGCTACAAATCCTCCTCCTATTCCTCATTAAAGTTTTAGTGCATCAGGACTGGGTAGTGTTTTGCCACTGTATGCCATTCATTGCCAGAAAGATGCAAGCTTAGTAAAAATTAAACAGAAGTCCTTTCAGCATTGATTCCAGGAAACACTTCCTCTCAGAAAGGGTTTTAAGAATCTGGAACAAACGAGAAAGTCATGAAGCTAAAGTTAAAAACCTAGAATTTTTAAAGTATCCTGATGAGATGTTTGGTCATGTTAGCTAGCTAGATGGATTGGATGGACCAAATGGGCTCTTCAAATTTGCTAAACCACATTGTTTTATGTATGGGAAGCTTGAATGTGTTTACCAGGATATTAGATTGCACTATGAAGACTCATTTAAGCTACAGAGATCAGTAGCCAGTGAAGCAGGATGATAAACATATTAAAACAAGGCTGGTGTACATTTGTGGTTATCCATAGTTGTCCAATAACATTACAACACCTCAGACTAAGATACACATTGATTTAGAGCGGTGAGTCTTTCATAATTCAATGAGGGGGGAGGCACTCATGAAAGAGGATCCTACTCTGACATCAGCCAAAAAGGCAAGCAGCAACAATCTCATGTGGTGCCTACTCCCCCGCCTATCCCATCCAAATATTTTGGATAAAGAGGTCTGTTAAGGATTAAAAATTATTAATGCCCATGTAGATTATGGAGAAAGGCACGATATGCAGAGCTTCAAAGCATACAAAAGAAATAAAAATGGGAAGAATTAAAGATTTAGAAAAGGAACAGGGTGCAAAGAGCTGTTCAAGCAGCTTGCCATCAAATGGACAACAGATGTCCTGTCTCTATATTGGATCTAGATGATCTGTTGAAAATGCAAGTAAGGCTAGATTTAAAAAAAAAAAAAAAAGTGATTTCCAGAAATGTACAGTGAGATTTGGGAAATTTTCAGCTAGAGGCTATGGTTGGTTTTGCAGCTCCTGTATCCAGACAAAAATAACCTCTGCTGGATAAAAGTAAAGGTAAAAGTATAGAGATCCAGGAGAAGAAATGTAGGAGTACAACGGGGGGAATATTATCGGAGTGATTAGAAGACAAGCACTAGGGAATGGAGGACGATCCCAGAACACATGATGAAAAGTGACAGATGCACAAGTGAGTAGCATCAGGTTTACAGGGTGTAAGGTACACGTGATGTACAAATTTTAAATTGAACATGCTGATAACTTTCATTTTTAGAGATTTTTTTTTCACTTATCTTTTTTTTTTTTCCTCTGTCTATCACATACTTGACACTGTTCAAGATACAACGGTAATTGGATGATACAATGGGTTACAGAAATGGAGACCTGTCAGCAACCAAATATTTAAACCAGTGAGCCACAGGAAAACAAGGTGAAAAAAATGACTCCCAGAATAAAGAGTTTAACAGAAGGAGAGAAGGACCAGTTAATTTTATAGTATGACAAGGCTTCTAACAAACTAAACAAACTAAGAGTGAAAGGGAAATCCAAAGGAGCATTACACAGGAAAAAATTGCAAATTTAAGTCATCTGCATATAAAGACATTTTTATAAGAGCCATGAGATACAAAATCTGTGTGATCAAATCAAGACTGTGACGTGTGACCACAAGGAGCTCTCAAGTGAGATATTCAAAAGTAAGGGAGACCATGGTAAAGTAATGAGGATAATCGTAACCTAACTTTCACCAAAATGGAGTATTGATTTCCAGAGAAAATTCCAAATTCAACAGCCTTCTGTGCATCAAATAGAGCTGCAGGATGGGTTATGGAGGGGGCTACATATATAATATATAGAAGGGGATTAATAATATTTACTGCCTGGTGGGAGGTAGGTGTATCTAGGTGAATTAAATTAATGAATAGATCTCCAAAATGCTTTGAATCAGAATTATTTG
Source organism: Polypterus bichir lapradei (assembly GCA_026402145.1). Taxonomy (NCBI): domain Eukaryota; kingdom Metazoa; phylum Chordata; class Cladistia; order Polypteriformes; family Polypteridae; genus Polypterus; species Polypterus bichir. The sequence continues at coordinate 36,670,653 of JANRMT010062827.1, read as the reverse complement.
GGGGACTGAGCAATAGTTTGAGCATTCAGATGATTCTTTGCCTTGTTGGTTGATGTCAGTAATCGGGACTAAATAAATTGACAGGTTCAGTTTGCTGGCAAACCATCAGGCCCCAGAAATCTTCCAGAGCTTAAGGACTCTTAAGCATCCTTAAGTTTTGACAATGTAATTGGGGAATCGAACATAGGAGCACTGTCCACTGAAAGCAGCCTTAAAAAAAAAAAAAAAAAAAAATACTTGATTCCTGAAAGGAAAGACTCAGAGCTGTCACTGAATAATATGGCGTAAAACTCCAGAAAGCTGTAATTTATATCTGGAGGGTTGTTAGTGAGGATTCCAAATGTATTTTTAATTGATGTAATAGTCGCAAAAGCTTTAGATTTCCGTAATCCCAACGTCAATAAGTTTGCAAGGCTTAGCTCCAGAAACGTAATGACTAGCCCATGTACAGTGAATTTTAAATTCTGCTTTAAGCAGCAGCACAGTTTAATTCAGACTGTGTGCCTGTGATCAAAAGCTTGCACTCTGAATTGGCTTCACAAAGGCAGGGAGGCTTTTGAATTCTATTAAAAATGTAAAATTTCTTTTTTTTTTTTTTTTCTTTCTTTCTTTCAGGAGACTCTCTTACCTTTTTGTGGAGTAGTCCTGTCCGTTGTGGTTTGTTTTTTTTTTTTTTTTTTTTCCCCTTTTTTGTTCAGGTACATTTTGCTTTGTCATTTGTTTTGATTACCTTAAAAGTCGACTTTACTACACAGCAAGTACTTTTCCACTTCAATGTGTCTGAAGGTTTTTCATAGAATTACTAGAAGCTGCTGCTTAGAAGTACTTCCACCAGTTAGCTATCAGGAACCTTTTAGCAGCAGATGCTTTATTAGAGAGCGTACTGAGTCACGGTGCTAACACTGTCTTACACCTCCTTTATTGCTTGTACCTTTATGCTGCTTCCTTTCTTCTGCAAAGAGCACATTCACTCTTTAGAATTAAATCTTCTGTGGAAGATGTTTTGGAATGAAATTCTTTTTGTTGTAACACAACAGGTATACTGCAATATCTTGCATGTCTTGGAACTTAATTTGGAAACAACTTATTTATATAGAACTAGCTGTGTAAGCCCATATCTTTTAAAAAGCCCAGGCTCCTAGAAACCATGGATTGTGGCACATCAATCAATCAATCAATCGCATCAGTTGTGCATTAGTGGCTAAACAAGGTTCTCTTTCATCAGTGGTTTCATTTTGCCGAAGTATTCGCCTCACTTGTGGATTAGCAGTTGAACGAGTTTCTCGCTTTCTTTGAGCTTCATGCTGTAGCCTCGCACTTCCAAGCCAGACAGACACACTCACACACTCTTCCTCCCATAGACGTTTATACATAAGATGTGAGCAGTGCAGGGCATTGAAGAACTGCAAATACAAAACACTACATAAGTCATTGGATCAAATAAAGGTTTATTAACCAAGTACCACACAACAAGGTTCTTGTATATTTTGTGTTCATAAATATTCTCTCTCTCCTCCATTCCTCCTAGGCAAGTGTTGTCCAGCTCCTCTTCCGACTCGCCTGGATGAGATTGAGCATCTTACCTTATGGCAATACTTCTGGTGCTAGGGCATAGCTTGATGGAAACACCTTTGGGTCAAGCGGAAGTCCGTAAAAGTAGCGATCGCAAACCCTCACAGCACACTCTGGTGGTACCTCTTGAACCCAACAAAGCCACCCAGGAATGCTGCCACCTAACGTATGTAGGGAGCATATAGCCCTTACCAGTGGTCTCTCTCAGTCCTTCCATCACTTGATCTAACCCTACTGGGATGCCAGCATACCCAGTTCCAAACTAGCATCTTCTGGCATCTTTCTGGAGTCTTTCCTCCTGAGTTTCCAGTGGGCTGACAACCTGCTCAGGTAAGGAGCCTTGCCCCATCCTGACCGGGATATGTCATCCTTTACAACAATTTATATAGTACCTTTCTTTTTTTTGGGTGGCACCTTAAGAACAAAATGAAGTGAGATGGAAAATTAACAAGAGATGATCAGAACAATGAGCAGATGTGGTCAAAAGCAAAAATCTTGGGACAGAAAATGGGATAGTAATAAGCAACCAAAACCGGGGGGTTAAATGAGTGGGTAAGTCAAAAAGAGAATGTAGTTCAAAGACAGAAATTTCAAACCTGACACTTGGGTTTACTTCGCAATGAAGTTAACTGACACTGAAGAAGATGAGTCTTTGCATTTACAGAGGGATAACTTTTTAAAATATCAACGTATTTATACATTTACACATAGTGATGTCAGGTGTGTGATCAAAACGAACGAGTTGCATAAACAAAAAAAAATCAAGATGGCAAGTAACTACATGTCAGTACTTTGTGCAAGCTTTATTTCCAGCCTTGAGTCTGCTGGGATTCTTCTCTGCCAACTTTTCACTTCTAGACTTGACAATATTTGCCCACTCCTCTTTATATATCTGACCAAGGTCAGCCATATTGATTGGTGACCATTGGTGGACTGCAATCTTCAAGTATTTGCACAGATTTTCAATAGGGTTTAAGTCTGGACTACACAAGGACATTCACTTCTGTCTCCTTCAGCCACTGTGTGGTCAGTTTTGCTGTGTGCTTCAGGTCATTGTCATATTGAAAAGTGAACCACCTTGCTGTGTTCAACTTTCTGACGGAGGGCAGCAGGTTTTCATCAAGAAGTTGACAATATTTTTCCCATTCCATTTTTCTTTCTCTCTTGACAAGTCCCAGTCCAGGCTGGCCACAGAAACACCCCACAACACCAGGATGCTACTACCTCCATGCTTGACTTGGGTCTGGTGTGTTTTGGATGGTGACCTGTATTGGCTTTTCCATCAGGTGTACTGTTTGATGTTGAGACAAAAAGAGTTCAATTAGACCATCTGACCAGGCCACCTTTTTTCTACTTTGCCAAAATACACCTTGAGATTTTCCAAGGCCAAGCTCAAACAAGACTTTAATATGACCTTTCTGGAGGAGTGGCTTTTTCTTGCAGCCCTCCAATACAAGCAAAATTTGTGGAGTGCTTGTGATATTTATTACAAATTCCTGTAACTCCTTCGAAGTTGCCATAAATCAGTTTTCCTCCTCCCTCTTCCAGCCAGTTTAGAGGGACAGCCTGATCCGGCAAAGGTCCTAGTAGTACCACCACACATTTTCCACTTCTCGATTATTATGGACTTTACAGTACTGTGCTCCTAGGGACTGAAAGCTTTTCAAATCTTTTTGTATCCATCTCGAGACTTGTGCATATCCACAGCTTTCATCCCTGAATTCTTTTCACAGTGCCTTGCTGCCCATAGTCAATTGTTTGCTTTCAGTTCATTACTAAGCATGTAATGCTTCTGGATTAGCTGCTTTTATGCTAAACTAATAAGGTTTCCAATTGATCCCACTGTAAGTTAAATTGCTTTTATTTATTTATTTTTTTTTACTTTCACTGAACATGTCACTTAAACACTTCAGTTTCAAGGAGCATCAGGAGTGAGCAGCTGTGTGCAAGTTTCAGGCAAGATGCTGTGCAGAATCCAAACTGTTGGACTATAACAAGCTACTGCTGCATTCCAGCACAGAAAGAGACAATGTAAAATAAAGAATATCATTGCTATAGAATCTCATTGAGTAAAACAATGTTAGCAATCTGAATAAACACATGTACATCTGAAGTCCAACTTCTTTACATGGTTATACTTGGTCATACCAACCCTGCCTATGCACAAGTTGAGGTAACCGGTCTCATGGTAGAATTGACAAAATGAACTAATTTGCAGTTAGAGACCCAATGTTTCTCTGTTTTGAAATAAACAAGTTTGCCAAATCGCCAATGCTTCTCCATGGGAGGTTTTGTAATTTCAAAAATGTCCACAGTACACTTTATTCAAGATGGCTCAGTGAAAATTGAACTGTCTGAACAGATTTCCTTGAGGGTTAAGTGTATCAGGGTTTCAATAAAATCAGTTCAGTGGGCAATGACTTGTGGCAGACAGACAGACTGACTGACATACAGATGTGGCTATCGCAGTAAGTGCTTTTTGTATCGTATGCAAATGCACCTAAAAATCAAAGTAAAAAAACTCATGTTCTTGTGACCAACAGACAGACATGGCTATCTCAGTAGGTGCTTTTCTCATTTTATGTGAATGCACTGAGGAAACAATACTTCCAAGAGATTCCTAGAACTTCAAAGCACCATTCCCAAGATCCTGTTTAAGTCTCTTAAATAGCCAGGGGTAGTGATGTCAGAATGACCTGCAGAACACAAGCAACTGTCATGTCTTAGCCAGGTTTCCTCCTCAGCCTGAGGTTCCAGTTCATGTTTTATGTCTTTTTTTGTTCATTTTCAATACTTAGATTTATGTTTATGTGCATCCTTTTTGTCCATGCATATTGTGGATGGATCCTCAAGAGGCAGGGCCACTTGCCAATCACTGCCAGGAATTAGCCTCCTCCCTATAAATCCGGAGAGTCTCCCACAGCTCCAAGCGGTTCATCTTGATTTTGTGTGGTGTTTTGGTGATTGCTTTTTGGGACCGATTGGATTTTTGACTATTTTGTTAGGTATTTCAACTATTTTCGGGATTTGGTATTGGGACTCGTTACATTGGATTGCTATTTCTGGCAATCCATTTTTGTGAAATAAACATTTTCATTTTATAAAACTTAGGATTTGCCTTTATTGCTAGCTGGGTTTTGACGGTGTTATCCCCTTTTAGTGGGTATTATTGGATGTGTTTTTGGACTACAGGCTTTGAAACTTATTGGGACTTGAATGATTTGGAACTCCAAGTTCACCACAAGAGCGGGCTTGCATTTAAAGGATCAGAACATAAATAACAAATAATAAATAAATCTAATAGAAAAAACATCAAAACATGATGTGTTGTTATAACTCAAAAATGACAACCAACCAATAAATACAAGCCAGGGTAATACCTTAAGGTGGATTTGGAGAGATGGACTTCCTAATTTCTTCATTCCTTTTTGTTTGCACGCAAGTACATGTTCTGTGAAAATTCACTCTGTTTGTCTGCAAGAGAGCATTTGGTGCCCTCTGCTGTCAATGTAGGGCAGTAACTTAGGGCAGCTCAGTCACAATAAGTGAATGAAGACATTAGTATAATGCTGGTGTGTGAGAGAATACAGAGTCAATTAATAACAGTTATCATTCCTAGAATGGCTATGAAAGCAAAAGCCAATTTCTTTTTAAATGTTGATTTTAAAATTTTATTAACTATTGTATCATGGGACTTTTTTGCCAAGCAACTCAAATTAAAATAGTATCTAAGAATATCATCCCTGTTGTGATCTTGTCAGCAGACCAAATGGTTTGGGAGTTGGTTTATAAATACTCTCTTGTGATGCTTATGTTGTGCAGCTGGAGAGCCCTTTCCTTGTTTGCGTCTGACACTTGATTGACTGATCCTTATTGCCAATGAGCTTCACTGGAATGTTTTACACTTCTAAGCACCTTTTGATGAAGAGCGGAGACCAGGCATCAAAAATAAACTGCGGAGGAAGAATTCATTTTTCAAAAAAAAAAAAAAAAAAAGAGTAATGACAAATTAGGTTTTTAATTGTGAAAGAATATTCATTATCTGTCATTTCATATTAGGAGACTGCCACTTGCAAAGCTCATTAATTGCAGCTAGCTCTAACGGCAATGTTTAGAGTCCCATACCTGGCACCGTGCCACGGTATCAGTTGAAAGAGCCACTTCATCTTAGTCAGGGACAGGTGGAAATTTTCTGTACCATTCTAATTGGACAAAGTGCCTTTCAAACTCTTAGCTATCATTCAGAGATTACACTAGCTGACACAAGTGCCACCACCCTACACACATTGTCTTGTATTTAGTGTACAGCGTCCAATACTCTTGAACTGACTGATTTATTATCGGACACCCAGCACACACACACACCCCCACAAAAACACCAAACAGTTCCAGCTAAAAGATTGTTGTTCTCTCACAAATTGCCTGCGGTTGAAGAGGCTGTGAGTGTCTCAGTGTTGTAGATAGCAATCTGCATAATCAATGTCTGAGCAGAATAATTAAGTTATGTAATGTGCTTTGAATGTTTGAGTCTAGCAGGGGGGTGATTTTTTTTTTTTTTTTTTTCTTTTCAAGAAAATAAAATACAATGCATCACATAAACCATAATGAAGTATTAGTGTGTTGCAAGTTTACTTCTCCTAAACTGAAAATAATAAAATACAAGGATCGTTGCATAGTGAAATGAACAGAAATGAGAATCCAGGCTGTTACTACAGTATATTATCCATTCAGTCATCTATCAGTTCATTTTTTCAAATAGTTATTGTGGGACTCATTGGAAGCACAGAAGAATATAATCCTGGACATTGTGATTACACCTTGTTTGAAGAAGGGGCCAAAGCTGCCACAAAAGCTTGCACACTGTAACTCTGGAAAGGACATTGGTGCACCACCAGACACATGCTTATGGACTCGGAGGCGTCTTAGAGTTAACATACCCTGGGACAATGTATAAGGGCCACATGGATAGATGCCCAGTTTGGGTTTAAACTCTGAGCTTTTTAATCTCCGGTCATTGGGGCTGTGAAGTAGCACTGCTTAACGTGGGAATTGAATAGCAAGTAAAAACTGCCCTTCAGTTCCATGCTTATAGCCTACATTCTTCAATTTGTTCCTAGCATCCTGGTGGATTTTTCCCTTTTGTTATAATAGGCTCTTATTTTGAAGGGTAGGGAACCTAATCATAACTGTAAACTGCTCTCTCATGATTGGGCATCCACATTTGTCAAGGTAGGGTAGTAAGCCAAGTACTGACCCCAAGTTCAGCCAACTGGGGCAGTAAAGGACCAATACAGGGCTGTGTAAGTCTTGAATTTAAGTCGTCTATGGCGGGAAGAAACTCCTGTCAATGCTTTAGGACATAGCGTTATGATTGGTTTTCTTAATTCTCTAAACAATTTTAGCTATTCTTTATATAAAATTGTTTTTGTCACTTTCTAAAATGTTGCTTTCATATAATTATGAATTTTTTGCCTTTTTTGACGCCATTGCTGTTTTTATGCATGCTGCCAGTGTGGAAGTCCCGTTCGGGTGCACTACTGGTGGCCAGGGGTGTGACTTCAGAAGTCACGGTGCTTGATGATGTAGGACGGGTGAAATTAAAAGGTCACTACTGACGACCTGGCTTGTGATCAACTTAAAAAAAATCTTTGTTTGCTGCTATGCTCTTTTTTTTGGTTGTTCGATCGTTTTTTTTGTTTTTTTGTTTTTTTGTTTTTTTTTGCTTCAGTTTAGATTTTTTTTTTTTGACAATCTAATTAACTTTGACAAAAGACATTATGGATTCTCTGTAACAATCTTTTCTTTTTTCAGATATTTTTAGTGTTTTTATTAAAAACAAGTAACATTCCATACAATCAAATAACGGAACTAATTCAACCCCCACTCAAGAGAAAGAGAGGAAAGGCCAACAGCCAGAGTAAAACTTTAAGAGTTAAAGTAAATATTTATTTATGTAATATTCTAAAATGTTTTTAATTAGATCCTGCCAGGTTTTAAAGTTCTAATCGGATCCTCTTAGTTAGAATTTGATTTTTATTCCCCCATTTTCCAATAGTATATAACATCAGTTACTCACTGACTTAACAGAGGTGGGCTAGGATTCTTCCAGTTGAGCAAGATAAATCCACGTGCCAATAGTGTAGTAAAGGCAATCAGTTTGTCCTTCTCCACTTTAAGCCTTTCTGTGTGTACACCAAACACAGCTGTCAGTGGGTTAGGAGGGAGTGTGACACCAAGGCTATCTGAAAGGCATTTAAAGATTTTGGTGCAGGCCTAGTGAGGCTAGAGCTCGATTGTAACTTTCACAGGTTCGATCTTTCCCTGGAAACATTTTAGACAATTTTAAATGAGATTGAGCTTGATAAGTTGAATAATTTAATGTTTTGTGCATAAGGAGAA
>JANRMT010062827.1:36648745-36662282 GCA_026402145.1 Polypterus bichir lapradei | reverse complement strand
CTGGGTTCTTTGAAAGCAAGGTACTTTGAAATGTTTTTATATATTCTAGAAATTTTTCCTGAAATTGTCAGTTTTTTTTCTTCTGGTCACAATGAATTTGTTTTCATTTTTCTTGGTAAACTATAACAAATTATATATGAGTACTTTGCTTATTATGGTTTTTTACATACAAATTCCATTTGTGTCTGTCATTTTGATTAATTTTGGAAAAGTTTGATTTTTAGTTATTTATATATATGTGAACACACCATCGCGTTTGTGACCTCATAATCAGTATGTTATACGTTGATGCTCATGTCCAGCAGTGTTATCCTTCAGTGGATAAATGTCTCATTTTTATGTGGTTTAGTTTACTAATTTTTCAAGTAGCAGTAGGTTTGTTTTAACTCCTTTTTGCCAATGACTTTCAATTAACATATTGCCCTTTTTGATTTCTATTTTTTGATCTCCCAATCTCTAAATGTACCATCTGCCTGTCTCTTCATTCTCTCCTAATAATCCTCTGATACTCTTGTGTCTCTTTAACATAGACGTTCCCCAATACCAGTGTCAATGCAGCAGATTTGAGCTCTTTGGATTGGGCAACCTTGCTGTTGTCCCTGTATAAGATGTGTTGAACGACCTGAGGCTTGTACAAAGAGCTCAGCAAGTACAACCCTATTTACAGAGTCTAAGACCATAACCATTATTCTCGTGGCTTATCCTAAATTGGTTGATAGTTCAGGCTTGAAGGCCTGGTCGACCCTGTACAATGTCAAATATAGAGTCGGCTTTTAAGAGGAGTGTAGTGGAAGGTCTGAGGACTGATTTGCCTTATTACGGTGTGTACTTGACCAACCGCCTAATGTGATAGTGAAGGCCTTTAAGCCTATACGTAGGCTCTAGGGTGAGTGTAGATCTTTCTTCTTTAATCCTTTTGTGCTTCATTTTTAGTCTGTTGTGTTTAACCTTCCCTTTTTATTAAATGCCTCATATTTTTCTATTTTTGACCTGTTTGGGTTATTTTTGGGTTCAGAGTCTACTTGGGATACATACATTAACCACAGATGAATTTTAAAACTTGAAATTCTGATTTACTGTACAGTCTGCTGATCAGTTAAAACTTTCATAAAAGACTCTTTTTGTGGACTTTGCACCAAGGGCCTTTCTTCTCTTGATGTTTCATGACCTGAACACCTCAAATGGCAAATCTTTATCAGACTTGGGTTCTTTAGCTGGTCTTGTGACTGGACAAACCTATATCTTGAAAGACATGCCCTTCATTTATTTATTTATTTATCTCTTTAGGATGTGTTGATCATTTATTGACTGTATCTTCTAAGTCTTGATAAAAAGTAAGTTTTATGGTGGCATTGCCTTAAGTGAAATGAGGATTGTATGCTTAAAATAAATAAATAAATTAAGAGTTTTTGTGGTCAACACCATATTTTGTTGTATTTTATTGTTTGTTGCAAGTAGTTTTAAATTATCCATTGCTCTGTATTTGAAATGGAATTGTGTTATATAAAAATGGAATTAGGGCGGCACAGTGGTGCAGTGGGTAGTGCTGGTGCCTCGTAGTTAGGAGACCCGGGTTTGTTTCCCTGTCCTCCCTGCGTGGAGTTGGCATGTTCTTCCCGTCTCTGCATGGGTTTCCTCCCACAGTCCAAAGACATGCAGGTTAGGTGCATTGGCGATCCGAAATTGTCCCTAGTGTGTGGGTGTGTGTGTGTGTGTGTATGCGCACACTGCGCTGGGTTGGTGCCCTGCCCGGGGTTTGTTTCCTGCCTTGTGTCCTGTGTTGGCTGGGATTGGCTCCAGCAGACCCCCGTGACCTTGTAGTTGGGATATAGCGGGTTGGATAATGGATGGATGGAAAAATGGAATTAAATTTAATAAGGGTTTCCTTGGTGTGATGGATAGCGGACTCTTAACAGACATGGACGTAAGAAACCAAGGATTTCTTTTGAACCCAAATAACAGAATTTTTGGAGATATAGCAAACCTTTCGGGAAGGCCTTGGTGTATTGGAGGGTACAGTACATTTTTTATAACCATCTGAATAGATATATATTGATCATTAATCATTACCATAGTTTACCAGACAGAAGGGAGGACTGAATGTTGACTGACAATAATCACCCTGGAGTAATACTTTCTGAATCTTTAATTGTGGTAATTGCGATTATGTTGTATCCACTTATCAGACTATTCAGAACTACCAGTCTGATGTTTCATCTTTCCAGTTCAGAGCATTCATGCGGATTTTCAGAGGGACATTTCGGTGGAATGCCAGGTCACTGTTAGAATGGTCGGATATAATTTTATTTTTTGGCAGACCAAATTAAATTCTATACAATTAACTAGGGTGAAATGTCACATCTTGAATTCGGATGGCTTTTTCTTCAAATTGCCTTACTTGTCGTAGCATTCACTTGGAATTTTTGACTTGGAAACTTTTACTTACCAAAAAATTGATTCAGCAGTACACTGTGTTGTCAATGACAGATGAATAACATAATAAAAGGTCAATCAACCAGCAGAAACATACAACATTCACTATGAAACTACAAGGCATTTAATTTGAAACATAAACTACTAAAGTGAAATGTACAATTATTTTCTTTTAGTATCTGAGAATTTAAGGAATTTTTAGGGTCATTAATTACAAATTAAAAAAAGGGGATAGTTAGTTCTGTACCGCTGATGCTTTGCTTAGCAGCCACATTGTCACCCACATTAAGCCCGTGTGCTCTCGTCTATTTAAATACAACATGGAATTTGTGAATAGGGCTACAGTTTAAGGTATCAAATTCCTCAGTTAAAAACTGTTAGCAAATGATTGGAACCTGCAAAATGTGTTCCCCCACATATGGATGAACAGATGCCGCTGTGCAGTTACATTTTTCCTTGGCACAAGCTCTTTTCTCACATATTAGATGTGTCATCTAAAATTATTTCCTTTTCTAAGCATCGTTTACCAAAGGACTGATCCATCCACATTTTCCTGGCTTTAAACCTGCATTCTTCTAGAGAGCCATTTTTGGAAAGAATGGACGAGAAATGTTTACACAGCATACACATTTTTAAGATTGTTTTAAGTGCGGTTTGTTTTTGCATAAAAAAAATCAAAATTTGGACATGTGCGGCGTGTGCGGGTTGAGGATTTGTCACTGCAGCAGACTGCATGAAATGGTGTTCCTTGATGTGAAATTCCACGTCAGCTAGCAGTGTTTAATGCATTTCTTGTTCACTACTTTGAAAATGCAGCATACCGTACTGTTTTAATGATTTAACTGTGCAAATAAGCCATATCTTACAGAAATGCCATGGATTACATGATTGATTTAAACTTCTGTACGTTTTAAGGCAGTTAAAATTTGATGCTGCAATGAATGGAGTCTGTTGCTCTGAATCATCTTTGAGTGATTTAATCTTGAATTTTAAACACCTTTTTCAAAGTAGTTCTAATCTCCAAAAGTTGCCTTCTTAAGGCTTGTCAGTTGTGAACTACATCAGCAGCTTGTGGAGGCTTCTAACATAGTGTGACAGTTGGCAGCTTAGAAGAATAATTATATTTGTGACTATATACAGTATGTATTGTGACCAGTAGTTGGGAACCGGAACGAAACAAGAATCGTTGGGGTATCATTCCGATAACCCAGGGGTGTTGAACTCTAGGCCTGGAGGGCCGCAGTGGCTGCAGGTTTTCATTCTAACCCTTTTCCTAATCAGTTACCAGTTTTCACTGCTAATTAACTTCTTGTCCCTTCATTTTAATAGCCCTGTTTTTAAGGATTCAGTCCTTTGAATTGATTCCTTTCTTCATTAAATGACAGCCAAACAGAAATGAGACATGAAACGAGCCAACAGTTGAGCAGCTAAACTGGGATTTCAAACTCCAACCAATTTTCACTCCAACCAGTCTCTTAATGAGAAGCTGATTCTCAGTGTTAATTAAACCCGTTATTTAATTCCACAGCTCGTTGCTGCTCTCATTCTGCCACAGCAGTCATTTCCAAAACTGTTGAAGTTCTGGTGACCTGAGAGATCAACCTTAATGAGACCTTCACCTTTCTTTATTTTCAGATATTGTGAGATAGGCACAGGTGAGCTGGTTACGTGGCAGCCCGTTTTGTCTCATTTTTATTTGGCTGCTAAGTAAGGAAAAAGAGACAGCTAAGAGGCCTGAGTCAAGTTAATTCAAATTAAGGCAAAAAGAAGTTCATTAGCAGCTAAAACGGGTCACTAATGAAGGTTAGACTGAAAACCTGCAGCTACTATGGCCCCCCAGGACTGGAGTTCAACACCCGTGTGATAACCCCATTTAATTGTAGCAAAAGTGTGCCCAGTGGCACAGCAAAAAAGGTGCTGACCAAAATCTGCTCGCATGGCGCTCTGTGTTTTTGTCTTGACTTGTATCTTTCACGAGAGATTGATTAATATGAATTCCTGGTCTTGAGTGAGATGCCACTTTCTTAGGGCGGGGCCTGCTGTTTGCGTTGTTGTCAGGGCTGGGTATCTTCTCACTGCTGTGGAAGCAAGAGAATAAACTGTACTGTTAACAGCACTCCCTCTCTCCGTACTGTGGTGTTATCAACTGCTATTTATTTCAAAGGATCAAGCACAGCAAAAATTTTCTGGATAGTTCCATATTTGGTTTTCCAAATGTTTTACTGGAATGCAGTTGACTTGAGTGTGATGTCAGAGCTGGGATGACTTCTGAGGTAAATGGAACACAGCAATGATATGCTTTTCCAGTCCTTTTCCATTTGCTATCTCTCTTCTTTTGCCCATTTTAATGCTGTTACTTTGATGCTGCCACTTTATCTATGCTCCAGGGGTGTTGATTGTAAGAAAATAATAATAATACATTTTATTTATTCAAGGAGCCTTTCTAAGCGCTTGGGGACACCAAACAAAAAAAAAAAAAAAAAAAAAAAAATTATAGACAAATTAAAACCAAACAATGCCTCTGTAATCATAGAGAAAAAGCCATTTTAAATAGATGGGTTTTAAATTTACATTTGAAGGCTGAAAATGATGTGATATTTCTAAGCTCAGTAGGTAGTGAGTTCTAGAGCTTTTGAGCAGAACTGTCAAATGCTCTGCATCCCATGGTGGTTAGATGGGCAAGAGGGACGGTCAGATGGATGATTATTTATTACTAGCCATGTGCGCCCAACTACGTTGCGCGTGTTAATGTTGTCTGTGAAGGGCTCCCTATTTAAACGCGGCTGCCAGTCATGAACTGGGCCCTTCTTCGTACAGCATTATGATTTTTTTTTTTTTTTTTTATAAGGGAAACAAAATTACAAAAGAAAACCCTTGGATATTGATTCGATAGGAACAGCCTACTCGGAATCACTGGCCAAATCGTAATTATGTGGTGGTGTAGGAGCATTTCTGCTTCTGTCCGTTCACAGTCCGTCTCGTTTTCACGACGCTGTCGTTTCCTCTCGCGATGTCTTCTCAACCTTTCTCCAATCTCGCAGGTTGCTTTTTGGCAATCCAAAGAGTAAGGCAATATACACGGAGCAATGGTTATAAAAGGGGGACACATAGGTATCCAGGCTCTTTAAAGCATAAATAAGGATCACTTCACTGACATGTGAGCAAGGCACGGTACAACTGTGAGATGCGCAGCACTCGCCGGCTACAACGTAACAATAATAATTTCCGGAACGTGCTGTTACGTTGTCATTCATTTTACCCACTGTCTTTCTTTCATTCATATGTTACGTAGGCACGTTGCTTTTATCTTTGGCAATCTCATTCTCTAACCAGGCCTCAGGAGCTAACCAACATAACACTGTCCACCACCCCTTTCGTTATTCCAGCACATTGTTGACATCCGTGAGTAACAACAACGTACTAAACTGGAAGGTGGTCTACGCATGTGTGGAATTCGCGGACAAACAAAGATCAAGATCTAAATGAAGATCTCTTTAATTAATTTAAAGCACAACAGTTTGTTTAGTTTGAATGTCTGTGTTTTGAGGTGTGACTGGCGTACTACAGTCTTCAGTAGTATAAGCCTGGAGGAGATTCTTAATGCAATGCCTATGTTTTAGCTGTCTCTCTACTGCCATCTAGTGCTGCTTCTTCTAATTCATTCGCGGACAAACAAAGATCAAGATCCAAATGAAGATTATATATAGAGATTAATATTATTATTTATGATGAATTATAGTACTCTTTGTTAACGCTGTAAGAAGTGAGTGTGTCAATAGTAAATATGACCATCCATTTCAAATTCGACTAATATGTAAAAAGTGTAAATGACAAGAAATTGAAGGGTTGTATAACTGAGGATGTTGCAAAAGAGTTTTCACAAGATGAATCGGCAATTGACGCTACAGCGAAATGTCTTTCCAGACACGAGTCCGCTGACTAGCGTGTTGTGCTGATGGTCTCTCTATTAAGTTGGCTTTTTGCTGGAACCAGAACTGACACTTCAACTCCTCACTCAGTTAGTCATCTGTTCTGAAGGCAGAAGGGAAGGAGAGGCACATTAGGTGATGGTGCCAGCCTTAAACCAGGGGTGGAAATGCCATCATACAAGTCCTGAGATTGTCTGTCATGTGTGGCAACCGCAATGCAGTGTCTAATTGTTGATAACTGAGCCAACAGTGCCTATTCTGACATCGACTCTGGTTGTTGTGTTTTTTTTTATTTTATATGAAATATATGGAAGTGAAAGTCTGTGATAGGGTTTGCATATTTGTAGTTGGAGATCCACAAAGGGAGAGAATGAATCACGTATCATAAAGTAGTTTATTTCTGAGCTTTCAGCTCCTGCCAGGATCCGTCATCAGAGGATAATAATTAGACATACAAGAATCAAAGGCAATATATAGCAAAATAAGGTGGTATAATAATATACACTTCCCAAACCCTGCCCCCCCCAATCCCAACTCTATGCATTAGTATTTTTGTTAACATTTTTTAAATGCTTTTTGGTCCTTCTCTCCACCACTGTCCTTCAGATTTACAATGATCCCCTAGCTGTGGAGTTTTGTCGTCTGCAGCAGTGAAAATGAAAGGCTAAACTGGGCAAAAGATCACAGACATTGGAAAGTGGATTTCTCTGTAATTCCAAACTTTTACTTATTTTAACCTTTTTATTTGCCAGGTTCAATTACGTCTTTTTTTTTTTTTTTTTTTTTTAACTTCTCTTAATTCAGCATCCTAAAATTGTTTCATCTGTTGCAGAAGACACTGCTTTTAGGTGTGTATTTAAAGAATGCCAACTGAGCACCTGTAAGGCATTTGTTTCTAAGACTAAACTCTAAATTCTGGTTACATTGTGTGCTGTCTTCTCTCAACATAATGGACACCTTTGTATGAAATCTTCAGTTTATCTGCTACATGGAATATCTGTCCTCCTGCATAAAAAAAATAGACGTGTTTATTGAAGAAAGTGGTTTAATTTTGGCCACTTTTTGATCCCAGAAATGAACTCAGTGAACAGAATAACAGGTGTCAGCAGTGGTAATGCAAATATAAAGGTTTGTCTAATACCCAATTGTCATTTAACATGACTACGGATACGCTCAAAGAGTTGACCATTAAGGACAGTGCTGGGATGGATGCTAAAAATTGGGCTCTACAGTCCTGTGTGACTAATAAATTAAAAGTCAGTTATTTCAAACAGTAAATAGCCTTTAAGCAGCACTAGTAGTAATGTGTTGGGCATGCTTTTAAATTAATTTATGGGGCTCTTGATTAAAACAAAAAAAAAATCCAACAAAAAGATGGAAATTTGTGGATGTGTCTAAACTTTGACTATACTCTGTGTATATAATAATAATGTGTGGCCCAGGGTGCATTAGTAACCGTTGCTACCTCTCAGCTGCTGCATCCTGTGTTAGAATTTCATGCCTTATTGTTATCCAGGTGGGGTTTACGTGTTCTTCCAGCATAGGCTCTTCTCTGGAAACCCAGTTTCACTAATGCATTCCCAGAAACATGCATGAGATGCAAGTTTTAGTGTACTGGCATCCTGTCTGGGGGCACTTCTTGCCTCGTACAAAATACTGCCACCCAGAGAATGTTATGCTATACTTGATGATGTAATTAATGTAGGATGTTATTTACAATGTCTGCTGAATATATTTTTTGTCTGACATGTCATGATGTTGCCAGTAGTCATGGTATAAAAATAATAATCTTATTGTACTATGTATTCTTAACAGGAAACTTGAACTTTAATGTGGGAGAAAAAGCTCAATGATCTGATGCAAAGTTCAGAGATTCTCACTTTCACATTGAGCAGTTCACAGCCTCATCCACACAAGCTGTTGCAGAAGACTTAATGTCAGCCGGTATATGAGTCTTTGAAAATATGTTACAGTAAAGGGAAGCAGTTGGCCGCTAATCTAGGGAGAACTTCGGCACATCTCAGCAGGTGCTTACAAGTTCACCCAAAAATAACTTGCAACCTAGGAGATGGCAGCAGACAAAGAGCTTTCATAAAGCAGCTTTACATTGCTTGACCCTTTCTAAATTTTTATTTTTTTCAATGTTCAGATTAGAAAGCAAGAGGTTAATTTTTATTTAATGTTATGTCTTGGTCAGAACAAGATGGTGCTTTGTTGGTCTGCAAGTGGTGGAGGTCGGTTTATACACAGATTGGTGTATTAACTAGTATGCATGGTAAAGGAAAAGCAGATTAAGATAACAGATTTATGTTCAATATACAAACATTTTGCCTCTGTTCTGTTCTATTGTAATTCCAGTGGCTGTGTTGGATTTTCTATAATTTAAAGAAGGTTTAGAAAACTGGTCACGTGTGTTCACTTAATAGAAGTTGCAAGTAAGGTAGGGTTAAATATATAATGTGACACACTTTAAACCTGCAAAGCTCTATTGCACAAGTTGCATTGTACCTTTCTAAATTATAAGCTCCGTGTTGATGCTCTCAAAATATTCTGTAAAGAAAATACAATTTAGTAGAATGCATCTGACACATTACTCATAACCAACAGTACAGAGCAGTTATCACGGAAGAATTCCCAGATGGCTTAATAAAATTCTGTTCTAACAAAATAAGGAGTTGCAGAAGCAGCTGTAAATTCAGCTCATGTAAAAGGAGAGAAAAACTAAACTAAAATGTTGCAGGAAACTTCGAATGGAGCCATGTAGGTTATGCATATATACTAAACGGAGAAAAGCTTGCAAGATAACCATGCATCAAATTTATTATTGTGGAAAGAGGGACTTCATGGAAACAATTTGTACCCAGGACAAGATGAAAGAGACAAAAAGCACCCTTATTACCCAAAGCTAACTTTACAGAGATAAACACAGGAGCAACACAACATAGAGAATAAAAAAGGGTAAAGAATAAGCCTGCTGCCCCATGTCAGCATAGCTAAACATGTCTTGAACTTCTGTCTGTCTTATAGGAAGGTTCACCCACTTGCGCAGTAAGGTTCCACTCCAAGTCTTTCTCTTTCTTTCAATCCTGAACTCTCTCTTCTCCGTGTCGGTTCATTTTTCCCTCTGTCCTCCCGACTACACTGAAATGGCTTCTGCTATGGAAACTTTTTTTTTTTTTTTAATTAGATTTTGTGTCATCTGCTGTTAGAAATAAGCTGCCAAATGTTTCTTTAAGTATACAAGTAACATTTATCAGCAGGCATAAATATTAAAGCTGTCATTATTTACTTACAGTATGTGAGTTTTAAACGATGTCTGCTGTCACACATGCAGGTCTGTGGAGTCTTTTATTGGGATTTTTCTGAAAGTAGCATAGGGGGCATAACATTTAGTTAAGAGCTTGATACAGTCAGAGGTCACAAAAGCCAATTTCCTGCTTTGCAGCATCAATGCAAGTTATATGGTCGTGCACACCGACCAAGGTTTGGCCATTTGTATTTCTGGCCAAAGTTCTAATTATTTTTTTTGTTTATTTTTTGTACCTGATGAGTGGGTGTGATAATAGATAACCTTGTACTTTATATGACACTTTCTTCAATCTCACAACAAAAGCTCTCACCCATGAAGTATCGATCGATCACCACTTAACACCAACATGTGATTGATGAGAGGGAAGAGTGAGGGCTTTGAAGGGATTAGGGTCCCCTTGAAGTATCAAGCGAGGTACCAACATATGAATGACGAGTGCGGTCCCCCATGGAGTTTCAGGAGCACAGCGGAGTGGCAGTTTCAAACTGTTGTGTGCGAGGAGAAGTGAGCAGCGTGATAACACTTGAGCAGCACTTCACAGGTGTGTGAAACCTCAAAAAGAGCTGCCGAGACTCGAATATCAGTTTGTGCGGCTCTGTACTGTCAGTTCAAGTGTAAAGTACTGGGTGAGCCAAAATGAAGTACCACATTTCTCAAGGTCATTGCGCGAGATAGTGGCAGCGGAGTGGGTTGGGGTGAGGGTGCTTTGATAGGCCATCCGTTGCAGTTTTCTGTCTGCAACATGCCTTGGTCTGGTGTGCACCATGCTTTCGCTGTCGAAGCGTTCTTCAAAAAGAACTAATCCAACATCACTACACAATGCACCTTCCGAACACACTTTGGCATTCCTCCTAACGGTGATGTCCCAAATCAGAAAACAATTCTTCAGTGGGTGGCGAAATTCAGACAGATGGGTACAACATTGAACAGAAAATCTCCAGCCCGTCCTCAGATTTTGCATGAGGACCTTAATTTCCATCCATCTAAAAAGATAGTAGTACATGCTTCAAGAACGGTAAGGTTCTGGTTCTACTCTTAAATTTACATGATCTCTGTCTATATTCATGCAAGAGGTTCTTTAAAAACATATGTTGGGTCACGTGCCCCATGCCATCAGCCACATTGAAGTCGATGAAGCCGATGTCAGATTATGTGACTTTTAGTCAATAGGTATATCAGATTTGTGTCTTCATTACTGTTCTTGTCGCCAGACCTGTCAATTTACATCGCTGAAAGTCACTGGGTATATCTGCTTTAGTGACAATTTTCCACGATTTTTGTATACAGCCAATAGCATACTGCCAAACAGAGCCAGCGCTGTATAAAGTATTAACAAGCGCAGCAAGTTCAGGCTGAATCTTGGTCCCCTCATTCTTTCTTTCTTTCTTTCTTTTCTACTCTGTCATGATTTGTAAAACACAAGACATCAGGCAGACAGACAGACATCTCTTCTATATATGAAGTCCACAATATCCGTGTTCCATATTCCTCGTTGCTGCTTTCTTCAGGGCGACCATTTGTTGCTGCTGTCATGTACCAAAAGCCCACCCCTGCAACTAAAGGCAAAATCAAACCTATTTAATTTTTGTTCGAGTGAGTCGCTGAGCATGTCACATTATCTGACTAGCTTTCACAAGAGCATAGTGCTTGACTTCAAAGTCGAAATCGTTTAAGAGGTCAGTCTCGTGCATTACCAGATTACACAAGATCTGGGCAAACCTAGCAACATAGTATGTGTTTTGTTCTTGGCCTTCTGGCATAAAGAATTGCTGACTTGAACTTTGGCTACTATTTAGAGTTTTGGTTTTTGGTTTGGAAAGAGTAATTAGATTGCTTGTTTCCAAATTAGGCTTGCTTGTGACTATAGTTTCATCTTCTGGTCCCAATTTAAATTCCTCTTCAGCATATGGTTAGCACAGCTATATCATAGCCACAGAGTTCTCAGTACAAATTCCAGGATGGATGATCCCTGTGTTTGTTTGATTTGCATGTGCCGTCTGGTTTTTGTCTAGGAACTTGCATTTGTCTTCATATCACAAAGATCTGTGTGTTAGGTTAAATCAGGGGTCCTCAGTCACAGTCCTGGAGGGCCCCAGTGGTTTCAGCTTTTTGTTCTAACCTGGTTGCTTAATTAGGAATCAATCCTTGCCAATAATTTAATTTTATGGCTTGTTAGTGCTTTAACTCTGTCAGGTAATTCTCATATCCTAGATTTTCTTCCCCTTTCTAAGGAGATCATCCAAATGATTTGAGGGATAAAATGGATAAGTCTCAGTCCTTCACATTCCTTCCAAGTATTTAATTAAACCCTATAGTGCATGATGAATACACTCAGGTGTAAATGGTAACAAGCCTAATGGAGAAATGCTGCTCTCGTCATTTGCATGTTATTACTAATTAGGAGCAATTAAAAAACCAAGACTACAGCTGTTTAAGACTAAAATAAGAATTAAGGGTTCAAAATCTTAATGAGCGAGACAACTAAAGTGAAGCAGAAGTGTCACTTGAGAAATAAGTGCTTCTTATTAAGCAATTGGGTTGACCGTGACTGAGGACCCTTGGGTTAAATGATGACTGAGCATGGATGTGTGCATGAGGGTAGTCTGCAAATAGACTGGTTTCATCCAGAAATGAGTCCACCTTGTGCTCGGTGTTCTCCATGACCCTGACGTAAATATGCAGGCTGGAAAATGAATGTATGGCTTGATAGTAAAATAATTATAACATTTCACACAGAAGACACAGCTAAAGTTTAGAAAAAAGTTAAATTAAAAAAAAAAAAAAAAGTTAGAACAGACTTTATAGTTATGGTGGCCTTTTTATTAATTAAGGTCATCTATAGTTTTTGTCCTATACCCTTTTTCCTTTATACTGATCTGGCTCCATTGTTTTGTAATCTGATCTTGAATAATTTCTGACAGACTTTGAGATCAAGTCATCTATCAAGCCACATTCTAACAGACGAGTCCATACATTAGATATAAAACAAAAGGTCACTGTTACATCTATCTTAACTGCCATATGCTATAAAATGCAAATGTAGGATAATGTGCATTTCTGAAGCCCACTTGAGCAAGAGTCTTCATGTTCTGCAGCTTTAAAGATACAGTACATACTATTATCTTCATTTGTGCATTATGAGTCAAAGTATGAATAAGAAAATTAAAATGTATGTAATGATTAACTCATCAGTCTATCTCACCCTCCTCTGCTACTGCATAGCATTAAAGAGCAGCTTTAAAGAATTAAATCTCAAATACAGATTGCTGAGAAGAGGTTTGTGGAGATCATTGATAGTGAAGAGCTAAGAAATATGAAAAGACCTCAAAGTAAAAAGTTGAACTAGTCCTTCTCTGGAGCCAGCTAAGGGGGGTATGGGCATGCTGTTAGGTTGACCCCAGTGGACAAAAATGAGGAGTGTATTAGGTATGGCTTAAAACCCATGGTAGTAAAAGTAGAGGGATTATTTCTTAGCTGGCATTAAAGAATTCCCAGGAAGCGCTGGAGAAAGTGTTTAGGGGTAGGTTAGTCTTGGGGGGGCCAGACGTGATTCGCGAATGAGAATACATATCTGAGTAAGACCCATTTAAAAAGTTTGTAGTGCCTAGTAGAGAAGTCTGCCACTACATAGGCCACACCCACAGGGCTTCGTCCTAAAATACCTGCCCCCATCTTCTTCAGTCCGTGCACTTTAAGCTGCTGGTGTTTCAGGCAGAGAGAGCAAAATAAACTGAACAAAAGACTTGACGCTGAGAGAAAATAAAAGCTAAAACTGCTGTTATCAATTGAGCTTAACAGCACAAGGTTACAAACTTGATGATTAATTTTTATATTGTAATGAACGCTATGACAGAAGAGACCTATA
>JANRMT010062827.1:36636422-36648345 GCA_026402145.1 Polypterus bichir lapradei | reverse complement strand
GCTTTACATGAGAGAACTACTTAATGGATTTAGAGTTTTCTTTTTTTTTTTAATACAGGTATATATAATTTGCTTGAACATTCCGGTTGATTTTGCGACTTCTCCCAAGTATCATAGTTCACTTGCAGGAGCGATTATATTTGCACTATTCTAAGACAGAGGCTGCGAGCCGAGGGGAAGGGGGAATTGTGATGTCAGGAGTGGAGAGGTGGGCAGGGCCCTGCTCACTCACATGCTAGCCTCCATCGGTGTACCTCTGTGTTTTGGAGTGTTCCTTGCTTCCGCTTAGCTAGCGATACCTGTTTGTTTATTGATTTTTAAAGTTTGCCCTGTTTCAGTACTATGTGGGCAGGGCTGTGGGGGGGACAGCTGGTTTAAAATAAAGGGATAATTCAGTAATTACCAAATTCCACGTATATGAGCAGCAAACATGTGTAACATGCAATTTTTTTTTGTCGTCTTTTACTGTTAGTTGAGTAATAATTTTTAGGTTTTCTGTAATTTTCACATACACTCTCTGTACAGCGACATCACTAAGGGCAAAATTTAATTACATGTTTACATCCATGTAGCAGTAGTGTGTTTATTCTAAAAGCATTTTAAATGTGATAATTTTATCAACTGTTAATGAATTAACTATAAATTACAAGTAGACATTTTAAAGTAGTTTAGATGAAAGAACCATGTGATTTCATGTTAGTAGATTTTTACTTGGCTATCGCTTTTGTTATAAGTCATCAATGCACAGATTTTTATTATTAATAATATTCAGAATGGCACAGTGATCAAGGTTCTTGGTGCAGTAGGCAAGATTTGCAGTGTTGACAGATGGAGTGTAGTGGAGGTGCCCCATAAAAAATGAAGTAGAGAGAAAGTGAGAGGGAGCTTGGCTGATTTCACCATGAACTACTCCACTTGCAGCACTTGTAGCATGTGGCACAGTGTGCAGGATGTGCTTTGTGGATGGGTGGAGGTTAGTGTTGGTGAGTGAGGGAGAGAGAGCTTTGCTGACATCAGAATTGCTTTGCTTGCTGTGCTAAGAGACAGTCCTTGCATGCACAGGTATATGAGTTCTGTTAGCTCAGGATGTAAAAAGAGGCTGCTTCTGAGGTCTTTTGTAGGTTTGTGTTGGGCCACCAGACAGGGGCATATTATGGTGGGATTCCACAATGTAACACTTGGCAAGATTTGCATTGTCAATGGGAAAAGTGTGATGTCAGTGCTGTGCAAAAGGTTGGGGCTGAGTGAGAGAGCATAGCTGACACAACCTGGAAGCGCTCCATTTGCAGTGCTCAGAGGCAGTTTCTGCACGCACAAGCACAGGAATTCTTCTATTAAATCACATAATAAGGGCTGCTTCTGCGTGTCTTGATAAGCCAAGTGTCACAGGTTTGCAGCTGACCACAATGTTGAAACTGGGCCAGATCCTGATAAGATTTCACAACAAAACACCCTATGAATTTGTGTGTGTGTGTGTGTAGGGTTTTTTGGTTTTCTGGATATCCAGCCATTCAAGCGGACTATCACCATTTCAGGGTAGTGGATAGCCATTGATAGATAAATAGATGGATGGATGTGAAAGATGATATAAAATAGATATGGTAGGTATGATATAGGTTTGAATTGGGTTAATAGGACAGTTTGAATTGACACCATGGATGTGTATGTGTCATACAATGGTCTAATTCATGACTGATGATTTCTCAGGATGGCGAGTCCTGTCCAAGGTTAATTTTGCTGGTGCTGCTAACAAGTTCTGCCTCCCACATCTCTGAATTGGATCAATCAGGTTAAAAAATGGACAGATGAATGAAAATTATTGATTTAAATTCCAAGTAGTTTGGCCAGTGTTTTGTCTTTAATACACGAGTAACAAAGTCCACACTAAAACAAAAAGATATATATATAGTTTTTTTTTTTTTTTTTTTTTTTGCTTGCTTACACAGTTTTGCTGACAAATGATCATTGCTCAAGTATTAGAAGGTGGCCAAGGCCCTTACTACATTATGCAGTATTGACACCGCTCATCAAAACACAGGATTGCAAATCAAGCTATCCCCTGAAGGATGCTGAGAATTAAAGAACAAATAAGAGAGCCATGATTTATGTTGTAACTGTATTAGTGCTCATTTGGGAGTTTACTCTATAGTTTATACTGCGGCAGTTCTTGCCCTGATCCCAAACAAATAAGGATGAACACTATTGTTATTATGAAGTACAAAGATGTATGTATCTAGAAAGTCTCATTCATTATTTCCAAGTTTTGTTACCTTGGGACCAATGTTTTAGTTTAAAAGTCTTTACTTGAGTTTATGTGCGTGTGTGCACATAAGAGGTTGTCTTTTGGCTTTCATGCAGTGGTACTAAAATAGCACACCATATGCAGTGCTATGATATGGCTAGTATGGTAGAGTGCTGGGTTTGATGTCTGCCAGCTCCAGGTTCCTTGGTGCAGATCTTAATCTGGTTAATAGCTTTGTATGGTTTGTGTGTCTGTGGGGGTTTTCTTCAGATGTTCCACCCAAAGATTTCCATTTTAAATCGGCTACTATCTGCATTTTTGACCCAGTTTAAAGAAAAAAACCTGCTGGTTAACTGGATTTGGCTTCAGCTTCTGTCCCAATTCTGATAAATTACTCTCTAGCTCCCTATCATGGAAAAAGTGAGCTTAGAAAATGGATGGATAGTCTCCATTGTCATTGCCTCGTTTAGCTCTTTGAGGGCTGAATATTTTTTTTCCAAAAAACTCAGTTTTCTGAAAAGCGCACAAAGTGAAGGTTTCACACATAAATCAACATAAAACGTGTGTTACTGTGTGCTGTGGCTGCTGTTGGCGGAAGTTCGGCATCTCTGGAGGCAGTGGCTGAGTTGGGGGCACCTCGATGGCCATCAGGAATGCATGGTGGGCTGGCTGCCTTCGCACAGGTGGGCAGTGGTGGCAGTCACAGTGTGATGCAATTGGTTTAATGATTTGTACCTCTTGTCATCATAAGTGGTGGTCCTCCCAGGCGAGCGCTGTCGTAGGTGTATCAGCGACACAAACGTGTTCAAAACTACGATCATCTGGGGACCGATCAGCTGATACTGTTACCTCACTTTCATATTCGATGTCTATGTCCTGATCACTTGCATCAAATTCCAAGTCCGACAAGTTAGAGTCCGATTCAGTGATAATATGTAAAACGTCCATAGCATATTTAGTCTCCTGCTTGATGTCGATGTCATTTTAGAGATTGTTTGGTCTTTGCTACTCGCGCAAGGAATCAAGTTCAAATTAATAAAGCTACTTAACTTTCCTTCTAGCAAAGAGAGTCAAACTTAAATGTAAGGGCGAGTTTTGTCACAGTTTACAGCTGATTACCGTGCTCTACCCCTGAATTATGACAAAAGTCGACATCAGCCCTGAAAGAGTTAAGATATAAAAGCCTAATGTTTGAACCCCTACTTAATGTAAGTTTATTTTCTATTCTGGCTTTGTCTAGGTTTTACCACGTAACCACTTTCATAATTCGAGTGTGATTTATTTCTAACACTCCTTTTATTGCTGTTATGTTTTAGCCTGGGCATTTTCCCTTATGTTTGTTTTTTATTACATTTTTTGTTCAATTTGAAAAATTGTATTTCATGCCTTCATGCTATTACTGTTGGGTTTATTTTACACTAATTACTTCGAAATTTGAGTAGTCTCCTTTTGTTTTTGTGGGGGTACCTCAGGTGTGGTCCCTAATATCACTCCTGAGACGACCTCCTGGTTAATTGGGGGAGTGTACTGAGGTTTGCTGCAGTCATTAGTATGGTGTGGTTTTTAGTTGAACTTGTTTTTTGCCTTTTGTACTGTGAACAAATACTCTGATCTGTAAAGATTCTTTTGGTGTCTCTTCAATCCAGAATTTTATCTTGTTTTATCAGGCCAATTTTGTTCTTGAGAAAGATCTAAACCATTTATGGACTCTAAATGCATTTATGAATTTTTAAGGCCAAAATCCTTTTTTTTTTTTTTTTTTTTTTTGGCCCACGTAGACCAAAGCTGCCAGTAGAGATTGGGGGTTAGGCTGTCTGGTGTGAGGTCTATTTTTAGAAAAAAAAACAAAAAACAGGACAGGTTTTTCTTAGACTCCTAAGGTTTCACATCTTTTTTGCCATGTCTGGGATTAGGTCAGAGTTGACTGCTGCTGTAGTTCAATACTCTCCCTTTTTCTTTTTCATGTTTTCTCAGGCAATTAAGAGTACCAGAACAAACAAGAGGGTGTCATGGTGTTAAGTGCTTTTGCCACAAAAAAATTGTCATTTTGCATGAAAGTTCAATTTTATTTATTTATTTTTTTTGTTACTGGCATTTTATGTTTTGTGATTATAAGTAAAAAGTTATTTTATTTATTTGTGCTGTGTCATGATGCCTTTTGTTTTCTTCACAAGACAATGCAGTTACTAATAGCTACCTTAAGTCATGAATTAAGTGATTGTAGTGATTACAGGGTATAAAGCTTGCTTCCTTATCTGATTTTGTGGATTTCTCAAAGGAACACCAAGTTCAATTGCAGTTCTTATTTGTTTAAGCTTACTGTAGGAATATTCTGATCTATTTTTGTTTTGTTTTTTTTTTGTTTTTTTTTGCTTCACCTTTCGGGTTTGTTGCTAGAGTTCCTTTTCAGTCTCCTGGTTTTCTGACTTTGACTTTGGTATTTACCTCCCGTTTATCTCCTGTACCTTTCATTATTTCTGGTACAGCAAAAAAGGTATTTTTTTTTTTCCATATATTAGCTTAAGGTTTCCAATTGTGACAAAAATATGCAGAGTATAAATGTTGGCAAAGTATACCAGTACAGCCTAGATAATAGTTGGTTCATCTTGTTTAAGCTATCAAGTGCTTCTGTCTTAGTAGATGTGATTTAGAGGGTCTGTGGCTTAATGGCTATGTGAAGATGGTGGGGTGATCAAGATGGGGCTCACCTGCATTTGGGGGGGTGGTCTGTCTTGGTTGCTTCATTGGCTTCCTGCGGTTTGTGTTTAATGAACTGACCCCATGGAGGCATAGAAGGCGGAGTCAGACAAGAAAGAGGGGAAAAGAGACCAAAGTGAAGGGGAAGGCAGTTTGGAAGTCTCAATAAGAAGTGAGTCAGCCAGTATAAAGCGAAGGAAGCAGGTGGTTGGGTAATCACGGAGGAATGAGCGATGGATGTTGTAGGGGAGGATTGGTTCAATGGAAACAATGGAAATCTCCCTAGGGGTGCACAAGGCACTATTTTTTATTTTATTTATTTATTTATTTATTTGGATGTACATGTGAGGAAAATGGGAGAGTAATGTCACGGCAGCCAAGGTGAAAGCTGTAAGAAGAAAAGGCCACAGTTGCTGATGTCTCTGCCAGTTGCAAGACCTGTGAGGTGTGAGTCATGGAGACAATGATGGAATACGTGCTGGGCTGAAGCTATGAGAGAAAGAGAGGATGGAGATAGAATGGGGTGAGAAAGAGAGAGGGCGGCAACAGACCAGAGGACGGGTGCTGCAGCAGAGGTGCACATAGGGGATACGCAGCATGGACATCTCGCATCTATAGATTTCTATGAGGGAATTCTGACTTTGTGTTTACCTTCAATTTTTAAACTATTTTTGTTTTATAGCAGTATTAATTTTCACTATGAACACATTGGTTGCTTATTTATTGAATTTATTATTTCTTTTTATTAAGGTATTTATGGGATTATTTATTGAGGAAAAATGCACTGCACTTTTGAACGGTATTTAATGGGGGACTTTGGCATAAAAGCAGCTGTAGTTTTTACAGCCATCCATTGCTGACTGTGTGTCCTCTCACTTGTCGTAACCCATTCCTGGGTTACGTTATCAGGTGGTATGGGTTTGAGAGGCTCCCAAAACAGTTTCCGGGAGAGTGGAGCCGACCCGCACTGCAACAGTATATTGATTGGTCTCTGGTCGGGTGTTGCCTTCTGCATCAGTGGAGCAGTAGAGAGTCAGAGAGAGAGAGAGAGACACTAAATCACGATATTGGCCTTAATTTAATGGTATCCTCTGGCGTTTTGACCCACCTCTCAATCCAGTGGGGGTGTATTACAATAATCCCTCCTCGATCGCGGGGGTTGTGTTCCAGAACCCCCCGCGATAGGTGAAAATCCGCGAAGTAGAAACCATATGTTTGGTTATTTTTACATATTTTAAGCCCTTATAAACTCTCCCACTATGTTAACATTATTAGAGCCATCTAGACATGAAATAACACCCTTTAGTCAAAAGTTTAAACTGTGCTCCATGACAAGACAGAGATGGCAGTTCTTTCTCACAATTAAAAGAATGCAAACATATCTTCTCTTCAAAGGAATGCGTGTCAGGAGCAGAGAATGTCAGAGAGCGAGCGCGAGAGAAAAGCAAACAATCAAAAAATCAATACGTGCTTTTTGTCTTAAGTATGCTGAAGCACTGCGATAAAGCGGCTGGCCGCAAAGAAGGGAGCAAACAGCCTCTGTGCAAACAGCCCCTCCGTCAGGCAGAGAGAGTGAGAGAGACAGAGAAAAGCAAACAATCAAGCACCGCGCGGGAAGCATATCGTATATCATTGAGGAGTTTTAGTTAATATGTAACACATGCTCTGATTGGGTAGCTTCTAAGCCATCCGCCAATAGCGTCCCTTGTATGAAATCAACTAGGCAAACAAACTGAGGAAGCATGTACCATAAAATAAAAGACCCATTGTCCGCAGAAATCCGCGAACCAGTGAAAAATCTGTGATATATATTTAGATATACTTACATTTAAAATCCGCGATGGACTGAAGCCATGAAAGTCGAAGTGCGATATAGCGAGGGATCACTGTACATCAACTCCCTCTCAGGCAGACTCGACCAGTCAGCAAAATGTCCATTTATTTTGACCACCCAGCTAGCTGGCCAGTCAGTTCCTGCTTTGAAATTTCAGCTACCTGCAACGTAAATGTGACTAAGCAAGGACTGGCTTATGAAGATTCTCCTGAAACGTTACTTTTTGTTAAGGATAATTGACAAAATATTTATCACCATATATGATATTTTTTTTTTTCCTTTCTGACCTACAGCACCATAACTCTAAGCACTAACACAAGGCACTTTTCAAATAAAATAAGCAGGCCACACAAAGCAATTTAAGATGACAACCAAAGGTGAGAAATTTTAGGCCGGGTCACAAAGGCATCTGCAGCCTATCACAGCAATCATTGAATGCAGGGCAGGAGCACATCCACAGGTGCTAATTTAGTAACGCCAATCTACCTAAACTGCCTGTCTTTGAGCCATGAGAGGAAACCTGTATGGGATGTGAACCCCAGTATCATTGGTGAAACATGTCTTATGTGAAAATTGAAGCTCAATATAACCCAAATCTCACGTCTTTGTGTGGGACACTGCTGCTTGTCTAGACTTGGCTCCTGCCTTTCCCTTAATGTTGCTGGAGTAGGATTGGACTCTCTCTGACCCTGAACTGATGAATACTGACGAATGAGTTGACATTTGAAATGGCATCAGTCTGTCCTTGTCTATTATATTCTTAAAAATAAAAAAGCCGCCACTTTGTTCTTTAAATGGAAATACTTCCCCCAAAGGACAAGAACATACACTCTTTATCTTGTTATAATATTTTTAAGATGTCTGCATTGCAAGCTGTTCTTTACTTTTATTAAACAGCATAATGGGAATTGTGAGGACATTTATTGATCTCTTTGTTCTACCGAATAGTGCAATTTAGCAGTTTCCAAGTTTTACTTGCACATGGAGAGGCCCAAGCTCCTGGAGCTGCTGTTGGCAAAATCTAATGAATTGCATCTTGTGTGAACAAATGTAGAAGATGGAAATCTTTTGCCTCGTTCTCTTTAAAGGAGAGATGACATTGGAATTTGTTATACCAATAGTAACATTTTTAAGAATGTTAGGAAGCCTGACTTAAGTATCTTGAAATGAGAGTTCAGTGGTTTGGATATCCAGTAAAATATCAGCTTCTCTATTACTAAAGACTGACAGAAATGCCTGATTTTGTTTAGCAGATCTGCCCATTTTATGTTTAGATTTTTTTAATTTGATTTGGTTTTATTACTGCGGCCGAAACTCAAGGATGATCAAAACTTTGTATGCCTTTTCATACCAGCTCCAATGGTACTTTTAATGCAGTTACTTAATAGGGGAATGATATTAATCAACACAGGTATGTACCCTACTTAGTGGTGGATTGGTACTACAATTATGATACCGGTATCGATACCGGCTTTCAAAAATTCATATTGGTACCAAAATAGTTCTAAAGAAAATAATGCAAAACTCTAAAATGCACCATCTTACTCCAGCTTCCCTGACGCACCACACAACCACTCGCCTCCCTGGTACACCGCACCAGGCACCACTTCCCCTCTCGAAGTCGTGAATTCCTTTTGGCAGCAAAGCAAAATTCCTCTGAAGTCCAGATTGCATGGAATTAATGGGTGTGTGGGGAGGGATCCCCCATGAAATCCTGACCACATTGAAGTATAAGTATCTGTGGGGAGGTGTTTGAGAGGAAAGCTGACATTTACTTCTGGTACCAAACATCTCTAAGTGCTTGTATAAGTTTTGTGTTTTTGTTTCCCCCTAGTCTTTTCCA
Organism: Polypterus bichir lapradei; assembly: GCA_026402145.1. Classification (NCBI taxonomy): domain Eukaryota; kingdom Metazoa; phylum Chordata; class Cladistia; order Polypteriformes; family Polypteridae; genus Polypterus; species Polypterus bichir. The sequence goes on along the minus strand of JANRMT010062827.1, from coordinate 36,639,729 downwards.
GTATTGGAAAAATCCTGAAATGCTGATATACAATTGTTTTAAAATGGCTTTATAGTTCTTTTCCAGTATCCATTTACCATGCCACCCTAATTCTTCAATAATTGACCTCCTTTCCTAAATAGTCTTACAGACTACAGGAAAATATGTGACTGCTTGAGGTCAAGACGGCTCAATGGTTTTGCCTTACAGTCAGTAGTAAGAGGAGCAGCATGCACGTTCAAGAATTAAGTTATGTTCTACTTGGACAGGTTAGCGGCGCTCAGTCTGTATACCTATAATCAAGGTTTAAAAGTGTGTCCAAACTGAAGACATGCTATTCCTTCTACTTCTTAAATAAAAGACCCCAGCAAATAAGCAAAACATTAGAGAGATGGGACAAACCTGCCCGGGATGTTCATTCAGTAGTCATTTAACAGGCAGCTTTGACAGAAAATAAATCCAGTTGCTCTACAATAAACTGAGTGGCATCTAGTCATTTGTAAATTTTGTATTTGTATAAATATTCAGTCTCCAGCTTTATACATAACTAGCCTTTTCCCCACAGCTCTGCCCACATAGTGGTGGAACAGGACATTGAGGAGGGCCCTACCCGGCTCCCCACTCCCCTTGGCCTGCAGCCTCTGTCTTGGATTAGCTCAAATATATCACTGCTGCAAGTGAACTATGATTCTTAGCTCAGTGAGAGAAGTTGCAAAATCGACTGGAATGTTCAAGCAAATTGTAGAAAAAAATCCCGATCTAACTCCGTTAAGAAGTTCTCTCATTTGCTAACTAAGTGGAGGTAAGGAATGCCCCGAGAGTGGCACGTGAGTGAGGTGGGGCCCAGACCCGGCTGCGTGTCTCTCGGATTTGTGCAAATAAATCGGTGCCGCAACGAACTATGATACTTGGTGTGATTAGAGAAGTTGCAAAATTAACTGGAATGCTCAAGCAAATTTTAGAAAAAACCCGATCTACTGTAAATCCATTGAGTAGTTCTCTCGTGAAAAGCAGACACAGACAGATGTTGGATTTTTTTATATATATAATAGAGAGAGAGAAAGATTTCCTACTTCTGTTATCACCAGCTAAAAATATTTTTTAAAACGGTATTTAGCACATAGAACCATTTTATTTATTTAGCATCAGTATGTTTACTATAAGTTTGCATTCATGTAAGTTCTTATTTATTGATTTTTATTTCTCGTATAACTGTGAAATCTTCAAAGGGATAAATGTGTTAAAATAGCCATACAGCCAAATCACCTTTGGGAAATTTAACATTTTGAAAGTTTACAAATGGATCAACTAGAGGCATATACACTTGTGATCCATATCTATACATGTGTGACTCTGATGCTGCCAATTTTTTTGTGCTCCAGGGGTGTTAATTGTAAGAATATAATTAATTTGAAACAATCCAGTACTGTTTAACTCCATAAGAACAAAATGTGTATCTTTCAATAGTATGAAACTCTACTAATGTGTAAATGATGAGAATTAGACAGGGTGAAGGGTTGGAGCACCACAGGTGAACCCTTTATAACTGAGGATGTTGCAAAAGAGTTTTCACCAGGTGAATCAGCAATTGACACTACAGAGAAGTGTCTTTCCAGACGCAGGTCAGATGACTAGTGTGTTGTGGTGGTGGCAGTGGCGGCTCTTTTAAGTTGGCTTTTTGCTGGAACCAGAAATGACACTACCACTCCTCACTCCACCAATACTCTGTTCTGAAAGTAAAAGGAAAGGAAAGGAGAGGCACATTAGGTGACGGTGCCAGCCTTAATCTCTGGGCTTGTCTGATGGCAATTCCACCCCCAGTTTGTCTCCCAAAGGCACATGTGTAAAAACAGTAACATCGTGTTCACTTGTTGATAACTGAGCCATCAGTGCCTGTTCTGACATCCATACTCTTAGATATTTTTTTTTGTATTTCCCAGTCTATCCATTTTTATTATTTTAATCTTTAACTTTTTTAGAATGCTTACTGGTCTGTCTTTTTGTTGCTGTCCTTCAAATTTACGATGACCTCCTAGCTGTGGGGTTTTGTCATCTGTAACAGTGAAACTGAAAGGCTAAACTGGGCAACAAAAACAGACATTGGAAGGTGCATTTTTGGACGATTCCAAAACTTTTTTGCCCGATTTTTAACCTTTTCTTTTCATTTGCCAGTTTCTGAAATGGGTTTTCTTTGAAACTCTGCCTCTTAAATCAGTGTCCCAGGATCATCTTTTCCACATTGTAGATAACACTGGTATTTGGCATGTAGATAAGGACGTGGCCAACTGAGGACCTGTGAGGCATTTGGTTCTCACACTACACACTCCGATTTCCTTATCTTCTTATGTAGGTGAGCATCTTGCCCTTCTGCTGGTTTTTCTGACCTAATTAAATTGAGTTCCCCTCTTGTCTCAAGACAGTAGTGGACACCTTTGTACGCAATCTTGGTTTCTTGCCAATCTGCCCTATAGGATAGCCTTTAATTTGCAAAATAACAATTGACTGTGCTTCTTGAGAAAGCCATTTGTCTTTGGTCATTTTTAAACCCAAAATTGAACTTTAGGAATTCCAGTAGCCTGCATCCCATAGAAAGGCAATTTTCTTGCTTTAGTGAATGGAACAACCGGTTTCAAGCATTCCAACATTACAAATATTTTTTTTTAGTAAACAAATTACAGTTAAGAAAGAAGAAAGTTGACCATTTGGACCCTTGAATAATGGCTTCTTTACAGTCCTATGTAAAATAATAAATTTATGAATCAGTAATTTCAAGGCAGGCCGAGACGCCTTACTGATGGAAGGACTGGGGGAGAAAGCATATATTGGACATTCCATCTCCTGGAACGACAGAGGGCAGACAACCTTGGCTTGGTACAGTGCCATGGACCTGGAGCTTGTAAGCTCAGCCCTGTTGGGGTCCATGGTCACTGCCAGGGGCCACATGGTCACCTACAGAGCCCTCTATTGCAGCACTTCCACCACACCCGCAGGTGCTGTTGGAAGGAGTTCATGGGACACCTGGGGCACTTCCAGGTGCTCTATAAAAGGAGCTTCCTCACTTCATTTGGGGAGCCAAAGTCTGGAGGAGGACAAAGCTTGCCTGGAGAAGTGGAGGCAGAAGAACAGAGAAGAAGTGCAGTCCTCTATATTTGACTGTGTTTTATACTGTGCTTAGGGAAGGAACAAGTGAAAAGTGTTTCCCACTGTAAAATGAATTTGTTGTGCAGAAACTTGTGCCGGGTGTTTGGGGAGTTGGTGGTCCCTACACAAAGATATAGAAGAGTAAAAAGAAAAACTGTTATGGGGTGTGTGTGTGTGTGTGTGTATA
>JANRMT010062827.1:36620580-36631422 GCA_026402145.1 Polypterus bichir lapradei | reverse complement strand
ATATATATATATAAAATATTATAATACAGCTTCTCTTTTTATTTTCTCTGTTTGTGGTCCATCTTTTAGTTAAGAAAATTTGAGACTCTAAAGTCTAGAAATGTTCATTCGTGTACCACTATCCATGCCCCTAGCCTACCAGTGGGAAAAGACCAGGCACACCCTGCTGTAGTCTCCATTAACTGTTATACTGTAACAAAATGCTGAGGAACCACTTGTATGATATTACTGTATATACTAATATATAGTAGGGAAGAGTTTACCACCAGTGAATAGCGTTAACCAATTTAATTCTAAAATCTGGTGCTAATTTGGTAAATGAAACCTCAGTTCTTTCTGTAAAATTTGTGTTGGGAACCCCTGCCAACATTTATTACTAAAGCAGGGTGTGACAGGTGGCAAGCGTGTTTCAAAATACATCAACCACCTGACGTTTTTTGGCAAAAACAGGCAAGACGTGTGAACGATACTTTTTAAAAAATATTCTGTTGGGAAATGCAAAGGCGATATATTTGGGTGGTTGGGGGGGAAATGCATGTAACTTTTTTATTTTTTTTTTGATTTTGTATTTGCAATTGAAATCAGATGCCATCAAATGCCATAACAGCAGCAGGTCATTTGCTTCCAAAGCTGAAGATCCGTCATATTAGCGTACTATAAAGCGTGTCAGAAGATGTAATCATAGCTCTGAGTACACAGAGAAAACCCCAGCGGACACAAGAGTGAGAGAGCTCCATATGGGCAGTGACTAGATAAGGATTCAATTCAAGGACGCAGGATCTATAAATCAGAACTGGAGCCTATCTCGACATTTGCTGCAGCACGCCAGGAACAACCCTCGACAGGAGGTCTGTCAGTCACATAAACACCCACCCAGGCTCACTCACACTGGGCTAATTTAGTCAATAATTAACACAACACATGTGTCTTTTGGATAGGACTAATGGTGGTGCTGCAGGGTTCTCAGCACCTGCCTATTCCAGTCCTGTGTCCTTTTATTAGATCAGATTAGAGATTACAGATTAAATATCTTTATTTTTATTTGCACTGTGACAGCGTAGTGAAATTCTTGTGCCACAATTTGTAGTGGTTTATAAATGAATACATAGGTAATTAAAAATAGCTGAAAATAAAGACCACAAAATAAATAAGTAAAAACAGCAAATTGGATTGAAAAAAGGTAACATACAGTACAATTACACAAAGTAGCAGGTGTGTACAGTTCACAAGGCTGTGCAGGTAGGATCAGGTTACTTATGGTCTTTGTGGACAAGCTGACCCTGAGGCAGGTGCTGAGGTTCTGGTTGTACTTTCCAGAAGGCAGAAGTAAAAACAAGGCCTGAGTTGGGGGGCTGTGATCAGATATGATGCATTCAACTCTCCTCAGACATACGGTATGCTTGAGTAGATGCTTTGAGACCCAATTTTCTTAGAAATTATCCAAACAGTCCTTTGGAGGAGGTTATGATCCTGGCAAGTGAGGTTACCAAACCACACCATGATGTATCCGGTCAGGATACTTTCAAAAGAGCAGCAGCAAAAGTTCACTAGTGTTTTGGTTTCCAACCAAGTGCTCTTTAGCCTCGTCAGGAAACAAAGCCTTTGCTGAGCCTTTTTCAGTATGCAGGTGGTGTTGACAGACCACGGAAAGCACCCGGTGGTGTGGACACCCAGAAACCTGAGGCTTTCAACTGTCTGGACATGGGAACCTTTAATGTGGAGTGGAGCGTGACTGCTCTAGTTCTTTCCGATGTCAACAATGATCTTCCTGGTTTTGTTGGCATTCAGGGAGAGGTGGTTATCATAGCACTATACTGTCAGGTTTTTTACCTCCCTCCTGGAGGAGACAGCCTTGTCATTATCACGGATTTATAAGTGATGTCATTCATGAACTTGATGATTCTGTCGCCATCTTGTTTTGCTGCACAGTCCTAGGCGAATAAGGCTGTATAGCAGTGGGCTGAGGCAGAAGCCTTGTGGTACACTGATGTTGGTGAACAGCAAGGTGGAATTACTTTTGCCTTTCCTGACTGAATGGGGTCTATTTGTCAGGAAGTCAAACACCCAGCTACAGACAGATGGAGCTGCTTAGACCGAGGTCTCTGGACAGGAGTGCGCAATGGTATTGAAGGCAGAGCTACCGTCAGTGAACAGTATATCCCATCAAAGGTTTTTCCTTTCCCGATATCCCAGAGCAGTGTGCAGAGTAAGGGAGATGACATCATCCATTGGTTTGCAAACTGTCTAAACATAATCTTTAATGTTTGTGGTATAGTATTTCCATGTGAAAATTTATACTAATAGTGCACTGGCATCAATTTAGAAAGCAAAACAGACTGAATGGTGCTTTTACAAGATCTCCTCCCTCCATTTGTATGAAAAGATGGTTTATGTCAAATGTTTATCAATTATTTTTTTATGTGTTGGCTCAATTTGTGTCTATACCCTTATTGCCTCCATAGGTTTGTGCACAGTAGTTGAAACCTTGGGTGTTTTGGATTAGCAACATAGCTGACAGATAGCAGTTATGAATTGTCATATGGGAGCATTTATGTCTGTCTGCTAAGGCCAAAACAAAAACAAGAGTATGACCACCATGCTTGATTAGAAATTTACCTCATTGCCTAGTCAAAAAATGTACATGACGGTATATTTTTATCTTGGATTGTAACTGATCCTCAGTGATGCATTTTTGAATAGGAACAAGATTAATGTTACGGTTTACTGGCCAGATTCAATTTGGTAGAAAGTAATTTAATAACTCCTTTTGATAAAGAGCAGCTTTTATAAGAATATACAGATATTGTCTCATGTCCTATAAACAAGATCAGTAACATACATAAGGTGGCATATGTACAGAGTTTTTAACTCTTTGAAAATCAAGATGGATCCAAAAATGTGTCTATTTGTATTACAAGTCTGCTGCAATGGACAGGCACCCCTCCAGGGTTAGTTTTGCTTTGCATCTTATGGTGCCAGGATAGTTTTTGGAGTTTCTTGTTTAAGTTGGTCTGTCTTTCTGTCTCTGTTTAATATAGTGCCTTTCACATCTCTCTGTCTGTGAAAAAAAAGTCTTTGGCTATCCAAGAACGTTACTTTAAGGTATTTATCTGGCTGTAATAATAAGTAGTAATCCTAAAAGAGGCAAATCCTTAAAATAGCAATGGTGGAGAATATAAGGTGGGGCCGGGGCCAGCTGTAGCTTTTTATGGAAGGTACAGGGATACAAATCACTTCAGTTAGATTTTCTTTCTTTCTTCCCTCCCACCATTTCACTCACGAGGCAAAGCACAGAGTGCCACTGGTGCCACTCCCGCCATTTGACTGCTATTCATCCCAAAGTGATATTGATTTTTCTGGAGCAAACTGTGGTCCAAAAGGAAGACTCTGAGGCAGAGCCTGTCACTAATTGTAATACTCTTGTGTACATTTGGGACTAAGCAGGTCCAAATAGACCGATTACGGCATCAGTATTTTTTTTTTTTTTTTCCCTTTCAGCAGAATAGCAAACCGGTATGATTTGAAACATGGGCGTCAAAGTCTTGAATTTCAACCAGTAAGAAAACATATATACTGTACATTTCAGGTGCACTTTTACATTCTTAAAAATAACGGTGGTACTTCAGAGCGATGCCATAGGGAAGCCATTTTTGGTCCCTTAAAGACCCATCCACATGAAGGTTCCAAAAAGAACATTTTAGTTTACATCCACAACAGGCTTCACACAGTAAATTAACTATGAATAGATGGTAACAGAATTGTGAAATCCCAATAGGTTCCTGATTTTTAAAAGGATTCCTGCTGAATACAATAACACAGATTTAGTGTTATTCGTAAGTTGTTTGTTTTTTTTTTTTCTGTTCGTGTCCAACTAGGTAGCCTTCCTTTTTCTACATATTGAGAAGGGTTTATAAAGCACAGAGAACCTTTCACACAATGAAATGGTGCTTTGTTAAACAGTAACCACTCAACCCAATAAAGATTCATAAAGTGCCATACAAGAACCATATCTTTTTAAGAGTGTAGGTGTCTTGAAACCTGGAGCATTTTAACATTTTCTAGTAATTTCATCAAAGATTTTATCGGTTTTGCTCATTAAATATTTTTTGAGTAATCAATAACCTTAAAACCACTATCATGTTTGCATTACGTCAGCGTTTTCTTTTGCATGCTGAAATTCCTTCTGATACTAATTACACCAGTTTAATGAATTTCAAAAGTATGTCTGTTTTTTTTAGAAACTCATTAATTTAAAGATACAAAGTTCAGATCAGTACCTAGAAGTCTGCATTGCTATCAATACGTTTGGTAGTTGGTCTCCCAATTACTGGCTCTTTAATCGTTGTTAGTTTTTATGGCATTCCATCTGGGAAGTAAAACTGCTATTCAGATTTGCATAAAATATTTGCAGTCCAGGTTCTTTTATATATCGTTCAATTTATAGTAAATTAGGAATATGAACATTCAATAAAGAAGTTCTCATTGTGATTCGCTTCCATCACCATGCAGCGATAATAAATCGGTAACCGGTAATTGCATTGTACAGTGATGAATAATTAAACAATGTCATTATTGTGGTATTGAATAAATGAAGAATAGAACTACTAGCGAGTTGAATGAATGAATGAATGAATAAATAAGTAAATACACATCTAACATCCTACTTTCCGTATATAGAAACATACAGCCCTCTGACTCCGCCCTATCCCAAGGTGGTCTTGCTTCGGTACATTTGACTGCAGATGTTTCACTGTTTTACTGTAGGGAGCGGCTGTTGAACTAGTAAAAGAGAAAACTATAAAAAAAAAAAAAAAAAACATACAAGCTAAAGTCAGTGCTTTTAAGATAAAGTTGAAACAGTGCAGTAATTTAGTAGTTGAATTCGCACTGAATGTTTCTCTGTTTTAACACGTGAAATGTGCCCTCTGCACATGACATGTATATGTTTAATGGGGGTCATTTTGGCTGCAGTGAGGTTATCGTAATGAGAAGCTTGCAGGTTATTGAGAGCATTGCTGCTCTTTGTAGTTCAATGTCCCTGTCCCTTTGAGCACCACCTTCATGAGGTGTTGGATTGGTTTAGAAATGTGACGCTCAGTGAGCCGTTTAATTGTTCCCACCCACTTTTATGCAAAATTCACTCATGATTGTCTCCAGATGTGTTATACGCCTGGCTCAGTTGAGACTATGAGGCAAGAGGAGTCACACAAATAATAATAAACATGGTTATAACTATAAAAATACTAACATTAAATTACAGAAAACAAAGAATGTTATTAAATGGTTCCTGACATACGCTTTCTATCAATATAGCTAGCTTCTCATGCTCAGAGAACTTATACTGGCAACACAATACTGATTTCATGACATTCTAGAAATGTTGGAAACAAATTTCATTGTTTAAAAATGTGAGAAATGTCCTGTTTGGATTGTAAAGCAAAAAATTCTAAGTTGCCCTCTCCTTCTTCTTATCACTGATTTTACTAGACATGATTAGATTTAAAAAATAAATAAATAAATAAATGTTCTGCTAGCTACCTGCATTTGCATACCAACTCTACAGGGAGAGTTCCTTCCATTAAAGGATTTCATTTTAAACTAACCCCGACTTTCTCTGCTGTTCTTTTTCCGGTTTAGTGAGGTGGCGATCTGCGCCACCACCACCTGATCAAAGCACCGTGCAGACCCTATATTGATGGATTGAAGGCCAGAGGTCCACATGGCCATCATCTAATTATTACACGTGAAGCCTGTAAACCATGAGGACTGATTGAGATTATTTATTTTTGGTAGAATGCCTAGTGGGGTCTGGGTGGTCTCGTGGCCTCAAAACCCCTGCAGATTTTTTTTTTTTTTTCCTCCAGTCCTCTGGAGTTTGTTCTGTTTTCCTGGCCATCTGACCTTTTCTTTATTAATTAGTATTGCCTAATTTTATTTTTGTTTTTCTTTCTTCATCCTGTAAAGCACTTTGAGCTACATCATTTGTATGAAAACATGCTATAGAAATAAATGTTGTTGTTGTTAAAAATGTAACATTGTCACTCCAGCCACCATGTGTGGTGCTGAGGTGTCACCCGCTGTACCCGGGCCCCATCCAGATGATTCATCATGTGGTGGATGCAGCAACACACTATCCGCGCATGCTCCTAACCTCCACCATCTCCTCCTTCTCCTACTCCTCTCTCAAATATATCAAATTTGACTCACTGGCAAATACTGTACAGTTGAACAGACCTACTAATTTTTTTAATTATAAAACAGATGTATTAAATAAAACACTTTTAATGACCGTTGCAATCTGAACTGGAATATTAAAACTAGTATTCCTAGTTTTTAGTATTGCAGTTTTGCTAAAAGTAATTCCTATTATTGGACCAAAATATTAGTTATTCTGTATTTCGTGTTAAATTACTAAACTAACCAACTTTATTCTAAAAGTGCTGATTGTACTTAAACCATACAGTTTAAAAGACTGTGTGCATACAGAGAAAATGAAGAGTGTAGAAATTCTACTGTACAACATATTGTCATCCTGTGAGATTTTTTTTAAAATAGGAATTGCAAGATGGGAGTAACAAGGTAGTCGCAGCCAATCCAGTCTCCAGAGAAGTTTATATTAATTACGTGAATAATGGCCTGCAATCAACTCGCCAGATTCCAAGAGTTTGCTGTTCCACCTTAGGGATCTTGGGACCTAGACCAGTATTCTCCCAAAAGGTAGTCTGATTCTCTTGTGTTCCCATTAGCTACTGTAATCAGAAATCTTTCAGTATTATGGTTGTATTTAAAAATATCACACGATACCACACACTAATTAGGCATGTTTTGTGGAATTTTTATTAGCATTTAGATGTATAGTTGCATTTTAGATTTTTCTCAAATAGATTTTGGTAGCTTTTATTTTGCAGGTCCTTTTTTTTTTAAATTTTTTTTAATAAATGATTTGATAAATAACATTTGTCTCAATTGAAAATGACAAATGTAAACACCAAGCCTCTTTAAGCATAGCAACGGTTTTTGTTGTAAAGTCTGTTTGGCATCATCGGTCAGTTGGTTTTTGATTTAAAAGAAAGAGGAAGTGCGAGAGTTAAACGCATTAGGAAGAGAAACCGCTTAGGAGACACGATTAGAGAGTCACCTTCAAAAACAGGAAGCATAAAGTCTGAGAGGGAGCATAGGTGAAGAGACGCCCAAGGAATATGAAGGAAAGGTGCTGAAGGCACACACTGGGCATGAGAGAGCAATTATTTTTCAAGTACTCTATTACCGGTCTTCAATAGTTAGAATGGTTAATAATATAATATCAGTTGCCTCTGGGTGCTCCAGTTTCATTACACAGACCAAAGACATGCAGGTTAAGTGACCTGGCATTGGGGAATTGTCCTTGGCGTGAGTGAATGAGTGTGTGGTGTCCTGTCCAGGGATGTTTCCTGCCTTGTGCCTGATGCTTACTGGGTTAGGTTCCATGTTACTGGTGACCCTGCTCTAGGTAAGTATGTTTGAAGATGGACGGATGGCTAATATATACAGGTTGTATGGTGTATTAGTTTTTAGCACTGTCCTCCCATTGGTCCAGTGTCCTAGGTTTAAATCCAGACGTGTGCCTTGACACAATCCTGTCACCAAGCTGTGTAAGCAGTTTCTTCAACCTCATGCTTTAGGTTTTTTTTTTTTTTTCCTACAACACATTGTCAATTGTAAGACCTTCTATACACTTAAAAATAAAGGTGCCAGAGTGGTTCTTCAGACTGGTGCAATAGGAGATCCATACTTGGTTCTTTGGAACCTTCATGTGTAACAGGCTCCATACAGTAAATAACCATGAAAAAGATGGTAACAGATTTCTGAAATACCAATGGGTCATAATTTTAAAAAGATTTTTGTGGCAAACAATAGCTAAGGGCTAAATCCAGATTTTCTTAGTCTGTGTCCTGCTAGGTAGCCTGGCATAAATTGAAGATTTAATTTTTTTATATACATATTATGGTAGGACATTTTTCAGAGCAGCAAGAACCAAGTTGATATGCAAAGAATCCTTCCCAGGGTGAAGTGGTGCCTTGTCAAGCACTGGTTCTGTATGGTTCTTCACTGGGTCGTGTGGCACCTTAAAGTGCCATTAAAGAAGCACTAGTTTTAAGAGTGTAGACCAATATGTGCTTTTCTTTTATCATGTGCAATCAATTGAATTCCCCACAGATGGACTCCAAACAAGGTATAAAAACATCTCAACAATGGGATGCACCTGTTCCAGATTAAGTGTCATAGCAAAGTGTCTGAACACTCAATGTGATATCTCAGTTATTCTTAGTATTTTTTTAAATCCAAAATTCTTTTTTGGCTTTATAATTTTTGGGTGTTGACGGGAAAAAATGTAATTGATTTTAGGACAAAGCTGCAACATAAAATGTGAAAAGTCAAGGAGTCTGAATACTTTTTTAAGGCATCAATATGTAGTGATAGAAGTGAAAACAGAAGTATTCCAGGCAAAGTCACATAATGAGGCATACATTGGACTGGGAGTCAAATCAAAATCATTGAAGCAATGATAGCTATTGTCCTAACCCCTCAATCCCACCTCCATTGTGACTTAACATGAGTAAATGTATGTTTTGCTAAAATAAGATGCTTAGAAGATTACCCATAATACAAAAACTGTCTATTATGACCATGCCAGGTTTGTAACATTTTAAATTCAGTTGGTTGCCAATGTCAGTAGCGCATAGAAACAATTGGTGGGTATTATGTGCCACAAACTGTTACCTCTGAGGAAACCATTTTTTGTTTTTTTGGGTCTGTAATTTTTAATTTAAATGGACTCTGCATCCTTCAAAGAATAAACATAATTGCAGCATCAAGCTCACACTGCTCTTTTTAATGCAAATAGTGTAATCATTGCCTGATTGTGCCATAAAAATAATTTGACTATCTTAAAGTTACTCTCTTTCAAAAAGCTAAAATTACTAGCTCAGAGGTATACAATCACCATTTTCTGGTGCCATGATAAAAAAAAATGTAAATACTTCATTTTATTTAATAGATAACACAAATCTGTATATTTTGAGGCAAATTATTAGTTTGCTTTTTACAGTTCTTGAAAAACATACATCATCGTCCAAATGATTATCATCTCCTTCAGCATTTTCATACCCCCAGTGGTTCATTATGGCCATTTGCGATATTATCTACTTAACGTAAGAAATGTGATAAACAAGAGGAGACCATTCAGTCCATCAAGCCAGTTTTGTTTAGCTAATAGCTACGCTGTCCCAATATCTCATCCAGGTGTTTCTTAAAGGTTGTCGAGGTTTCTCCTTCAAGTCCATGTCTCAGTACTTTGTTCCTGAGTTCCACAACTCTTTGCATTAAGAAGTGCATCCTGACTTCAGTCTTAAGTGCTCTTCTTAATTTCCACTGCTGTCCTCGAGTATGTGATTCACCCTTTTAAGGAAAGAAAAAAAGCCTGGATCAAGTTTACTGTATCAATGCTTTTGAGGATTTTGAAGACCTGGATTAGGTCCTCTGCTCAAGTCTACACAGGTTTAATTCTCTAAGTCTGTCATAATAGGACATGTCCTCAAGTTCTGGGATGCACTTGGTGGTTCTCCTCTGCACAGCTTCAAGTGCTGCTATGTCTCTTGTAGCACGGTGACCAGAACTGCACGCAATACTCCAGATGTGGTCTTACTAGTGTGCTATATAATCTGAGTGGAACATCCCTGGACTTAACCTCAGTAGGTTTTATAATATAACCTAACATTTTTATTTGCCTTTTCAATCACTTCTGTACATTGACATATTTTCATTTGTACTAAACAAAGTAAACCCCTAAATCCTTTTCAGAGGTTGCTTCCTGCATAACCGTGTCTCCAATCTTTTATTTATAACTGATAATTACTAATAATTGATAAATATTTCAGAAGAGTGAATATCGCCACACAAGTTTTGCTTCCTGCAAATTTTTGTTGGTTAGGATAGACAGCATGCATCACATGAAATGACCGGGTTAAAGTTATAAAGGTCCGCATTGTGCATTTTCTTGGTTATCCAAGTTTATGGATTCATTCAAGACATCTAGCAGGCTTTCTTTTGTAATTTTAGTCTTCCTGGTTCTTAAGGTTTATGCTTCAGAATTCCGTGTTACTATTTAGTTTAGTTTGGTTTAGATGTCTTGAGTAATAGATTTTTCAGGCCTGTTTTCTCCTCTTAGTGCTTTTTTTTCTTTATTTCTTTTCTCCTGCTATTGCATTTTCTTATGCAGTTAGTCCAGAGTGTAAAATGCACAGGGCTATTGTGGCATTTTCTGTTGCACAACTTCATTTTACATATTTGCAGAGGCATTAGATTCACATGACATTAGTAATGTTGATTGCACATGATTATGCTAAACTGTTTATAGTAGAGTCCTGGGATTTCCTCCATAGGTGAAAGGGCTCAAAGAAGCAGAAGCAATCACCCCATTGTTAGTGCTGTTTTGTTTTAGCTGTTTAGTCTTTTTTTTTTATTAATTTATTTAGCAGATGCCTTTATCCAAGATGATTTTTAAAAGTAAGTGATAATCCATGCAAGAGCGAACAGAAGGTGTAAGCATCAAAAGCAAAAGAACGAGATAGAAAACCAAGCAAGGGATGGTACTATTGCTACTACAACATAGTTTAATTATACCTGTGGCTAGACTAACACAAAAATCTGTATCCTAATCATTTTGTTTTAGTATAACAGCAGCTATCTTGCAGAAGAGAAATCTAAGTACTTACAGACTATTGAATGAAAAGGTACATTTCCTCTAAAGACCTCTAAATGTGAGTAAATTGTATATGGATTGAATAAACAAAGAAGATCATT
>JANRMT010062827.1:36573034-36620570 GCA_026402145.1 Polypterus bichir lapradei | reverse complement strand
GACATCAGTCGTTAGCTGTTAAAAGAAGACCCTTCTAGATAGAGTTGTAATATTCTGGCCAAGAGAGTGCCTGAACAAGGAAATGTGTGGCATAGTCAGTGAGGAAGAGTCAAACGCTGTACATATCATGAAGAAAGAAATAGCATGATTTGAAGAAACATATTTAATATTCAATAAAACTGAGGAGTCCAGAGTCTCACCGAGGTCCCAAACTGTGACTTATGGTGAAAGGGAGACCTCTTCAAGAGCAATGCTTAAAGACAAACCTGAAGAAAGAAAAAAGGTTAAGTTTAAGGTGATGATCATTCATCACTGATGAGATGGCAGAAAGATAACTAGAGATCTGGGGTGAAACCTGTGGCTTGTAAGACAGAAATGAAAGGAAGATCAGGGCATCATCAACACAGAGGTGGTGGGAGAAGCCACATTGCCTAAGGACGCATGTAGAGAGCCAAAAGCAGTAAAAACCTCATTTCCCCACCCCTCTTACATAAATGCTTAAACTATAAACTTTTTTTTTTAGTCTTGCTATAAATAACATGTTTTAAACAAACTTTTTTGTACAGATCCTCTAAGTGAGAATTAGATTTATTTATTTTTTTTTTTTTCTTATTCCAAAAATACCAAATGTCAGTTCCCCACTGAGATATGAATGGTCGGTAGAGAATCTTCCGGTTAAGCAGGATAAACCCACATGCTATTAATGGTGTATACGCTATTATGATCAGTACTGTATGTCCCTATTTACTTTGGGCCCATCTGGCAGTACACTTCAGACAATTTAAAAAAAAAAAAAAAAAAAAAGTGTGATGATTTAAAGATTGAGTTGAATTCTTGAGTGCTTGATGCATATCGAGTTGGAGGGTATGCAATGTATGGCAAACTTCCACTCCTCCTTTGAGATCGTAATTGAAAGGTCCTTTTCCCACCGTACCCTGGACTTTTGAAGGGAAGATTCTTTAAAAAGTTTTAGATATTACTGAGATGCTATCGGAGTCTTCAAGACTCACAAGTATTACCTCGGGAACAGAAATGGGTAGGAGGTATGGGAAAATGGGGTAGACTTCTTTTTAATAAAGCTTCTCATTTGAATGTAATGCAAAATTTGTGTTACTGGAAAGTTAAATTCGAAGTGTAATTGTTCATAAGATGCAAATACGTTACCTATATAGAATCCTCTTAGTACCTTATTCCCAATCATTTTCGATGCATTAAAAAAATGTAGGTTTAAGAAGGTCTTTTTTTTGTGCAGAAAAGTCTTCTCTGCCTTGAAGAGCATCCTGCATTGGTTCCATATTCTATAATTGGTGGAGATGTGGATTGTTCTATTGACGAATGTTAGTACTTACTGGTGCACAAAGCATGGCATGTAAGGAAGGTGTAGAACAAGATTTGATTTCTACTGCTGACCAGGCTGGTATAATTTCATTATTTTTATAATGCATATATTTGCTGCTCAATAATAACTTTGAAAGGTAGTACCATGCTACCTTTTGGTGTTTGTAGAGTCTCCTTTTGAATCTGTAGACCTCTCAAAATCCAAATAAAATGAGGCTATAATTGAATCTAGTTTCTTAAAGAATGATTAGTTTGCTGTATAAAGGGGTGCTCTGAAATAGATACAAAAGCTTAGGAAGGATATTCATCTTGACAATATTGATTTTTCCCTGCTAAGGTGAGATTTTTCTTTTCACTCTGCTACTAAAATTGTGTTTTTTTTTTTGTTTTTTTTTTAATTCATGTTATTTTAAGTATACAGTTTTTCAGGTGTAGTGACTACAATGGTAAATATACAGTAGTTACTGAGAGTTGCAAAGGAGGAACTATAATGGAGGCATACAAATACAATTTTTTGACCAAAAATGTGGTTTTTAGTTTCCAGAAAATAAAACGGAGGCCAAAACAGACAACGTGAACATGTAACTACCCTTTCTGCTCTTGAGATCTTGCACTGAAGACATTTAAGAGCAGACTGATGAGTTGAAGACTTTTTTCAAAGCCAATCCTAAATCGAGTTACCTCACCAAACAGCTCCAAAGACACCGATTCAAACACATATAATATGGAATTAAAAATCACAACTGAAAACATGGCAAAATTGACCAGCCCATAGACGATATATAATGTCCAGAAAGTGATATATATTGTACAGTATATCCATTCCATAGTCCAGAAGTCAATTCAAAATGTATTGGTTCAGATGTAATTCTATTGTATTCAGTGGTAGCAATGAGGATTTTCTTTCCTAGAACAGTAATGTTAGGTCCTACTAGTTCCTGGTGCAAAAACTATACAGCACTCTTCCAGTCCGGAGATGGCCAGAGCACTTTGCTAGAATCTTGGTTGATGCAACGTTGCTGATGTTATGATTTACAGGATGATTCCTGGTGTCCAACACAGACAATCCTTACTGAAGTGCTGACTTTAGTCTTCATAATTAGCACACCTCTTTCTCTTCTTCCTTCCTCTTCCTTGAAGCTTCACATTTGAAAGGGTGTTAGGGTGGGACTTATGGATTGAAGGACATTTGTGACTGGTGGATGTCATCCCTATCACTCAGGAATTGTCAAGCTGAAGCTAGAATTTGTAGGTAAGTGATTTGCTTACATAGTAGTGGCACACCAAGACACAAACACAGACAATCACTGTAATGGGGGACTGCAACAGCCAGAATATTAGTACGTTATTTCAGCACCCTATCGAAGATATGTTTTGCAAGCAATGTATAAGTATAGTGTTTATAAATCATAACACAAGTGTAGAAAAACAAGCCCAAGAAACCTGTAAACCCAGGACATGGACAGAAATCGAACTCGTCAGATTGTTGACAGAAATTTTATATTTGAAACACTATAAATGACACACAAAGTAGTCAAATATGGACAGTGAATGGACTGAGCTGCTAGCTTAAATGTCATTGTGTAAATATCCTCACACAGTGTGTTTTGAGTTTTGTCACCTAGCAAGGTATGATTATGCTCATACAAAATCACAATAAAAATGGATGTAAGGGGTGGGAATGATAAGTTTCGAACCTTTTTTTTTTTTGTTAAACTTGACTTGCTTGTACTGAATGTTACACATTTTTTAAATAAATATCATTGAATTTATTGAAATCGAATATCATGCCATAATGCTAATTCTTAACAAAAATTACTGAAAAAGTCAAAGAATCTTATGAGAAAAATATACTAAGTCAGGGCAGTTTTACAGGCCCTCTTGGCCCCTTCTAACAGGTTCTCAATTACTTCCTGTCAGGTGTTTGCGATACTTACCCACCTCAAAGTCACTACAGCACACTCCCTCCTAAAATCCAACACCTTTTTTAGATTCTTTGTGGCCTCTCCTCCTCCTGCCCATTGAACCCCTGCCTCCCAACTCCAAGTTCAAAGTCCCTTTTGGCTGACGGGGCTGCTTAAGCTCCAACTCTTCAGCACTTCAAGGGTAATTTTTGGTCGTCCTGGAACCATCTCCAGGTCAGAAGTGGAGTTCACCTTTTAGAAAATCAAAAAAAATCTGAAATATTACACCAAAAAATCTTGGGGGACTATGGAGTGCTGTCTCTAGTCTTACCTGCTGGCTATGCACCACACTTCTGAAACAATGAGAACTGAACTATATAATAGCTGGATGCTTCTTAACCCATCATTGAGAATACATCACTTTTAATTCATTCATCACATAGCCTAATAATTTTCATCCTAAATTAAATTCAGTTGGAATATGACATTTTAATTGGCACACCATTTCTATTAATTGGACAAATTACTATATGTCTGTAGGGGAAGAGCAGTCTTAAAATATGACTATTTAGAATTGCTATTCAACAACTCTGCATTATTTAATCCCCTCTGCACCCCGTCAAGTGTGCAATATTGTTACGTCTTGGTGGCACACATTGTCTTCTTTGCAGACAAAGAAGGAATAAGCTAAGTTAACCTAGTGTTTTACGTCGAATAAAAATACAAATCTTAAATGGCTCAGAGTCTGCGAATCTGATCAGCATACACAATTAAAGTACTCCTTCTGAAAGTGCTTATTGTAAGTACATCCTGCCTAGACATTCAACGAGGGGCTTGTCTTCAGCTAATTTTACATGTGCATGGCTCTTGTGTTACATTACCTACTTTTATTAAAAAATTTGCAAACTTCAGTGAAAAGCAGCATTATCATGAAGTGCAACAAATTCTTGTTAAGGTGTGAAAGAGAAAATATAAAAGTCTAATGTCTTTATTTCTGTACCCCAGTCTTTTTAAATTACTGTGAGATGTTGAGTGATATGGTGGTACAGAGCTACCTCACAGCCTTGTTAAAGTCCACTCATATCTTGGTCAAGTAACTAATTATGCACTATATGGCCAAACATTTTGTGGACACCTGACAATCACAACTATATGAGCTTATTAATCAATTAATCAGTTAACAACTATAACAGCCTTCACTCTTCCAAGAAGACCTTCTACAAGATGATGTGGTGTGTCTTTGGAAAGTTTGCGCCCATTCAGCCAAAAGTGCATTTTTGAGGTCAGGTACTGATGATGGAGAAGAAGATCTGGCTCACACTTGTTGACCCAAAGGTAGTCATTAGGGTTGAGGTCAGGGCTCTGTACAAGCCCCTTGAATTCCTCCATATCACAGTTGCCAAACTAAGCCTATATGAATCAAGGAAAATATCATAGAAATGCAATAAAAGAACAAGATAAAAGCAATATCAAATGAAAAAATAATTATTTAGAAGTAAAGCTGAGGAAAATGTTTTATGTTTATTAGACAAATTGTAAGACATTGACCAGGCAGAGAGATGCTGCATTTACCAAAATGTTGCCATAGTCTGAGCTATACAAAAATAAATGAAGGTCACAGTATGCCAATTTAATTTTAGAAGAACTACTTCCATAGTTTTGTTTCATTTTGCAGCCACCTCACCTATTGTGCTATTCCTTGCCTCCCATCACACACCACCACATGCACCCTTATTCCCTGAACAAGATACCCACGGAGCGTGAAAAGACCAGGAGCTGACTTGGGAACAGAAGGATAATTTGTGCCCTGCTAACTCTGGATGCAGCCAGGTATTTTTAAGAATTGTGTCAAGAGGTAAAGAAATGACTTTGGAGCTTTCTGTGGGATAAATTTATTTGGAAATAAAAATCATAGTAATATTAAATTCACAAATACAGTGGCATACAAAAGTATTCAATACCCCTGAAAATCATACTTTTCTGCATAGCTGGATATTTGTACACGTATTTGTTTTCAGTATTTTTATTGTGAATCCTTATGCTTTAACAATACGTTACATTAAAAGGTCAATATAAACCATTTTCTGTGAATATTTAACTGAAGAAGAAAAACTCCAAAGTTTGTGTTGGTAGAAGGTTTTGAAAGCTCGAGGATTATACAGATAACAAATTAATCACAAAAGTGATAGTCATAATTACTTGTGAGTAATTGTGAGTTCTTTAGCTCTCTGGATATACTGAGCCTACTTTGTAAGGACCATAGTCTTTGTTTGACAATCGCAGCAAAAATGAAGACAAAGGAGCATTCTGCTGCTGAAACAGTCATTAAAATGCACAAAGCAAGAAATGGCTACAAAAATGTAATGTCCCATTATGCATTGTTGGATCCATCATCAGAAGGTGGAAGGTTCATCACTGCACTCAGACTCTTATTAGAACAGGCCGCCTTTCAAAACTAAACATCCGAGCAAGACTAAGGGCTCATTTATACTTCACGCTTGGAAGTCATGGTTGCCACGTGTTCCCAGCGTTCATTTGATGTGTCCTCTGAGCAGGTCCTCAGAAATTAATGCGACCCGAGCGCGAGTTGCAGTACCAGCAAAAAGTCCAGGGGAGCAGTGTGATAAAAGTTGGAATGTGACGTCAGAGTCTGTTTACTATCTACATGTGACAGAAAGCTGCTTTGAGGATCCTGCGGGATCAATGTGTGCACTACGATGTTTGATGAATGGTTTGTTGTGGTGAAGCAAAATGGCGACATACAGATGCATTCGTGGTGCTATTATATTCAAGCATCACAAATTCCCTATCATAATGCCATGATACATTTTAAAAGTCTTACCTACCATCTTTTGTGCCATCTTTATTTTTTCTTGGGCTTCTTCCTGACCTGACAGCAGCGGCAAACAGCAATAGATCACCACACAGAACACATTAAATGTATGATATTCCAATTCTTTGCACATTTAGAATCCTTAGATTTATACTTACTTTCATTATGAAATGC
This sequence comes from Polypterus bichir lapradei, assembly GCA_026402145.1. Taxonomy (NCBI): domain Eukaryota; kingdom Metazoa; phylum Chordata; class Cladistia; order Polypteriformes; family Polypteridae; genus Polypterus; species Polypterus bichir. The sequence goes on along the minus strand of JANRMT010062827.1, from coordinate 36,614,321 downwards.
ATTAAAGTATGTTACATTTTACAGTTTAAATAATTAATACTGTTAATAATTACACACATGGTGGTGACACGGTGGCGGAGCGGTAGCACTGCTGTCTCACAGGGAGTCACGTCGCTGGTATGCCCTGCCTGGAGTTTGCATGTTTTCCTGCTGGGTTTCCACACTGTGCTTCGGTTTCCTTCCAAAGACGTGAAGGTTTGAAGGTTTGGTGGCACTAAAATAACGCTTATTTAGATGTTTAAGCAGGACTCAAAACACAGCATATTTTATTTGGTTTTTATATAAGTGTTCCATTGTTTCACTGCACAGATTTCCAGGATGGCTACATTACAAAATCTGGGCATTCTCACCATTGGTCACCGTTGTTATGGACATTTTACTGCATGCAGTTGCTGTGGACACATGAGCTCACATGCACAATTTCCTTAAATGTACAAGGCACTGAAATTTTATGTATTATGTTAAACAATTTTTCATTAAACTCAATCAATTAGTTTAACATTTAAATCTTGTTGGTTTGATTATCTTATATTATCTCTCTTGATCTGAGCCTTTGCTTCAGCCAAAAAGTAACTTCTGAAAAAGGGTGTGTGGCCTTTTTGAATTTGTGTGTGTGTGTATAATATATATGTAAAATATGTCACCATTCAGCACAGCTATTTTAATTATGCAAATGGAGTATCTAAAGCTTTTGCACGTAGGTCAGTGCAAAGGCTTGTTAGCACATTTAAATTCAGCGCCACATGCGGCAGATTGCTGTTTGCAGTGTTAATTAGAGGCTGGTTTTCAGGAGTAACAGATATTCCAAGCAGGGAGATTACATTCCCTCCTAATGGGTGCAAAGGAGCTGACCTTCAGGGCCTCAAAGATTCCCTCGAGGAATGGATATGAAATGTTTTATTGCAGTTTTACTTACATAATCCTCACTTTTTTTTGTGTTTTTTTGCAGTCTTATTTCCAATCACTGAATCAACACTAAGCTATATGTTTAATGTATGCCTGTCTTAATGGTAGAATTAATTGGGAATGTTTTTGAATGTAGATAACACATTGGTCAGTGACGGTGTCTTTGTCTCATGGGACCAGGCTTTAATTCCTGGTGCAGTCACTGTTTGCCTGGAGTTGTAATATTTGCCATGTCCATTAAGCTATTGACTTGGGATTGATCCTTGGCATACTTACTGTCTCTCTGTGTGTGTGTGTGGAGTTTGCAAGTTCTTACCACAACTGCGTGGTTTACTGTACTTCCAGTTTTTTTTTTTTTTTTTTTGTTCTTATTCCTAGCAATCTGTGATTTCCAAATCAGCCCAGTGTGGGTAAACACATAGACCAATGTGTTGTAACAATAGATGGCACTATACCAGCACTCAACCTGACACAGATGCTACAGGCACACTGATAAAAGCAGAAGAGTTTTATTTTCTTTGCCTGTGGGCCACTCCTTCCCCGTTTCCCACAGGTACAACCCAGTCCCAATAAGTTCAAGCACTATCACAATCCTCTTCTTCTCTTTTATCTCCCCCACTCCTCCCAGCAAGCTTAGTCTCCCTACTCCCGGCTCTGGCTACCGGAGTACTGTCTGCTGGCTCCTTTTATGTTACCCGGAAGTGCTCCAGGTGCTTGATGACCTACTTCCGGGTGTGATGAAAGGATTGGCCATACGGGCTGTGGAGCAGCTGCAGCGCTCCCTGGTGGCGCCCTTGGATCCCAACAGGGCTGCGGACAACTCTATCTCCCATAAAGCCCTACAAGAGTCCGAGGTATCACTGCAACCCATGGGGGCTGCCATTTAGCATCCCAAGGAAGGCCCACGCTTGCTCTCTCGGTCCTCTTTGCAAAGAGGCGTCCTGCCTGGGCAAGGGCCCCGGCCGTCAGTGACAGTGTCTAACAGAAAACTGAAATTCCAAGCAGGGTTGGTTCTTATCTTGTACTCTGGCTCCCCATAACCCGTAACCCTTGTGAGATACGCCCAGACACCATCAGACTGAGACCACATCTTTATAAAAAGCAGACGTTTATTTTCTCCAAACACAGTCCTGCACAGCGCACAGTGCTCCCAGCACCAATCGCCCCTAATACAGGCCTTTCTCACCCTGTCCGTGGGCCGCCTTTTCCTCTCTCCAGCTCCCACTCCCTACTCTCACTCCCTGATTGTAGGAAGGCGGCCCCTTTTATGTTCACCCGGACGTGCTCGATGATGCTCTTCTGGCAGCACTTCCTGGTGTGGCAGAAGTGCTGCTCTTGCACCTGGAAGGACTCCGGGCATCCCTGGAAGAATCTTCCTCCATCTTCCCGGGTGTGGCGGAATGTTTCCCGGGTTCCATGAGGCTCGGGGCTCCCCCTGGCGGTGGCCAACGGGCTTGAGCCTCCTTGCTCCTCTCCTGATCCAGGGTGGTTGCCCCCTCATGGCCCGGAGGACGTATACGCCACCTCCCGGTCCTTCCAGGCATCCTGGCTGGGTCTGTCCCCCAGCCTCCTGTGACACCCTGCTGTATCATACCCTACTATGCCATTTTCCGAGCCCACTCAGCCCTGAGCAGGTTTGCTTGGGGCTGGAGCCTAACAAAGGAAGCATAGGGCAAAAAGGTAAGAACAATCCCAGAACAGGGAGCCAGCCCATTGCAGGGTGGATAAACACAAACACACTAGGAACAATTTAGCATCACCAGTACACCTAACCTGCATATGTTAGGAATACGACAAGACACCATAGAATCCAAAGGAAACCAGTGCAGGCATGAAGTGAACATGCAGGCTCCACACAAGGAGGACTGACTTATGACTGGCATGTGGATTATGGGACACGTCTAACAGATTTTATTTTATCCGTGGACATTCCCCAAAATGGCTAGCCTTTGTATAGCATTGGTCACTGTTGGCTTCTCTTATGTCATACTTTTTTTTTTTTTCTCCTCCATTATGCATGAAAATATGACTTCAAACACTTTCTCTTCCACCATTCCGAAGTACCATAGGATATATAACATAAACAAATCTCATTTTTGGATGGAGTATTCCTTTAAGAATGGCTCCTTTTTAGACTTAATATCAATAAAATAGTTATTTATCTCTGAGCAATGCAGCATACTAAAATAACTTCACTTTAGAGACTTATTATCACCTACTTAAGTCACCAAATAGTGTAGTTCAGTAGAAGGCGTGTGAATCTTAAATTAATGCTTAATAAGGCCAAATGAAGCTCTCATGTTCACAAACACTTTTACCAGTGTATCACAAGCTCTTCATACACCACCCTGCTTAGGGATGAATAACCACTTTACTGATGCTTGGTACGTGGTGTTATGACCAAAGAAAAAGTTACATAATGGTATGTGGCTAACAGATGCACTCCAGGCAGTGTTGGGAGAGCTAGTAGTGCAACTCCTCCGACAGCAATCCTAATGATGCATTTCAGCCCGGTTTCCTCTCCTGACTGAAGCTCAAATGATTGTTTTTACAGATTTTTTTGTTTGTTGTCGAGTCTGATTTATGTCCATGTTACTTTTGTTAATTGTATTATTCCTTGTTATCGATTTTTCTTCTATGTACTGTATGTAAGCCGTTATACGCCATATGGTTTTTGGGCTGATACCCCAAGGGACGGGGCCACCTGCCTATCACCACAGGGTATCCCCACAGTACTTTGCAGTTCATTTGAATGCGCTCATGGTGTGGTGAGTTTCCCTTTTGTTTTCTCTGCTTGTTTACCATAAATGTAACGTTTTTTCTTTACACGGTAGGTCAAAATTCAGACTTATCACATATTGTAAGTACAGTACTGGCAGCTGGGTTGCCAGAATTTTACCGTAATAAAGGGAAAGAATTTTTAGGTCCACAGTAACTTTTTTTTTTTTTTTTTTTTTTTTTCATTTACAACACATTCCAACAGAAGGGAATGTTTAACCATAACCATAAACCCATGCACTGTAGTAAATATGCCAATCAATCAGCCATTAGAAAGTATTGTCAGAGTCAAATCCCAGTACATAGCTTGTATCAGTAAAGTAACAACCACCAATAGCAAACATGTAGTAAGTATACACATTGAAAACAATTCAGTGTTTAAGGACGTTACAGCGCAATGTCTGGTGGAGAAGTAAAGTTTTGCTTTTGTGGTGTATGGTGTCCTACAGGTGTGCCAGTGTATCGAATACATCCCCCCCCCATAAATCAGCTTCCATAGCCTCAAGAAAACCTTCAGCATGCAGGGAAAAATAAGTCTGCTAACTAAGTTTTTTTTCCCCTACTGTTCAAGGGTATGCAGTTCACTAGGAACAATAAGGTAAAAGGGGTGTTTCCTTATACAAATATCGTAACTTCAGCGTTACTGAAACAGTGCTTTACCATTTTAAATTTTACAGCGGTTTACCTTCGCTTTTTAACAGTTTTACACTGTAAAATTAACAGATTTTTTTCAGTGTAACTGTTATCAGTAAATGGTATGTAGCATATTCTAAAGGTAGAAAAATATCGATTTTATAGAACTTGGCTGTAAAATAATGAAATGTATTGTTTAAGATCTACAGGTAATTTTCAGTAGAACATAAGGTAACTTTCCTTTTTTCAGAAAAGGGTATTTTACTTTCAATATTTACAGTATTTCTACTGTCAAATTTACTGACATTTCTTACAGTGTACTTGCTGTTTTTTGACCACTCTTTGAATATGGATTGCCATGTGGGTAACTCCTTTTTGCCTTTGTACTCCTTGGAGCTTTTTTGTTATGCAGCAATTTTGAATAATTATTTTATTTATAAAAGTCCTATATTTGCCCTAATATTACCTGTGTGTTGACCGTTTAATGGTGGGCATTTTTGAGATTATTTCAGGGTCTCTTTGCTCTCTTAAAAGGCTAATTCTGTTTTAGTGCTGCTGCAGCATAACACTTTACTGCAAAATAACTCATTGGGCTTTAGGAGAATAGAGGGTTGAAGATAAATAGGAAGAAGACCAAATATATGAGGTTTAACTGCGATCAAAGTTCAGAAGCTAGCCTGTAGGAAGAGCTATTGAAAAGAGTGGTTAAGTTTTTAAATATCAAGGATCAGTGGTAGCCCAAGATGGAAAACTGCATGCAGGGATAATGCAAAGAGTGCAGTGTGGATGGAAAAATTGGAAGAAGGTATCAGGAGTGTTGTGTGATTTGATGAATTAAGGTGAAGATTAAAGGTGAGGTTTTTAAGACCGTAGTAAGGCGAGCAATAATGTACGGAGCTGAGATATGGGCAATAAAGGGAGTGCACAAGAAGTTGGATGTGTGAACTTACAAAAAAGGACTTCAGAATAAGAAATGAGGTACAATAAAGTGGCAGAGATATCTAAGAAAGTACAGAAAAGTAAGTTGAAGTGGTATGGAATTGTGATAAGGAGAGACCATGAAAATGTGGGGAAAAGAGTGATGGGAATGGAAGTGAAGGGGAAAAGAACAAGTGAGGGAGACCAAAGTGGAGGTGGATGGATAAAGTGAAAGAAGATCTGAAGGGTGAGGAGGTGTAGGACCGAGCTGAATGAAGAAGCCTGGTCAAGCATATTGACCTCACATAGAACTGGGAAAAGCTGAAGAGAAAGGAAAAGAGGAGCCTGGGACATTTAATAATTAAAAAAAATAAATTTTTTTCTTCAGTTTTAGGAACTCCATGAAGTGTATTTTCTGTTATTGTGTATTTTTTTATCATTAACTTATTTTTTTATTAATATTAGAGAAGAAAATATTTTCTTGATAAGTGATTTATGTGATTTTGAGCTGATGAAAATTAAGAACAATAACAATTAAGAACAGTTTTTTTTAATTGCTAGTTTAAGTTCCAATGTGGAAGCAAAGTTCCTCTAAAATCAATATCTATTAGGGAAGAAAATTTTAAATATTGGCAGCCTTGTATGTGAGCCAAACTATTTTGGCAGATAAGTCCTGAATGGCATGCCAGACACCTGGATACTGTGAACTCAATGAGTGTTTATAAATCCTGTGTTTATTTAAAGACAAGCGTGCTTAGATAATGGTTACTTAGTTAAGTACTCAAAATAGACTTCTCTTTTCTTTTTCAATGACCTGGCAAGTGACTGACTTCTACAATCATTTGTAAACTGATTGCACTGCAATGTTCTGCAGGAACCAACTAGCGGTATGACATATAGCCAAGTCATTTTTGCCTGGAGAGATCAGATCTCTATCTCCACCTGCCCATACAGCTTTAATTAACAGCCTCCTTATTTGTGATACTTCATGTTACCAGATGGTAACATATTATACAAGTTTTATACACCCCAAACATCAAGTGATCAACATGCATTTATGGGTTATCTTCCTGTAAACGCTGTTACAGGAAAAAAAAAGTTGATAGAATGTAAAAACCATAATAACAAAAACACTAAAAGCAAGATGGTGCACGTTGAGAGCAAATGGGGAAAAGAAGAAGAAAATGTAACTAAATTGTTCTGAGTCGTTCTGATCCATAGATGTGAACATATGGAAAAAAAATAATATTATTGTGAAACTACTCAAGTAAAAAAACAGATAGAGGTACTACATAAGAGAGAGAGGTAGTGGAGGCACAATGTTATAAAATTTTACTTGACTGCTAAAAGTGTTGAAGCAAATTTACATGCTTATTAAATTACTTTTTATTTGCACAAAATCCAAAAACAGCTTCCGCATTTCTTTGTTGTCTTTTCTGTATTATATAACATGTTCATAAAACTTGAAAATGTTATCAGATATAACACCGATTTCTTGATAAAGCACACACTAAGGTTTAACATAACTCCATCTCTCCATCTGTTCTCACAAACCTCCACAGGTGCACAGTAGAGTCCGTCCTCACTGGCTGCATCACATCTTGGTATGGCACCTGCTCGGGCTCAAAGCACTGCAGAGGGTGGTGAAGGCGGCACAGAACATCTATTCAGGACACAGACAACACTCACTGCTGTAGAAAAGCAAACAGGATAATTAAAGACCTCAGCCATCCTGCGCAGCCTCCTTTCTCACTTCTTCCTTCTGGGCTGTTGGCACCAGTAGATTCAAGGAGAGTTTCTACTCTCAAGTCATAAGATTCCTGAACAGTCAATCATTAAAATGAATAATGTCAAATTCCAAGCAGTGTGTACAAGTATATAATACTTTATTTATTGTCTGGCTATATATACAGTATAGTGTTTATAAAAAGAATTCACCCTCTTAATTTTTTTTTTGTTTTATTGTAATGCCAATTGTTTTTCCAAAGCACTTCATATGCAAAGAACCCTTACCAGAATTAAATGGTTCTTTGTCAAGCAATGGCTCAGTGAGGAACTACACCACACAGTAAAAAAAAAAAAAAAAAAAACAGTACCATTAAAGAACTATTATTTTAAAGAATACTGTTGCAAATCCTATGGCCAAAACACTGTGACATCATTAAACTGCTCAAACAAAGAGTTAAATGTCATCATCGGACACCATAAATCTGACAAGCAGCATGAAGCTCGTGATAACTTTGTAGTGTTTTATAAACACATTTAGTCAAACTCGCGCTTTATTTACATGTTTCTGTTAACGGATTGCAAGCCGCAGAACACTCTCTTTTCTGCTTGGCTGTGTGACTGAGCCCGGCAAAGGACCCGATATGTGTGAGTCTTGCCTTACACCCAGTGCTGCTACAGTAATAATATTGCAGGTATTTTATACTTCAGTAAGTATTGAGTTATATTACTTGTTACTTTAAAAGGTAACAGGACTACATAGCACATGTTACTTTTAACGCGTTACCCCCGGCACTGTTCCTGGGATTGTGCTGCTGCTTGAACGTAGCGCTGTATGTTCAGCTCATCATCATTTTAAAGTTAGTGATTTCTGAAATATTGAGACAGATTATTTCAGCCAGGAAAAGCAATAATACAATCACCTAAACATTTACCTCTGGAAATGTATTTTATGGACACTTCTACCCATGGCTTCTAAAAATGAGTGTGAAGCAAATACATGCATGTAGCCCTCGCTGTGAGATAAAGCGGAGCTCAGGGGGGTGGGGACGCAGACTGTTGGAGTGCACAGGACATGCGCAGTTGACAAAATACTGATCAGTGTTCCATTTATGGGTTTACGTGGCCACATATTCAGATAATTCACAGAGAAATCTACCTGTGTTAATCAGGCTTCTCGGAGGCCAATAATCTGAAATTCTCTGATCGGTTAAGGTTTACGTGGCATTATAGAAATTGGGTTATTGAAGCACCTGTAGACGTGCTGATTGAGTACTTGGTGGGAAATAAACCTGAACAGGTTGCAGGTCCATCACAATGCTTCAATGCTTTGTTTTACAAACTGTATTTTTTTTAACAGCATAATATAAAACCTAAAAGGTTAATTGTTTTGTAAAACATAAGTTTCCAGATTTTAAGTAACAATAATTGTTCAATTTTTGAAATTTTTGGGCTTTTTTTCTCAATCTGTTTGTATAGCATTATTAGAACCATAGAATATAGGGGGCAAATGTCTTAAATTGCTTCCAGTCTGGATGTCGAATGTCGGATATTGACATTTAAGTCCCCAGTAATTATTTTTCCCACTTGATTATTTGTTGCTTGTGTTTATTATGTAAAATACCATGAAGGATGCAATGCTGTTGTGTAAATACTAGTTAAATATTCAAAGAATTGTTTGGTACAGATTTATCAAGAAATGGCCTCTGTTAATAAAGCAACCATTCACACATGTTGTGGATTCAGTTAGTGTCTCTAAATTTGAAGCAGTAGTAAGACCGTGTCTCTTACTGGCCATGGTTTAAAGAATATGTGAAAGTGGACGTTTTAAGGTATATCATTTGAATATTTCATATAATAAAAGGCAAAGAACAAATGTTTTCATCGATGACCACAGAAATATAAAGTGTGTAGCTCAACTTCTTTCGGCTGCTCCCGTTAGGGGTCGCCACAGCGGATCATCTTCTTCTATATCTTTCTGTCCTTGTCATCTTGCTCTGTCACACCCATCACCTGCATGTCATCTCTCACCACATCCATAAACCTTCTCTTAGGCCTTCCTCTTTTTCTCTTTCCTGACAGCTCTATCCTTAGAATCCTTCTCCCAATATACTCAACATTTCTCCTCTGCACATGTCCAAACCAGCGCGATCTCGCCTTTGTCTCCCAACTGTCCAACTTGAGTAACCCTCTAATGTATTCATTTCTAATCCTGTCCATCCTCTGCACACCCAGTGCAAATCTTAGCATCTTTAACATTGCCACCTCCAGCTCTGTCTCCTGCTTTCTGGTCAGTGCCACCGTCACCAACTCCTATAACATAGCTGGTCTCACTAAGGTCCTGTAGATCTTCCCTTTCACTCTTGCTGATACCCGTCTGTCACAAATCACTCCTGACACTCTTCTCCACCCATTCCACCCTGCCTGCACTCTCCCACAATCCCCATTACTCTGTACTGTTGATCCCAAGTATTTAAACTCATCCACCTTCACCAACTCTACTCCTTACATCCTCACCATTCCACTGACCTCCCTCTCATTTACACAGATGTGTTCTGTCTTGTTCTTACCGACCTTCATTCTTCTCCTCTGTAGAGCATATCTCCAGCTCTCCAGGGTCTCCTGAACCTGCTCCCTACTCTCGCTACAGATCACAATGTCATCTGCAAACTTCATAGTCCATGGGGACTCCTGTCTAATCTTGTCTGTCAACCTGTCCATCATCATTGCAAATAAGAAAGGGCTCAGAACTGATCCCTGATGTAATCCCACCTCCACCTTGAATGTATCCATCGCTCCCACCGCAGACCTCACCACGGTCGCACTCGTCCATATCCTGTACAACTCTTACACACTTCTCTGCCACTCCCAACTTCTTCATACAATACCACAACTCCTCTCGAGGCACCCTGTCATATGCTTTCTCCAGGTCCACAAGGATGCAATGCAGCTTCTTCTGGCCTTCTCTATACTTCTTCATCAACACCATCAGAGTAAACATCTGTGGTGCTCTTTCTTGGCATGAAACCATACCACTGCTCACTAATCCTCACCTTACTATCTCCACATCATCCAACCTCTTCTCTCTCTCGTTCTCTTCATTCATCAGCCTCTCAAAGTACTCTTTACATCTGCTCAACACATTCTCCTCACTTGTGAGTATGTTTCCATCTTTATCATTTATCACCCTATGCTGCTGCACATCTTTCCCAGCTCGGTCCCTCTGTCTAGCCAATTGGTACAGGTCCTTTTCTCCATCCTTAGTGTCCAACCTCTCATACAAATCATCATACACTTTTTCTTTAGCCTTCGCCCTCTCTCTCTTTACCTTGTGCCTTATCTCCTGTACTCGTCTACTTTCTGCATCTCTCTGCCATCCTCGTTCTCTGTATACTCTCCTGTACTTCCCCATTCCACCACCAGGTTTTTTTTTTCCTTCTTCCTCTGTCCAGATGTCACGCCAAGCAACCTTCTTGCTTTCATCCTTACTACATCTGCTGTAGTTTCCCAACTGTCTGGTGGTAATTCATTACCACCCAGTGCCTGTCTCGCCTTCTCCCTAAACTTAACCTTGCAGTCTTCCTTTTTTAACTTCCAAAATTCTGATCCTTGGCTCTGCCCTCACTCTCTTCCTCTTCTTGATCTCCAATGTCATCCTACAGACCACCATCCAATGCTGCTTAACTACACTTTCCCCTGTCCCCACTTTTCAGTCTTCAATCTCCTTTAGATTGACTCTTTTTTGCATAGGATGTAATCTACCTGTGTGCATCTTCATCCACTCTTGTATGTAACCTTATGTTCCTCCCTTTTTTTTTAAAAAAATAAGCATTCACCACAGCCATGTCCATTCTTTTGGCAAAATCCACTGTCCTCTGACCCTCATTCCTCTCCTTGACACCATACCTACCCATCACCTCCTCGTTTCCTCTGTTCCCTTCACCAACATGTCCACTGAAATCTGCTCCAAGCACCACTTTCTGTTCCTTGGGTACACTGTTCATCACTTCATCCAACTCACTCCAAAAATGTTCTTTCTCCTCCATCACTCACCCAACTTGTGGGGCATATCCACTAACAACATTCATTATCACACCTCCAATTTCCAGCTTCATAATCATCCCTCTCTCTGACACGCTTTTCACCTCCAAAACACTCTTGACATACTGTTCCTTCACAATACCCCCTACTCCATTTCTCCTCCTATCCACACCATAATAGAACAATTTGAGTCCACCGCCAATCCACCTGGCCTTACTCCCCTTCCATTTTAGCACAATTTATCAACCTTCTTTCTCTCTATCATATCTGCTAACTCTCTCCCCTTACCAGTCATACTGCAAACAAAGTTCCTACCCTCAGTTCCACTCTCTTTACCTTCCTCCTCTCCTCTTGATTCTGGACACGTCTCCCCCCTCTTCTTCTTTTTCTTCAGCCACCAGCAGCCCAATTTCCACCAGCACCCTGTTGACTAACAGTACTGAGGGTGGTCGTTGTTAACCCCGGGCTCAACAGATCCGGTACGTAAATTTATATTGATCACTGCATATTGATTTGGCAAAATTATACACCGTATGCCCTTCCTGACGTAATCCTCCCAATTTATCCCAGCTTGGGACCGGCACGAAGAAGCACACTAGTTTGTGGATCCCCTGTGGGATGCTCAACACGTTTAAAAATCTAATTGTGGGTGGGTGTCCTTTGGCGTTCTGTCTCTTGGTGTGCTGAGCATATGGAGGACTGATCATCAAGATTCTACCTGCTTACTCATACTTTCCACTTCTCATTTAAGTGTTTTTCTCAAGAAATTCAATAATCAAACATATTCTCATGAATAATAAATAACATAGTGTAGTAAACATTTCAATATCAAACTGTTTTAAGTAAAATTTAAATGAATCTCACATACTGCATGTACTCTATAGGATACTAACTATATAACTAGATCCACATGATGATAATCAAAATCAAAATGGGGAGATGGCTGAATTTCATTTTGTAGTGTCTTTATTCAATAGCATGTTATTTTTGAGAAATATAATGGAGAAACAGTTACAGGAATGTGTTTTTTTTTCCTGTATTAATCTGTTCATCTACAGCTGGAATAGCAGTCATTTTCTAGGAAAACATCAATATGATATGACAATGTCAAAAATTTAAAACTTAATTTACTAGACCTAACAGGAAAAAATCTTTCTTGCTTAGTTTTTTTTATCCATTCTGAAATGACTGGTTTTTGTATCTTAGCTTAGGAATGGTGACTACAGTATGGTTTCCAATTTTTGTGGACACCATGCACTAGCTAGTTTTCCTCACTTTATTATTTCAACATTTATCCAATTAGGTTTTCTTAGGAGAATGAATCGTACTATCTCTTTTTTGGCCCACACCATTTGAAAATAATTGTTGGGTAAATCTTGAGGTTCAAGTGCAATGCTCGTTGGGTAACATAGAGTGGAATAGGTCCTCGAAATCCCCATTTCCACCCCCAAACCCCTCCCCCAGACACACACACACACACACACACACACTTTCTCTATGTAACTGTAAATTGGGTCAGAATGTGGGCGTTGGGAGCATTTTAGTGGTCAGTGCCTCTTGGATCCTTTGCCAGTCTCAATCCTGAGTTGTTTCTCTGTTGCAGAGTTTTGCTATATTATGCAAATGTGGTGCAAATAGATGACAGCTTCCGTTGTCTTTGTGGTTCAAATTGCTCCCAGGGTGAAACAAACAAAATGTCTGGAATTGTATGCGAAGAGACATTAAAGTTTGTGCCAGGACTTACCTGGTCCATGAGAGGAGAGAACAGGTGGTTTAGTGATTGGTTTCAATCCTGCCCTGTAGTTGATTATCTTACTGATAATTTCTCTCTCTCTCTATATATCTATATATACATATGTATATATGTGTATATATAAATATACAACAATGATAGGGTTAAATAGCCGCATTTAGTTGTGTGGATATTTTTAAGCAGCAGAAAAGCAGTTTCCAACAAGTTTAATCAGTACAGTTATCTTTGGTTTTAATTGAGTCAGCCCACTCCACTGTTGTATTCTATTTTCAGTTATCAGTATAAATTTTTGATCAGTGTCTGGGGATATACTGTAAATAAAAACACAACAATCTTCTGTGGAGTATCAAGGAGTGGGTGGGATAGAAATTAAAGAGATCTATTATATATATATATATATATATACGTTTAATAAATTGAATACATTGCTATTTAATAAATATTTAAGGAGATGGACATCAGTGGATTGTAATTTCTTGATGATTGCCTCCATTTCTCCCACCTATTTACTATCTCCTTCTAGGATTTTGAAGATAACATCTTCAAGTGGATGCCACTTAATTAATTGAACTTATCAAGTATATGCCCACACTCACTAATACCTTGTCCTTTTAAAAATACCACTCAACATTCTTGTCTTTTGGATGTGGGCAGAGGACTCGGAGGAAACCCACAAAGACATGAAAAGGCTGTGCAAATCCTGCATACAGACAAGTTCGGTTGGAAATCCAACCTGAGCCCTTGGTGCTAACTACTGCACCATATTGTCATCCAAGTGGTTTAATTTTATTCAGATTTTTTTTTTTTTCCCCCACAATCTTGTAAAACTTGATGATGATAAGTTAGTTCTGTTTTACCCTGGATGCCCTCCATCAAAGCTGTTTGCAACTTTCTATTTCCCATTTGAATCGCCAAAAATGATCTGTTCCCCTTCCCTGCATTTAAGTAGCAGTATGAATGACATCTTTTTCCACTATTTTTCATTCAGTAGTTGTAACCCTCACATGCTTGTGCTACATTGTTTACCAGAAACTGAGACTTCATTATTAGTATTTTTAAGACCCTCTTTTGAGAGAGTAAGAGGATTATCTCATTCACAGCACAGTAAGCGGCCCCTGGACCGGTAAAGCAATTTGCCAAGTCTTGGCTCTGCTATTGCACTTGCACATCCACACGAATGAAAACGGTTAAGAGGTGATAAAAGTGGAGCTTGCCCTGGGGAGGCAGGGATGCACTGTGGATTTTAAAGTACTGTATAAGAAAAAAATGGGAGGGAAAATTCAAGGTTTTCTTGAAGCTGGAATGCATATGTACATTATCCTCTCTTTTCTCTGAAACTGATCTGTACTGTCTGCATATGATGATCCAGCAAACAGTGCAAAATACATTAAAAGAGCCTGCTGCGCCAAGTGTCAGAGCTTTTATACTGCCTTCCAGGTAGGACACACTTCAGGCTCAGGAAATCAATGCAGCCTGCCAGGTACGTTGGCAGGCTTCTAACAGTCCTACAGTACTAGCACTGGAAACATGCCAGACATAATTATAGACTATTGCTGGAGCCCAGTGTCACAGAAGTGAGTGAACAAGTGCTCAGAGGTGTGGGTGACAAAAAGGAAAGGATGCATTTCAGAAAAAGGTTTAGCTTAAATGATTTTAAACTTATTTTATGTAACACCTTTTTATAGGAGCAGCAGCACAGGGAATTTTTCAACATGGCTTGCATGATTCATAAACTGCATCCACTGCCCATTGCACTGAATATATTATACTGTCGGTTGCACAGTAAAATTCATATATTTGCTACATCTAATTAAGTTTCTTATATTAAGGACATGAGAAACAGACTTCCTTAGAAATCTGGGATTCAGCATGAAGCCAGGATGGAAGGTGTCACAAAGATGAATGAGCATTCACTGATGGTTTGGGAATGGAAGCTTCAGGATGATCTCTGTGGTCTCGTATAGGTCACGGCTTAGGCAGGTGTCCGAAGGGGGTGTACTGCTTTGTAGGTGAGGGCGAACACCTTAAAAGAATATTCTGAAACTGACCCAGTTACTTTAAATACTCTAAATTTAAATTGATATGTCTACTTATAGGGATAAAACTATTAGTTTTGCATGTGTATGTTGCTGTTTTTTTTTTTTTTTTTTATTTTACTGGTAGGTGACAAAGAGGTAAGGTGATGCTGCACCCCCACAACCCAAGGTCCAAGGTTTAAATCCTACATCTGTTCACTGTCAGTGTCTGCATGTTTCAACAATTATGTATTGTTTTATTTTGAAGGATCTGTCAGGGAAATTACTATCTTAAAGAATAGTGGAGATCTCTGTTAGAAATAACTTCAAAGATGGACTTCCTTTATTAAAACAAGCGTGAGGGAGCCTGCCATGTGCATCAGTCAGTTCATCATAATAAGGCGATAGAATTTAACAAAACAACAATCTTGAATAAGTTAGGTTCATTTGCATAACATTTTTATAGTAGAGTGTATTATATTCGATGATCTGTCAGGGAAAATTACTCTCTTACGTAAGAAATAGCCAAGATCATAGTTATAATTACCTTCAACGATGGACATCCTTTATAGTAACAAGCCTGAGCAAACCTGTGATGTGCATGGGTCAGTTCAATATAACAAAGCAACAATCTTAAACAAGTTAGGTTCATTTGCAAAACAATATTAAGAAGCACGTCAGTGTGTTTAGCCCATTATTCTCTATCTACCATTTAATTAAAAGCTAAGGGGTGTATGGGTGTGATCCCTCAGAGGAATCCAATTGGTCAGTTGGGCTTTGATGCGGTAGGAAGAGTGAGCCACACCAGGACGGAAAAAAGGCACAGGACCCCTGCTGAGAGTCTCCTTCAAGGACGGGAAAGGTAAAAGCAGACAGCAGTTGAGCAAAGTGCCCCGAAATGACAGAGTCTGACAAGCAGGCTTTAAGGGAATGTGCAGGCAAGAGGAAGAGCCAGTCAAGAGGTTCAGACACCCAAGCTTAGAAAGGGAAAGGATCTGAAGGTACATGTAGGACAAGAGAAATAACTACTTTTTTTTTTTTTTTTTAAATCAATTTTTTTACCTGCCTTCAACAGGTAATGTGGGTAGTTATGTCATATTAGGGGATTTGTGAGGGAAATTTCTATCTAAACTACAGAACAGTCAATATCGTAATTATAATTACCTTCAAAGATGGATGTTCTTTATTACAACACGCCTGGGAAAGCCTGCCGTGAGCACTGGTGCGTTTCAGCTTCAACTTTGATATGTGGCTTATACTATGTGAAATATTCTGGTATCTGACTTTTGGTACATCTCTTGATTTAAGATTTTGTCTCTGGGAGGATGAGATTCAAACAAGCAATGTCCAGGAACAGTTTCGACCTTGGTTAGTTATGACAACTGTTTAGTCTCCTGATTCCATCCTACACAAAACTGCTGCTCCCCTGTGCAGTCATTGCACTGTCATCCATCCATCCATCTTAAGAAGATCATTATTATATCCTGCCATTACTAGGTGCCAAGCAAAGATGAAGCTTGCACAGAGAGCCATTTCATAACAGGCCACACTCATTCATACAGGTTCAGTTTTAAGTTGTCAATCCACCCCATCATACACATCTCCAGAATGACAGTAGAAAACCTATATAAACTTGCAAAATATGCCAGAATTCCACATTGACGATGTCCAGGCTTCAGGAGTTGAGACAGGAAACCTTAATATGTACACCACAATGCCACACCTGCAGCCCATCCATCAGTGCGATTTTTTTATTTTCTTTGCAAATGCGATGAATAAAAAAGGGCAATTCGGTGCAGCAGGAGTCACAAAAACCATAGTCTCCTTATAATTGATCTATAGCACCTAGTATCCTTCTCCTTCTAAAAATGACTGCTTTGCTTGCAGGTGACTTTCCCCTTTGCTCCTATGAAATTCAAAAATTTCCATGGCTGGTTAAAGTAGATTTTTTTTTTTCCTTTGGAAATTAGTTCCTACTGGCTCAGAAACCTTGTGTAATGACTTTATAGTTTGGAGGAATAGAGCTGTGGCACCAGGGTTAATAGCATTGTTCTTCTTCAAGTGGGCTCTTCAATGTCATTGAAAGACATTGTGATGAGGCACTTTCAAGAGCATTGCTTCACTGGAGACCTTGTAGGCAGCAAAGATATGGGCCTTTGTGGACCTAAATGGACGATTTTACTTTTTGTAATGCAGGTTTTCTTTTAAAGCCATTGTGAAATGGACTCGTCGACCATATGCTTTGCTTTCAATCATTCAGCCTTCCATCGGAGGCCACTGTGGAATAGACTGGTTAGCAGTTTATAAAGTTAGTTTGATGCAGAAGGTCACTGCTCAGAAATAACTTTTTTTATCATGAAGCCCTGCACATCATCTGCTTCTCTTCTCCAGGCTACAATTAACTTGTGAGAATCTTTGATTCCTGTATGCTTAGCAACCCTGTAGAAACCATAAGCCTAATGGAAATTTAGACAAAAGAAAATCCTTTCATCCATGCATTGCATCATCCAAAATGAAGGCCAAACTGCTAGTTCTACAGCAGAGACCACTAGAATGAAGATAAAAATTGTTTTTTTGTAAGCATAATATTGTATAAAACTGTTTAGCGATGGCCAGGAACAATTTCAAACTGCGTGTTTTCTTACAAAATGGAAAGAAATTTTCTGTTATACTATGGGTCTATCATAACCAACACTGGACAACAGTAACCAATTCAAGACATCCAGTTGTATGCTCATAATGCCCACAACACATGTTTTCTTTACTAAAATATTGTTAAATTGTCCACTTCTAGAACATGGAACATATGCAAATGCACCTGAGCATTTCAATTGAAGGCATGTGATTAAAAGTTCTCCTTGGCTGTCACCCCAAACTGCATGGCAGAGTGCTGGCTCTGAGGCGAAGGATCTGCACTGATATCCGGGACGTTACCAGTTTGAATCCCATTACTGTCGGAAGGAATTCTCCTCCATAGGGCCCTTGAGCAAGGCCCTTGACCTCCAATTGCTACACGGGCGCTGTACAATAATTGACCCTACACTCTGACTCCAAGGGACAAGTGATAATGACATTTTGTTGTACCTGCACAATATCACTAAATCATTTATCATTATAGAGAAAGTGATATATAAATGTTTTTTTGCATGAAGTGTTCCTTTCCTTGTGTGAACTGAAATCAATGAATGTTTCACCCAATGGTTCAGACAGTCCCAATATTAGGTACAGGGGAATTTATATGTGGATGGGTGAGGTTTAGTTTCATTCATTCTTCTAGTTTTAAATGACCGTTCATTGATCCATGTATTTTCAAGACCTGCTTTGTCTGTTAAGAAATAAATAAGATCATTAGGAGGTGTTAAAGGGTGGGTGTAGGAAGTGAGCAACAAGGATATATGTCGCCGGACTCGCCGCCCATCCCTGGTCACTTTGCCATTTTTTACGCATGTTTATTAAAGTTCGAAACATTCCAAAATAGTAAGTCTTTTAAACACATTGTTTTTAGATGGAGCCTTTCATGGTAGAGAGTCGGTTGTGTAACAAGACAAAAGGCTAGATGTTGTCCAAAAAAAAAAAAAAAAACCCAAGTACATCTTCACAAATGGGAGTCAAAAATGCACTACTGTTACTGGTTTTACATGGCCCAGGCAGGAAGGGGAGGATTCAGGAGGGCAGATGACAGAAGTGATGTCAGATGGGGTAAGGCTGTCAATCTTCTGCTCTGCAGAGGGAGGAAGAGAAAAAGCCTTGAGCAACAGCGCTAACCCCTGGTTTGGAGGGCAATTACCATCACTAGAGCTCTTAAGGTGTCTCCCATGTACTCACGCTTGCCAATACATAGAACCGTAATCTCCAACAGTTGTGTACACATGTAAGAACTCAGAATTCTGAACGTGTATTTGACAATTACCTACATTTCTCCATCATTCTTGCATTGTGTTCCTCCCATGATGGTACTTGAATTTTTTTTTCACCCCCCTTATTCTTTCTTAGTCTTATGATGATCTTTGTCACTTCATAAGCCTTTGTGATTTTCTTGTCGCTTGGCAGATGTTGCTGGTTTTCTTTTTCATTCTGCTATGCCCCTTTATTTGCTAATTACTTTGCCATAATAAACCCACAAGCACAGGTCAGTTTGCTGCTAAATCAGATATTTTGTATTTCTGGAACCTATCTGGTAATAAGCTTTCAGTCATGACATAAAGGTGTTTGCCAGTAATAGCATGATAAACTGAACTTACCATTTTATATATATACCCTGGGCACAAGAGGGCAGCCCTCCTGAATTCCATCAAGGACCACAGATACGGAGCTGGGAAGCTCAACCCTGTGGGGGCCACCCTCAGGGGGGGCTCTATTCAATAAGGGCGTGCACAAGAAGACGAGCTTCAAAAGGGCGACCTCAATTGGGTGCAGCAAATAAAGGCCCGTGTAAATAAAGGCGAGCTTCAAAAGGGCGACCTCAATTTAGCACGATGAACAAAGGCGTTCGTAGGTAATTTAGTTCAAATGGCTCTGGAATATGTGAAGAGCAACAAAGGTGCAGATCTAGTCATAGTCGAAGGCTACACATTCAGAAAGGAGAAAACTATCAACGGGAAACACATCTGGAAATGCACTGAATATAGGATTGGAAAATGTTCGTCTCACTGTGTGTGTGTGTGTATATATATATATATATATATAAGAGAGAGAGCCTCAGAAATAGTTCGTTAGAAGTTCATGCATTAATTAATTGGATGTTTTAATATTTTTGCTTTCGCCTTTTTATACGTTCAATCATTGCCTTTATCTAATAAATTTTCTGTAATTTTGTTGCGTTTGCCTTTATTTGCTGTGCCCAATTGAGGTCACTCTTTTGAAGCTCGCCTTTATTTACGCGCCCTTATTGAAGGATACCCCCAGGGGGCACCTGGATGATTCCTAAACTCTGGAGGACAGCACTTCCGCCACAGTGAACTGTGTACACCCGGAGTGCTTCCGGGTGCAAGGGCAACACTTCCGCCACACCAGGGATCTCGAAGCACCTGGAGCACATCCAGGGTGTTATAAAAGGGGCCACCTCACTCCATTCGCGGAGTCGGGAGGAGGACGACGGAGCTTCCGAGTGTGTGTGTGTGTGTATGTATGTATGTATGTATGTATGTATGTGTATATATATAATATATATTGTGAACTTGGCCCCGGACTCAGCCAGACAGACATCGTTGGCTCCACCACACACTGTTTATTAATACAAAAATATTTACAATAATCACGTGCGCAAACCCCAGTGCCTCCAGCACCGATTCCCCCAATGTCCAGGCCACACAGTCCTGTGCCTCTTTTCCTCCTGGCCGCCTCCAGTCCTCACTCCAGCTCCGTCCTCTTCCACCCGACTTCCACTGATGACTGGAGGGAGGCGGCCCCTCTTATAGGAACCCGGATGGGCTCCAGCTGCTTCCCGGAAATTAGTCTTGGCCACACCCCTGTGTGGCAGAAGTGCCAGCTGCGCACCTGGAAGCCGTCCGGGTGTCCCCTGTCGTCTTCCCCCCGGCACTTCCTGGTGTGGCGGAAGGCACTGGGGCGCCGCCTGGCGGTGGCCACGGGTCCCTACAGGGCTGGGCTTCCAAGCCCCCAACCCGAGGCCTCCTGCATAACCAGGACGGACGCCCCCTCTCGGTCTGGAGGAGGCACACGCCCTCCTCTGGTCCTCCAAAGCGTCCCGGCCAGGCTCCAGCCCCGGCCGGGGACCACACGGGATAAACCGGCATCAGGGCGCCGCCTGGCGGTGGCCACGGGTCCCTACAGGGCTGGGCTTCCAAGCCCTCTACCCGAAGCCCCCAACATAACCAGGACGGACGCCCCCTCGTGGTCTGGAGGAGGCACAAGCCCTCCTCTCGTCCTCCTGGGCGTCCCGGCCGGGGACCACAATATATATATACACACACACCCCTGACAAATAATACAAAGAGTACATGTTATGTGTCTCATTTACAAATACAAGATATATAAATTAAAACAATAGTCACACAGATGGACAGGTGGGTTTAACAAAATCTTTTTATGTTCAGGTATTAAATACATTATAAACTTTTTGTTAACCCTCCTTACAGACAGTAATTTAGTGGCAGTTTTTAAGGAGGCAGAAAGAGAGGGGGTTGTTGATCCACCATGACAGTATCTCAAAAAAAAGCTTTGTTGCGGTTGGTGAGGTACACATCATTTTTCTGCACAAAAGCTTTGCACTGTCCCTTTGAGATTTGCACCACCTGTTTGTTTTCGTTTTCGGATGCTGAAATCTTAAATACTTCACCATGCCCACCCCCAGGGAGTGAAGGTGTAAGATTAAACAATAAAGGTGACAGAAGAGTTGCTGTTGTCGTGGCAACTGGGGATTATGATTTATTAATCTGCGCTCCTACGAATTTAAACAAAACCATTTCAGGTTACAGAGCTTCCTCCTGAGAGTAATCTTAATGTACAGAACAACAGAGAAACGATGCTTTTTTATTTTTTAAGTGGCTTCAACAACATAATGTTTCTTGATAGGAAACCCAGGCTAAAAAAAAGTGCAGCGTCTGAGAAACTGAATTTGAGGTTTCTTAACTGACAGTGTACTTTATTTATTTATTTACTTATTTATTTTGTCAATGTTTTACTGTCCATTAACTGAACAAACATATATAGGATGCTGCCTGCTGGGCTTGTAAACTGTAGGTAATGGCTGCTCTCCATGAGTATTTTTTTCCTTTATCTTTTCTCCGAGTCAATTAGCAGTGGAATAAAGAACTAATATGATGTATTAATTAATAAAAAAAAAAAAGCCTGTTATTTTCATAAAATCATTGTTCAATGACTAGCTAGTGTATAGGCATATGCGATAGCTGAACATTCAAACATCTGATCTGCCTTTATTGTTAAATTGAACTACTGTGTATAGAGCATTTGGAATTAAACCTTTTTCATTTGGGTTATTGTTTAAAATTAATTAAGTCAGTACAGTGTGCTACTATAGCTGTGTATTTTGATAGGGCAAATCTGTTAATATTATTGTTTGGAGTGATTGTTTCATTACAAATGATGAACCCATTTCCTCAAATTTTATATTAAGTCAAAACTGTCATTTGCTGACAGGACAATTTATTTCAGAATGCTTGTGAGTGAGGTTAATTAAAAGTTGGACTGAAAAAATAAAAAATACTCTGGTTGTATAGTAACAGTTGTGATGGATGGTGCACATGAATGGGTATCCTGGCCTTCAGTCCAGTGTGATGCAAGGAACAGGGGACCATACATCCTGTCAGGAGTACAAGCTCCCCTGATACGCTAGATCACTGGGGTATGATTCCCACACGGACAACTGCAGGACCTGTAGTTCTGTGGGTCAGCCCTGTCTTGGTTCCATGGGGCCCACCAAGGTGAGCTGCTGGGATTAGTAATCCCTACTTTCTAGGGTTTCTGCTTGACCAAGAAATGCTTCCAACGGGATATGCCCAATGGATCGAAAGTATTCCTGGGCTCAAAATAAAACAAGCTGTTCAACCTCATTCAGGTGAGTTGGTGTTGGGTGAAAGCAGACAACGCTCACTTGGAGCAGTGAAAGGAGAAAGAAAAAGAGAGAAGAAAATGGTTCCTGTCTTTAAAATTACAATCCTTTTTGTAAGGTAAAAAAAACCCTATATGTGCATCGGGGATTTGTGTCTGAGGTTTGAGGTGCTGCAATGCCCACTACTGGTCACAGAATATACTGTACCTCACACTTCACACTTCAGAGGCATGTAGGTATATAGAGGTGTATAAATGTATAGGATTATTATTGTCATGTGTACAAAGTACATTTAAATTAGTACTTGCATATGATAATCCAATTCAGTGGATTCAGAAAGTACTGAGACTCTCACTTTTTTCCACATTTTACTATGTTGCAGATTTGTTGTAAAATCACTTTAAACATTCCCTTACCAAAGCAAAAATTTGAATTTTAGAAATTTTGCAAACTTGTGTTTTTTTTTTAAGCACATTGACGCAAGTCTTTGGACTGTTTACTTAGTACTTGGAAGCGATTCCAGCGTGGTGTTTTCTTGGATTTGACACACCTACCTTTGCATTCTTGGATTTGGGAATTCCTGCCATTGTTGTCTGCAGATCCTTCCCAGCTCTCTCAAGTTTGTTAAAATGGACCATTGGTGGACACCTACCTTCAGTTCTCTTCAGAGATGTCCAGTTGACTTAAAGTCTGGGCCCTGGCTTTGCCACTCAGACGTTCCTGTGTTGTCTTTCCATTGTGCTTAGCGTCATTGTTCTGTTGGAAGGTGAACCTTCAACCCAATCTGAGATCCAGAGTGTTCTGGAGCAGGCTTTCATTAAGGATATCTCTGTACTTTGTTCTGTTCAGACTTCCCAGCATCTCAGCATGATGCTGGCACCAGCGTGTTTCAGTGTTGGAATTGTTATTGCACAAGCATGTAGCAGTGCCTTGATACTAATCTTGGTTTCATCAGACCACAGAATCTTCTTTCTCACACTTAGTTATTTATGTGTCATTTTGCAAACACTAAGCAGGCTTCATATATCTTTTATTGAGGGTAGGCCTCTATCTGGCTATTGTGTCATAAAGTCATGATCACAGGAGTGCTGCAGTGATTGTCCTTGTAGATGGTTCTTCCATCTCCACACAATTTCTCTGGAGTTTTGCCAGAGTGACCATTGGGTTTTTGTTGTCTCCCTTAACAAGACCCTTCTCCCACACTTGCTCAGTTTGACTCAGTTGCCAGTTCTCAGAAGAGTCATGGTTGTTCCATACTTCTTCATGAAAGAATTATGAAGGCAACTGTACTCTTGGGAATGTTCAATGCTGCAGAAAGTATTTTGTAGCCTTCCCCAGATCTGCACCTTGACAAAATGTCTTCAGGTTCAAGTAGCCCATTCATTTGATCTTAGTCTTATTCTGGGACCTTCTATGGATAGCCTAATTGAACCGACCACAGGTGGTCTCAGCAGATCTAGATACATCTCAGTGGCTCTACCCCAACAACCCCCCACCCCCCAAGTGTCATAGCAAAGGGTCTGAATAAAAGTGAGATTTCAGTTTTTTACTTTGAATAATACATTTGCAAAAATGCCTAAAATCATGTTTTCATGTTGTCATTCTGGTGTATGGAGTGTTGCTTGGTGAGGGAAGAAATTAATTTAAAAGATTTAAACATAAGGCTGCAACAGTGCAAAATGCGAAAAAACTGGAGGGGTCTGAGTACTTTCTGAATCTACTGTAGGTAGCAATTATAAACCAGCTATTGAGTTTCTAACACTTTGTACTAAATATGCTAGTAAGAAATCATTCACTTATTTATTATTTCTGTCGTTTTTGATTGTTTTCCGTGATGGTTACAGGCTTGTAATATGCAGATGGATAATAGCCGATTATAGCAGATACTTAAACTAAAGCATTTGCCTGTATTTTGTTTGTTTATTGCATTATGTTTTTAGTCCGGTTTTGGATGTTGTAGTTTGCACTTTGCTAGTGTTCTTTAGGGTATGACAGACATTGCTTTAATCCCCCATCGTCACACCAAAGCATAAATTGAATTGTTTTCAATTTTCCAAATTGACTGCTTTCCCACATAAAAATTCCTAAATCAGAGGTGCTCATGTTGAGAGGCTGCTTGTTTTTGTTCCAGCACAACTTCTTAATTTCATTCAAGCATTTCAGGTCTTTTTTTATACTGCAGATTTCTTTTCCGACAATAACAATCAAATAATTTATAGCCTGGAGCAGATTTGTGATTCTGTTTCCTTCAGAATTTTTTTTTTCTTCCATTTCTTACCAGACATTTTATCAAAACAGTAACTTCATGGTGAATACAAACGGGACCAAGTTGTATTGAGAGCTGGCGGCTTGTTTGTCATTTGCATATCATTGGTTAAGAAGATCAATGGCTAGATTCAGTGTTTTTAATCGACAATTAAGATTTAAAGTGCAATGAAGAATTTAGAATAGCTAAAAGGTAGCATCATGATTTAGAGTGAAAACTGATGCTTAGTAGCCCTTTTCTTTAAGAGAAGCCATATTGTGTACTATGGTCAGGGTCTCATCCCTCGATTCTAGGGTTGGGGTCTCCGGGTCATGACTTTGACTTAATTAACAACCGGCATAAAAGGTCAGCTTTTCACTAGGAACCTCATCCTGCCTGTGGATGATAATCTTTAATTTAATTTTGATCTATTGTGCGTTGTCTCTTGTATTGCCTGGTTTTGACTTACTGCTTGTTGTTTGACCTTGATTTTGCCTCTCATCTGGGTTTATTTTTATTTTCTTTTGTTTTGCCTTTTTCCCACTTTCCCCACCAGTGGAACAAGCTGTCCAAGTCCTTATTGAACTTCTGACTCCGTCTGTGTTTAGAAAGTGTTTTAAAGACTCTCTCTAATTTGGTGAATTTCTGTCTAACTGATATTAGCTGTTAGGTTTTGTGATGTTGGAGTTGTATCTAGCTTGTAATTTGTTCTGAGCTCTTCACTTGTAGTGATCATTTTTCTAACCTTGTCTTGTTACATTCATACCCAAACAGTCCTGAAGACTGATGTTTACTCAATTACGTTGACCTTTTTTTCAAGTCACTTTGGATAAAAGTGTCTGCTAAGCAAATCAATGTGAATTTAATGTTTACTGACATGGAATGAGAGAGCATAAATAGAATTAAAAAGACTGGGAAATGAATGTAGTCAAGATAGATCAGCTTGTCTTTTGGTTTTGCTCTATCAGGTTCAGGTCAGGTTGGGGAGCATGCATAGGTACAGTATTTTGCTGCATACACCACACAATGAAACCGCTCGGGATCTTGGTTGGCAAAGGCAGACATGCGGTCCAGTCCTGCTGTTTGGAACTGACTGCTGCAGCTAGTTGTTACATGGGCATCCTTTTGGCCTGGTCCTGAGATGTGGATTCTGCAAGCCAGATCACCCTTGGGCAATTATACCACATGGCCATAGTGTTCTAGCTGACGCACCCTCACAATGCAGGTAATGTGCCTCATTTGGGACTCCATGAGCAACTGCTTGTTCATCACAAAGTCAAACCAGCAGTACCCAAGGATTCTCCAAAGAGACACATAACCGAAGGAGTCCAGTCTTTGTCTTGGGTCACTGGATAGCGTCCATGTCTCGCAACCATATAGCAAAACAGGAAACACTAGGACTCTAAAGACTTGGACCTTTGTCCTTTTGCATAGATATCGGGAGCGCCACACATCCCTTACCAGCAACCTCATGACCCCCCCTGCTCTCCCAGTCCATCTACTGACTTCATAGGAAGAGTCACAAGAGATATGAATGTTGCTGCTGATGTCAGTAAACCTCTCGACCAGGTCAAAACTTTCTCCGCAGACAGACACACTGCAGATGGCTGTGCCCAAGAGGTCATTACAGGCCCAGACACTCAGACAACTCACTCAGATCACAGAATTGTCAGCAAAGTCAAGATCCGTGAATCTTTATTCACCAACAGATCCCCCACAGCCACTGGACCCAACGACCCTGCCCAACACCCAGTCCATGCAAGCATTGAATAGAGTAGGAGCAAAAACATGCCCCTGATCTATCATCATCCAAAAAAAAAAAAAAAAATAGAGCGAAACAGCCTAAATCAGGAAGACCGTATCAAAGTGATTTTAGTTTATGCAGATTATAGAAATAATGTCATTTCTGATATCCTGGAAATCCATGTGGTGGAATTGCTCCAGTGTGTTGCACATTGTGGTGAATTTTGTGTGCTTTGCCATGGAAATGGCTGACGCATTTGCTCTGAAATGGGGGTTCTAATTGAAAAGCAAAAATGGCATTGGGCCATAACTCTAAAAACGTTTAACCTTTCAATCATTTGTTAAGTCAAAAGGTAACAGAACCATTGGGTTCCAAAAGCTTTAAACAGACATGGTATGCATAGTTAATATTTATTTGGGAAAACATACACCAAATTAATGAAAAACTGCTGATCATAATAGTTTCGATAGTTTATTTAGAGTTAAGAACTTCTAGCTCCTGACGTTGGACTTTGAGTTTTGGAACGACACTTTATTTTGAGGCAAGTTCTGATGGACTTGTGTTTTTGATTTCTTTACTGGCATTTTTTTCCTCCTGATTAACTCTATTCCTTTCCTGTGCTTCATCTTAGGTTTTGCATAACAGTTAATGGTTTTGGATCCATCCATCCATCCATTAACCAACCCGCTATATCCTAACTACAGGGTCACGGGGGGGTCTGTTGGAGCCAATCCCAGCCAACACAGGGTGTAAGGCAGGAAGCAAACCCTGGGCAAGGCCCCAGCCCACCGCAGGGCACACACACATACACGCACCCCAAGCACACACTAGGAACAATTTAGGATCGCCAATGCACCTAAACCTGCATGTCTTTGGACTGCGGGAGGAAACCCACGCAGACACGGGGAGAACAGGCAAACTCCATGCAGGGAGGACCCGGGAAGCGAACTTGGGTTTCCTTACTGCGAGGCAGCAGCGCTACCCACTGCGCCACCGTGCCGCCCTGGTTTTGGATCACAGATTGAAAATATTTTCTCATTTGTTATAATTAAATTTGTTCTTTGTTGATAGATACTTACAAATGTATTTTATGAAATCACTCATGACGATCACTCATGAAGAGCATTTTTTGTGTTTCTAAATTCAGCTACATTTAAAAGTGACAAATATTCACAGAATCCATGAGTATAAAGAAGCCAGTGTTTTAATACATTGTTTTGTTTTAGCTTACAGTTTCAAGTTATATGGCAAAGAAATCAAAACTTTCTAACAATAAAATGTGTGTTCATGCTAATATGGCAAGCTGTCAAAACACAACAATGCCAAGTGTTTACATACAAAATGCCAGATGTTCCTAAGTGCTAATCCTTCTTCCAGAGAGCTCACGAAGCATGCAGCATCACTGCCATTTAATGGAAACTTCTTTGAATGCCTTTTCTCTGATTACCAATCTCTTGATAGATGAGGCTGAGCACCCAATAAGCCTGCAAGAACTGTGGGGAAATGGCAATAAAAATGTAAAACTTTTGTCATAATTATTACAATGAAATTCTTACTTGTATGTCTTGCTGTATTAATAACGGTAGTAAAATACTAAAAACAGACAAAAAAGGTGATGACTACAACACATATATGCGATAAATACAAGATTTATACAAGGACATGCATTTTTCCCTATGAGTGGCTGATGACCTGTTGATAAAAACTAAGCCCAAGTGACTCTAAGAATGAAAAAGTGACTGCGTACTTTGGCTGAGGGCTTCATTTCTGGTCACAAGTAGATGGTTATTATGAATTATTTAAAATAAGGCATGTTAATATAATAAAAATATTAAAATAATACAAACCCATGAAGAACATTAAGGGCAGCCTATGTTCAAATGATAGGGGTTAAGCTTTGTTCCAACTGCTGACACTTGTAATTTTTGACATTTACCTGAAAATCATTTCGATGTTTAGAGTTCCTGTAATTAAAATACATAAATAAATAAAATCCTGATCCATACAGTTGTTTTCTGTGTCTGTGTAATAATACAATAGAGTGTCCGTGATGTAGTTGCATGGAGCCAGTGTGATTTTTGAAGATGCTACAAATGTTGGAGTGAAGAGCAGAAAACTTTACTGCTGAAATGGGGCCTCAATTTCCACCACACCCTGCACTTGAAACATTTGGGCTTGCAATATCCAATTTCTCTTCAAGTGTGTTAGACAGATACACAAAATAATTCAGAAAAGACAGGGAGAGAGAGCAAAAGAAACTGAAGAAAAGGCTTGACATGGAGAGAAAATACAAAAGCAATCTGCTGTTGTCAGTTGGAGAGATCTGCAAACTGGGAGCTTACTGATCCATTTTTATATATGGTGCCCTCCAAAACTTTTGGGACAAAGACGCATTTTACCTTGATTTGCCCCTCTGTTCCACAGCCTAAAATTGCAAATCAAATAATTCAGATGTGATTAAAGTACACATTGCAGACTTTCATTTAAGGGGATTTGCACACATTTCTGTCACACAAAACTTTTTCTATGTGGTCCCCCCATCATTTCAGGGCACCATAATGTTTGGGACAATTGCTGTCACACGCGTTTGTGATTCCTCAGGTGTGTTTCATGGATTCATAAGATATCTCCACTTCCTTCTACTCCTTGGAGTCAGTGGCTGCCATTGTTCACCATGAGGACAAGAGCTGTGCCAATGAAAGTCAAAGCAGCCATTATGAGGCAGAAAAACAAGAATCGAACCATTCAAGTCATCGATAAAGCCTTGGGATGACCTCAATCAACTGTCTGGAATATAGTCTGGTGAGCTCAGTAATCACAATGGGACTGATGGAGCAAGGACGACCTCCACTGCTGATGACAGAAGAATCCTCACTGTGGTGAACAAAAAGCCAACACCTGTGTCACAGACCAGAAATGGTCTTCGGGGGCAGATGTGGACGTATCAGAGATGACTATCAGCAGAAGACTTCATGAACAGAAATACAGAGGCCACACTGCAAGATGACAACCACTCGTTAGCCACACACAAACAGGATGGCCAGATTACAGTTTGTGAGAAATGACTTAAGAGTCTGCAGAATTCTGGGAAAAGGTCTTGTGGACAAATGAGACAAAGATGAACCTGATCGGAGTGTGGAGATCCAAAGCAGAGCACTTCATCTGTTACACATGGTGGTGGGGGTGTTAAAGCTTTGGCATGAATGGCTGCCACGGGTCCTGGCACACTTCTCTTCATTGATAATGGAACTGCTGAAAGCAGTGGTGCAATGAACTTTGAGGTGATGAGAAACATCAGATCTGCTCAAGTTCCAGTAAATGCCTCCAAACTCGGACAGCACTTCATCCTACAACAAGATAATCATCCAAATAAAAGGATAAAGCAATACAGCCGTTCGGAGTTATAAAATGGACAATTCATGAATGGCTAAACCAGTCACTTAATTTCAATCCAGATGAGCAGGCCTTCGATATGTTGAAGAGAAAACTAAGCAGGAGCTGAAGATGGTCACATTAGAGGCTTGGCAGAGCATCACCAGAGAAGACCCTCAGCGCCTGGTGATGTCTATGAATTGCAGACTTCAAGCAGTCATTGCATGTAAGGGATATGTGACAAAGTCCTAAATATGACAGCTTTAATAGACCTGCCGTTGCTGTGTCCTAAACATTATGGTGCCATCAAATGGAGGTACCATTCAGAAAAAGTGTTGTGTGACTGAAATGTGTTCAAATTTGGTTAAATGAAAGTCTTCAATGTCCACTTTGATTATGTCTGAATTGTTTGATTTTTAACTTTAAACTGTGCAGCAGAAGGGAAATCAAGGAAAAATTTGTCTTTGTCCCATATGTTATAAAGGGCACTGTATCTTGCTGCCATTTTCGTCGTCGTAGCCCGTAACAAAACGCAAAAGATGCGAAAGTAAGCTATGAAGTTCTCCAACCCTGGTGGGACACGAGAACTTGCAGCTCAGGGGCTGGACCATAAAACAGCGGATAGGACTTCAAGCCTCCATTGCACACTTGTTGTTCTTAAAGATTCCTCTGACACTTCCCTGAAAAGTGTGCTTTGATTTAGTCATTTTCTGATGTGTTTCTCAACATTTAGTTCATTTGAATTATTTTCGCTAAAGTGTCACTAAGGGACCAGGAAAAAAAAAAAATTAAGATTTAAAATGACAGCAGTGGGCTTGACTAGCAAGCCGTAGAGCAAACAGGTTGCCAAGCAATTTCAAAGCGCGGTCTGAAAAAGACAAGCGAAGTGCAGAGTGAAGGAACAGAGAGCTTTATTGTGTGCTAGCAGCAGGATGACCTCGAATAGGCCAACGTTGTCCAGCTACAGAAATCTTGAAGGGGAGGGGGGAATGATTGCTTTGGTGGTGAATTGCACAGCTGAAATTTGGGGAAAAAATCAATAGATCTCTTTTTGTACTTTAGCTTTTCTTAAATTATTTGCGCTTAATAAATGAAGAAGAAAAAAAGAAAAAGAGCTCTGGTTCTTTTAGTTAATGTAATAACAAAACTCCCTGCATTTATACTGGTCTGGCAGACGATTAGATGGAATATAATGAGGCTGTGCAGTTATTGATTAAAGAAAAGAATTTAGAACAATGATGGTTCAGATTCCAGCACAGCCACTAATTTACAGGATGACCTTGTGTGGAGCGTTTTGTTCTGTTGAAGAGCAGGCTAAGTGCTGAGAGTACGCTGGATTTAATTTGCCAGTTGTTGATCTAAAGCAGAGGTGCTCAGCTCCAATCTGGAGAGCCACAGTGGCTGCAGGTTTTCATTCTAACCCTTTTCTTAATTAGGCACACCAGTTTTGCTGCTAATTAACTTCTTTTCCCTTCATTTTAATTGACTTGCTACTTACGACTCAGCTATCAATTGTGTTTTTTTTTTTTCTTTTTTTTCTTAATTAGCAGCCAAACAAAAATGAGCCGCCACATGACCAACGACCATGTGTCCATCACACAATACTCGAAAATAAAGAAAGGTCTCAATAGTGCTGATCTGCTCAGGTCTACAAAAAGCAACACTTTTGAAAATGTTAAATTAAGAGCAGCAACAAGCCATGGAATTAAATAGTGGGTTTGATAAACACCACAAATCGGCTTCTAACTAAGAAACTGATTGGCATGGAATTAGTTGGAGTTTGAGGCCCAGACTTAGCTGTTGGCTCACTTCACATCTCATTTTTATTTTAGGAAAAAAAGAAAGCAATTTGGGCAACCAAGACTTGAGTGAAAAAGAAGTCCATTAACAACAGAAATTGGTCACTAATTGAGAAAGTGGAAGGAAGGAAAACCAGCAGCCAACATTGGCCCTTCAGGTTTAGAGTTGGATATCCCTAATCCAAAGTCAAGTCAACTCGGGGAGCATGCACTGTTACAGTGGGTTGCCGCACCCACTACACGATGAAACAACTCTGGATCCCAGTTGGCCACCCCCCAGACAGACATGCAGTCCAGTCCCACCCTCCAGAAATGACCCTCTATCTGTAGCAGCCAGGTGTTACGTGGGTGACCCCTTAGCCTGTTCCAGCCACTCGGGTCCTAAACAATGAGGATCTTATGAGCCGGATCACCCTTGGGGGGGAAATGCGCCACATGGCCGTAGTGCCGTAACTGATGCTCCCTCACAATGCAGGTAATGTGCCTTATTTGGGACTCCATGAGCAACCGCTCATTCAACATAAAGTCAAACCACCAGTACCGAAGGATTTTCCGGAGTGACACAGTACCAAAGGAGTCTTGATCCAAAGGGATAGACAAAATAACAGAAACATCTAGCAATAGATTGATATTACAAAGAACTAATAGGATTGAGGGTCATTGTTTGCTTTCTGGACAGCTCCAGTCCAGAAAGCTATGCCACCATACAGGTGTTGAACCTTGAAGAGTATTGAAGGTGGAAATCTACTTTGCCCTCTACAGGTATGCCTCAGACCCTCCCAGTAAGGCTCAGTGATGGCTAGTCTCCCTGCCCCAACCTGAAAGCATGATACTTGCACCAGCATGCTTTATCACTGCAATGGTACAGTATTGTGCAGGAGATGAGAAGGGGCTGTTTCCTCCAGATGTGATGCTTAGAATTGAGAGCTTTAGGTGCCTTTTCATAAACTCCAAGTAAGCTTTCGTGTGTTGTCTGGCCACTCTGTTGTAAAGTCCAGATTAGTGTATAAATTGTCCTTCTGGAAATTTCTCCCAGCTCCACAGTTTCTCAGGACCTCAGCCTTAGTGACCATTGGAGTCTCTTAGAAATGCCCCATAGGTGGCCAGCACTATAGGAAGAGTTGTGGTTATTCCAATTTTTTCCTTTTATGAATTACACTACACTTGGGAATCAATTCTATGTGAATTTTTTGTGCAACCTTCTAAAGACAGAAGTGTGCCTTTTCTAGTCATTTGCACTCAATTGAATCAACCACAGATGGACTCCAGATGAGATGTAGAAACATCTCTGTGATGACCAATAGAATGGGATGAAATTGAGCCAAATTTCAGGTGCCAAAGCAAAGGATCTGAATACTTCTGACAGTGTGATATTTCGGGGTTTTTTTTTTTTTTTTTTTATCCACCTTAATAAAAGGACAAGTGTCGGTGCATCTGTGTGTCCATCCAGTTGCTATGCCTTGTCAATACAACAGATGTTAAGACATTATCTAACCAACCAAACCCAGACTGGGGGTGGTTGTGGAGCTTATCCCAGCTAGCATGGGGTGTGAGGCAGGAACAAACTCTGGACAGGATGCTAGTCACTGGGAGAACACACACGCCCCAAGCACACACTAGGGACCGTTTAGCTTTGTCAGTTCACCTCACTTGCATGTCTTTTGGACTGTGGGAGGAAACCCATGCAGACACAGGGAGAATATGTAAATTCCATGCAGGGAGGACCTGGGATGGGAACCCTGGTCTCCTTACTGCAAGGCAGCAGCACTACCACCGTGCCACCATGCCTACCATTTCAACAGTTGCTGCATCCCCAACATTTGTAGTAATAACATTCATTACATTTGCCATTCCAACATGTGGCACATCACAAACCTAGACACTGCTTTTATGAATCTAATACCAAATGGCATATAACAAAGACACATAACTTGTATTTGTTGGTCCAACAGATGGAGCATCACAAACATTTGCTACTAATTTGTAACATTTGTTATAAATGTTTGTAAAGTTCCATCTGTTGGAATGAAAAATGCAATGCATTTTATTACTACATGCATTACCCAACACATTCCAATAGATGGTGCACTACAAGCGTTAATGCTGAAGTCTATGTTGGTTATTTAGATTTCAGCCCATCTTGGACAGGTAGCACAGGTAGTTTTTAAAAAATGTACAAAAAAAACCCATCTAAAATCCTGTTTTCACTTTGTCATTCAGGGGTATTGAGTGTTGCTTGATGAGAGAGAGAGAGAGAGAATGAATTGAGACTATCTTCGTGCAGGGCCGCAACATAAAATGTGTAAGCAGTGACGACTTTCTGAATCCACTTTATCTGTGTGGCTTTTTCATTCGGGAGTCCCCTTTTGTCTTTGTAAGATTGTGCCTGTTAGGTTAATGGGCATTTCTAAACTAGCCCAGCTCGACTGACCTGGGACCTGGTATGCCGTTTGCATGTTTCCCAAGTGTCGGCATTTGTTTTTTATCCTCTCCTATCCCAAAGTCATGGGGCAAGTTATTTGGTGATTCTAAGCTGTGCCCCCAGTATGAGTACATGAAGGTGAATGTGTCTTCTAATAGACTGGTGTCTCAGGCCAGAATGACTCCTGCTTGTGCATGTTACTTTCAGAATATTGCAAAGGAAGCATTCACTCCTCAAATGTTGCTTTATTATATCCTTTTTCTGTAGATGAATGTCCTGTTTATGTGCTTTGTTTTCGAAACACAGTGAGTAATGAAACTCATTTTACCCGATTGTTCAATATTCCAAATTTATTCTCACTGGGCCCCTGAGTTTTGAATAAGCTGAAGTGAAGAGAGATACATTGGCGTGCAGTGTCATAAAGCAGTTTATTTATTGAGATAAAT
The DNA here is from genome assembly GCA_026402145.1 of Polypterus bichir lapradei. Lineage (NCBI taxonomy): Eukaryota > Metazoa > Chordata > Cladistia > Polypteriformes > Polypteridae > Polypterus > Polypterus bichir. Next base: position 36,579,996 of record JANRMT010062827.1, on the reverse strand, counting down.
CTGTCAGTTGTGGTGTGTTAGACTAAATCCACAGATAATAATCAAGTCCTCTTTATTAGAGACTCGCTCGCTTTATTAGATCTCCTATTGCTATATAGTATTATAAATTTTGCTTTGGACTTTAACAACATTTTCAGCATTTAGCCAAATCCCATTTGCCCATTTTTTGTTTCATAGAGCAATTGAAAAAATAAACCCATTCATGTGATGGTGTGTAAGGAGAGCGTGTGCCTGCCTGCCTTTTCATAACTAGTAAGTTCAAAGAGGGCAGCTGTGGCCACAGGCTTTCGCTGTATCCAGTTGTTTAATCAGAGAGTAATCGTTAATTGAAACTGAACTCCGTTATTAGACACACATTATCCCGATTTCAGGTTCAAATCTGAATTCTGTGACTGTTGAAATATCCAAAGGTATAAAGGCTTGTGCTAATCCTGCCATATGCTGATCCAGCGACTCCCATCCTGTGCTCCATTTACTGACCCTGTTTAATTTGTGAGTCAAAATGGACTGACCCTAGCAGAATTAGGTGCAAGGCAGGACTCTGCAGTGCCCTCCTTAATGTTTGGGACTGAGACAAATTTTTGCTTGGTTTCCCCCTCTGCTGCAGAGTTTCACATTAAAAAATCACACAATTCAGACAACGTGATTAAAGTACACATTGCAGATTTGCATTTAAGGGAATTTGCATATATTTTGGTCACACAACACTTTTTTTCTTCAAGGTCCCCCAATTTTAGGGCTTCATAATGTTTAGGATACAGCAATGGCAGGCCTGTTAAAGTCATCATATTTAGGACTTTGTTGCATATCCCTTGCAAGCAGTGACTGTTAGTTTGAAGCCTAAAATGCATAGGCATCACCAGGTACTGAGGGTCGTCTCTAGTGAAGCTCTGCCAAGCCGCTACTGCAGCCATCTTCAGTTCCTGCTTGTTTCGGGAGCTTGTACCCCTAAGTTTTCAGCATCTGGATGGGCTGCTCAGTTTGATTTAAATCAGGTGACTGGCTTGGTCTTTCGAGAATTTTTCATTTTTAGCTTTGCCAAATTCCTGTGTTTCCTAAGCAGTATTTTGGCTTATCTGGTTGTAGGATGAAGTGCCGTCCAATGTGTTTAGAGGCATTTAATGGAACTTGAGCAGATGAGATGTTTCTCTACACCTCAGAGTTCATTGTGTGTCTGCCATCAGCAGTTCTATCACCAATGAAGAGAAGTGTGCCAGGACCTGTGGCAGCCATACATGCCCAAGCCATAACACCCCCACCACCATGTGTAACAGATGAGGTGGTCTGCTTTAGATCTTGAGCAGTTCGTTTTTTTTTTTTTTTTTGGTCTCCATTTTGTTTTTGTCATTGCTCTGATCAAGTTTATCGTTGCATTGTCTGCCCACAATAACTTTTCCCAGAATTCTGCAGGCTCTTTTAAGTCAAACTGTAATCTTGCCATCATGTTTGTGTGGCTAACTTAATGGATTTCTTGTAGTGTGGCCTCTGTATTTCTGTTCATGAAGTCTTCTGCTGATGGTCTTCTCTGACACACACATCTGCCCCCTGAAAACTGTTTCTGGTCTGTCAAACAGGCATTTGGGGTTTTTATCCCGAGGATTCTTTAATCAGCAGTGGAGGTCTTCCTTGGCCTACCAGTCCCTTTCTGATTCCTGAGCCCACCAGTGTGTTTCTTCTTCATGATATTTCAGACCGTTGATTGAGGTCATGCTAAGGTTTTACCAATGTCTAGAATGGTGTGATTCTTGTTTCTCAGCCTTATAATAAAACCCACCTGAGGAATCACAAACACATTGGACGCCAAAATTTCCCAACCATTATGGTGCCTTGAAATGAGGGTACCATGTAGAAAAAGTGTGACCAAAATGTATGCAAAGCCCCTTAAATGAAAGTCTGCATTTTAATCACATTGTCTGAATTGTTTGATTTGTAATTTGAAACACTGGAGCGGTTGGTGGAATCAAGGAAAAAAATGTGTCTTTGTCCCAAACAATTATGGAGGGCACTGTAACTTGAATGTGGTGCCAAAAGCAGAGATTCTCAAAGTGCTGTAAGTCAAATGGAGCACATATTGGAATAAAGTGATTATTAAATTGCAAGATGTTGTTAATTTGTGTACATACAGCAATCAGGCTGCTCCCTGACCTCCACAGTTCACAATAAACCTTCCTGGTGTTGGATCACCTCCTGCTGTCTGTCCAGCTTTCTTGTATATGGTAGCTTTCACTTTTATTCCACTTCTTTCTGTTCAGCTCTTGTTTGCTTGTATGGATTGGCCTGTGCTTTATAAAAATGTACTAAAATATATACAACTTGATTTATATTTTTACTAAGTAAAATTAGCTTACCTGATGTACACCTTCCTTCTGTTTCCACCTAACATGTTGATTAGAGCTCAGGGTTACAACTGTCATAGGAAGCCCCCAGCTCGGAGTGTTATTACCATTAGACGAGCCCTGAAGTTCTTTCCCAAGCACACGTATAAACCTACAAAATGCTAATGTCTGTCCATCTGCCACAAACTAATGGGGATAGAACTTTTACCTTGGTCTTAATTTGAAAGCTTATGACCTGGTATGTTCTGGAAATGAATAATAATTTAGGTAATAAAATGATAATTTGAATTACATTTTATTTAAGAACTATAGGTGTGCCTGTTTAACTAGTAAAAAAAAAAAAAAAAAATTTTCAAAGACCAAGTAAGAGTTTAAACATAAAAAGCATCAAATGGGACTAGACAGTCCGAGGATAACCAAAGTGCTGTGATAAAACCCCACACAGATACAAGTCGACCGTGAAAGCACGATAAAGAACGGAGAGAGTGCTGGGTGGGTATTTGAACCCAATCACTTTCTAACGCACTCGCCCACTATGTTGCCCCAGGAGAGAATGTGTTACCTCTGAATTTGTTACCGCTGAGGTGTGCCAAGTTATTTATTCTCATAAAAAAGCATAAATCATTATTAATTGGTTGTTGTGGAGGAAAAAAAATAAATAGTGGAGCTTTATTTTAACAGACTTGCATATTAGGGATAATTGGTGAGACTTTCAAATTTGCTGTAATGTGCCAGAAAGTAGATATACCCCCCCCTCTATTGTATTTTAAAATAATCCTGACACAGAGGGGGTTATAAAATTGGGACATCACACTCTAGAATACGGTTTAGTGCTTAAACCGAGTCCCTTCATCAGTTTATTTCTTATCCGACAACCCAACATGAACGAAGCTGAAATTCACCCTTCAAGTTCTCCTCTGATCACCGACGGACGAGCACAGAGATTCTTTAAACTGTGTAGTGAACGCATTATAAATCACGGACAGTAAGCAAAACATAAAATTATTAGTGAATGTTCCTATGAAGAATGAACAAGGTTAAGAATGGCTTTTTCAATTGCTGGTGTTCTTCAGCATAATTATGAAGGGAAATAAAAGGCTGTTTGTGGAAGTTGGCGAACAAAGAGTCTTTTACGCCTCCATGAGTCAAAACATCATTTCTAATGTTATTTTCCATTCACAGCATGCAATATTGTTGGACTATTTCTATACCTTGCTTTTAGACTACATAATAAGCCAAAGAAAGAAAAAAAAAACTTAGATTTAGGAGATAACTGTTATTGTAAAATGTTGCAAACATTTTTCCCAGAAAGTGGTTTCCTGGATGAACTGTCTGTCTAATGTCTTCAAAAATTGAAATTAATTTTCCTCCCCCATAAAATTACACTGAATGCCCAGAATGCCAAAACAAAAACTGGGTTTTTAGGAGTTTTTGCCAATGTATTTAAAATTTAAAAAACTGAAATATCACATTGACACAAGCACTCTGACCTTTTACTGCAACACTTAAAATATGGCTCAAGTGCATCCAGTTCCAATCCAATCGAATGTAGTACTGTAGGCCCAAAGAAATATCACTATGATGGCGCATTGTTCAACAGTGGTATGATCCTGCTGCGGAGTGTCCATGTTCCTTAGACTAACAGCAGAGTGCTTCACTGTGCATGTTTGAACTACCCATAAGCCACTGGGAATGTGTTGTAATGCTTCAGCTTTTATCTGTTGTGGTTACCTCGTAGTTTTCAGATTGCCTTTTTGATTTCCCCTCGTATTTCTGTTTTTTGTGGACTATTGCTTCTGTTTCTTGGATTTTGCTGTTTGGATTTCGCTTTAGAATTTGATCACCATGTTTCCATCATCCAGTCACAACCAGTTTGTTAAGGGGAAACCTGTGATGTCAAACGATGACTGTATCATGGTAGATAGTTCTGGGTAGTTTGTGGCCTGAAGTAGATCAGGAATTCTCAGTACTTCACATTTTTCAATTCCACTTCTTTTCAAGTATATTATTAAAACAGAGACTTCATGATGAACGCACACGGGTATAAATTGATACTGCATGGTGAGTTGTTGGTTCATTTGTCATTTGAATCTAATTAATTGCCAGCAGGTTATGAAAGCCATACATTAAAAGCAGTAAATGAAGCTGCTGAAGACAAAAAGAGACAATTATGGCGTAGAGTTCTGTGTGAGTACAGGATGTGTGTCGTCATCCGCACACCCCACAAGTCCTGTCTCGTGCCATTCTCATTATTCTGTGTTTGCATAGAGATACTTCATGTGTTATTTTTCCATGTCTTTTTTTGTCTCTGTATTCTGATTTTATTTTCATTCAATGGTCTGTAATACTTGGACTTCGTTTCTGGCTTGGCTGAGGATTCGTTTTTGTCTTTCTGGACCCCTGCTTTTATTTTTCTGACCTTGTTTCATGTCCTGATCCTTTTAATTCAATTCTTTTTTGCTGTCTCCTGTTAAGACAGAACAATTAGATACAGTGGTGTGAAAAACTATTTGCCCCCTTCCTGATTTCTTATTCTTTTGCATGTTTGTCACACAAAATGTTTCTGATCATCAAACACATTTAACCATTAGTCAAATATAACACAAGTAAACACAAAATGCTGTTTTTAAATGATGGTTTTTATTATTTAGGGAGAAAAAATCCAAACCTACATGGCCCTGTGTGAAAAAGTAATTGCCCCCTGAACCTAATAACTGGTTGGGCCACCCTTAGCAGTAATAAATGCAATCAAGCGTTTGCGATAACTTGCAATGAGTCTTTTACAGCGCTCTGGAGGAATTTTGGCCCACTCATCTTTGCAGAATTGTTGTAATTCAGCTTTATTTGAGGGTTTTCTGGCATGAACCGCCTTTTTAAGGTCATGCCATAGCATCTCAATTGGATTCAGGTCAGGACTTTGACTAGGCCACTCCAAAGTCTTCATTTTGTTTTTCTTCAGCCATTCAGAGGTGGATTTGCTGGTCTGTTTTGGGTCATTGTCCTGTTGCAGCACCCAAGATCGCTTCAGCTTGAGTTGACGAACAGATGGCCGGACATTCTCCTTCAGGATTTTTTGGTAGACAGTAGAATTCATGGTTCTATCTATCACAGCAAGCCTTCCAGGTCCTGAAGCAGCAAAACAACCCCAGACCATCACACTACCACCACCATATTTTACTGTTGGTATGATGTTCTTTTTCTGAAATGCTGTGTTCCTTTTATGCCAGATGTAACGGGACATTTGCTTTCCAAAAAGTTCAACTTTTGTCTCATCCGTCCACAAGGTATTTTCCCAAAAGTCTTGGCAATCATTGATGTTTCTTAGCAAAATTGAGACGAGCCCTAATGTTCTTTTTGCTTAACAGTGGTTTGCGTCTTGGAAATCTGCCATGCAGGCCGTTTTTGCCCAGTCTCTTTCTTATGGTGGAGTCGTGAACACTGACTTTAATTGAGGCAAGTGAGGCCTGCAGTTCTTTAGACGTTGTCCTGGGGTCTTTTGTGACCTCTCGGATGAGTCGTCTCTGCGCTCTTGGGGTAATTTTGGTCGGCCGGCCACTCCTGGGAAGGTTCACCACTGTTCCATGTTTTTGCCATTTGTGGATAATGGCTCTCACTGTGGTTCGCTGGAGTCCCAAAGCTTTAGAAATGGCTTTATAACCTTTACCAGACTGATAGATCTCAATTACTTCTGTTCTCATTTGTTCCTGAATTTCTTTGGATCTTGGCATGATGTCTAGCTTTTGAGGTGCTTTTGGTCTACTTCTCTGTGTCAGGCAGCTCTTATTTAAGTGATTTCTTGATTGAAACAGGTGTGGCAGTAATCAGGCCTGGGGGTGGCTACGGAAATTGAACTCAGGTGTGATACACCACAGTTAGGTTATTTTTTAACAAGGGGGCAATTACTTTTTCACACAGGGCCATGTAGGTTTGGATTTTTTTTCTCCCTAAATAATAAAAACCATCATTTAAAAACTGCATTTTGTGTTTACTTGTGTTATATTTGACTAATGGTTACATGTGTTTGATGATCAGAAACATTTTGTGTGACAAACATGCAAAAGAATAAATCAGGAAGGGGGCAAATAGTTTTTCACACCACTGTAAATAAATGCAAACCAATCATTTGAAAACAGAAAACACACATAAGACAGGGGGTAAAGCTTGACTGAAACAAATCAATAAATGAATAGACTCAACTGTTTCGTTTACTAAATACTTTTGGAAAATGAAAGTAGTACAGAAGCAGGAAATGCGTTCAGACTGGATTGAGTTTTTGAATTGAAGATCTGCCTCTTCCTCTCATTCAGTGATCAAGAGCTCTGTGTTCAACTCAAAAGCTTCATCCTGTCTGAATGTGTTGCTTTTTGCGCTACACTCTTAAAAATAACTGAGCCGGAGTGGTTCTTTAGAGCAATACCATAGGCAAACCATTTTGGGTTCCCAAAAGATCAATCCACATGAAGGATCCAGAAGGAAACTCTGTTCCTGTTCTTCTATTGCATACAGTAAATAACCATGAATAGAAGGTAACGTTTGTGGGGCCTGATTTTATAAAGTCTCACGCTGCATACATCTAGTAACATAGCTTATGTTCAGGTTTTCTTTAATCTGTTATTATCCTGCTAG
>JANRMT010062827.1:36534483-36558034 GCA_026402145.1 Polypterus bichir lapradei | reverse complement strand
CGACGAAGGGCCCAGTTCACGACTGGCAGCCACGTTTAAACAGGGAACTCTTCACAGACAACTTTAACATGCGCAACGTAGTTGGGTGCACATGGCTAGTGTGTGTGTGTGTGTGTGTGTGTGTGTGTGTGTGTGTGTATATATATGGTCCAGATCTAATTATGCAGACTAGATGAATTTGATTTATGCGGGGACGATTCCAGTTCGGCGTGAAGACGATTCTTCATGTGGTCAGTTCGCACACTTCTCGATGGTCCGGAATTTTTCGGGTGATTTTCTATGTAATAAACTTAAGTTATAGCATAATGAAAATTGCATAATTCAATCTGGACCACCGTGTGTGTGTGTATATATATAGTTAGTGATAGGGGGCGCTGTCGTACCCTTGAACCCTCAGACCAGACACCAGAAAAGTCCAAACATTGACTTTATTATAATAATGTTGTGCACAAAGCACCCTCCACACCACTATACTCATAAATCAATAAACAATACACAATAACAAAATCAATCCTTCTCTCCCAGACGCGTTGTCCCCTTCCTCCCAACTCCGCTCGTCCATCTAGGATTTCCCAGAGTCCTTTATAGTCCATTACCCGGAAGTGCTTCTGAGCCCTCAGTCCACGTGATTATCCAGCACTTCCGGGTCAGGTAAAAACTCCTCTTCTTCAACCTGGAAGCACGTCATTTCCTCTGTCCATGTGACTGGGACGTACTTCCGGGCTGTAGGGAAAATACAAATCTCTGGGCCTCCCTGCAGTGTCCCCTGGTGGCCCCGACGTTATCCAGCAGGGCTGTACAGGAAAACTCCAATGTCCATGATGCCCTTCTGGAATTAGGGGCACCTCTATGCTGTAGGAAGGGCTCCATCTGGCGGCCTAGGAGTATTGGCCGGGATGAGCTGCTGGCAATATATCACTAATATATAGTGCAGGGTTGGACCGCTTCTTTTGCCTTCAGAACTTCCATAATTCTTCATAGCATAGATTCAAAAAGGCGCCGGAAACATTTCTCAGGGATTTTAGTCCAAATTGACTTGATAGTATCATGCAGTAGCTGCAGATTTGTCAGCTCCACATCCATGATACGAATCGCCTGTTCCGCCACATCCCAAAGGTGATCTGTTAGATTGAGATCTGGTGACTGTGGAGGCCATTTGAGTACCATGAACTCATTGTCATGATCAAGAAACCAGTTTGAGATTTGAGCTTTGTGACATGGCGTGTTAAGTAGTCATCAGAAGATGGCTAAGATCGTCATAAAGGGACGAACGTGGTCAGCAATAATACTCAGATAGGCCCTGACATTTAAACAATGCTCAGTTGGTACAAAGGGGCACAAAGTGTGCTAAGAAAATACAACCCCCCATTGCACTACCAACACCAGTCTGAACCATTGATACAAGGCAGGATGGATCCATGCTTTCATGTCGATGTCAGATTCTGACCTTACCATCTGCATGTCACAGAACAAAATGGAGACTCATCAAACCAAGCAACATTTTTCCAATTTTCTGTTTATCCAGTTGTGGTAAGCACGTGTGAACTGTAACCTCAGATGCCTGTTCTTAGCTGAGAGGAGTGGCACTCAGTGTGGTCTCCTGCTGTTGTAGCCCATCTGCTTCAAGGTTCAACATGTTATGCATTCAGAGATGCTCTTCAGGATACTTCGAATCTAGCGAGTGGTTATTTGGGATACTGTTGCTTTTCTATCAGCTTAAACCAGTCTTGCCATTCTCTCTCTCTCCCTCCATGTTCACTCAGAGAACTGCTGCTCACTGGTATGTTCCTCTTTTTCTGACCCTTCTCTGCATAACTTAGAGATGTTCGTACATGAAAATCCCAGGAGATAGCAGTTTCTGAAATACTCTGACCATCCTATCTATATATGTCTGTCTGTCTGTCTGTCTGTCTGTCTGTCTGTCTGTCTGTCAAAAAACATTTGTATTGAAAGATATCACAACACTGTCAACAAAAAAAAATAAACTAAAATAAAGAAAACAGACAGGAGACAGAGCCCTGGTTAAACTGACAGTATGAGTAAAAGAAGAAGGCAGGGACTGTTTCTGGTTGAGACCTTTGTTCATAACAAGGGACTCGTCTGCATGTTTATGACCTGGAAGAGAATAAGGAAGCCTGGAGATAACACAAGGTGAACATGCAGGGCAGCACAACTGGGAGGAAACATACTTGTACAGGAGGATCTTGCTTTTTGGGAAAAGAAGCTTCAAGAAAGTTTAGATTTAAGCATTACATTGGACTCCTTGGAGAGTTATAGCAAGCCGAGAATGTGCCAAGGGTGAGGAAGCTGTTTAATGTGCCAGTAAGACCCAAGATCCTAAAAGGAAACCTCATAATTAGAGAGAGGGTGTCAATCAGCTCTGCAGTGTTTACTTTAGAGGCCACAGAGCACTCTGAGGAAAGGCACAGACACCTTGAAAATGGGCCAACTGCAAAGGGTTTTTGTGTGTGTCTGTGTGTGTCTGCAGCTTTAAATAAAAAAATGATTTATGGCAGGGTATTGCACCTGCCTTTAAATTTTCTTTACCACCAGGGAGTTGGATCCTTGTTACTACGGTATGCATGATATCTCGGGAGATGCAAGAGTCGGCTCACAAACTCTAAACACACCATAGGATGATTTGGCTTCAACTTGAATATTTAAATTCTTAGGCATTTTATAGAATTTCCTTGAATAAAGGAATGATATTATAGTACTTATCGTTTGTTTTGCTCTGATGTCCCCAAAGATATTCTTATAGTTTGAACAACCACTATTCTGATATGAGAAGTAACTTTTTAAGTAAAAAGATTATAAATACACTACTAGTCAAGTCTGGAAGCACCCAGAAATGTTCATGTTTTTGATACAAAAATGCATTACTAGTGTTGCTAATTTGTATTACTGATGGAAAATACTGATATTTTTAATCTTGTTGTTCACATATTGGGTGCAAAGCCCCTTTTCAGAAGCAGTTCCTTCAATATCCTAATGTTTAGTTTATCCTTAGTTATTTTAAAAGCTAATCCTTTATTAAAGAAACCTTTTTAAATTGCATTACTACTGCAGACACCTGTTGTTCTGTTCATTTGGGTGATAAGGTACTGTCATTCCTAAAGTTCCATTCTTGGATCAAAATGAACCCGCTTTCTCAAGAAACATATGTAATAAGTGTATATGTTTAATATGTTGCTGTGCTCTGTACAAATATAATTTTATAAATCTTTTCTACTCAAATGCACAGCTAGCACAAAGCCAGATTTAGCACATGGGCTCATCATTTAGAACTGCTAGGCAAGCATTAGAAGACAAGACAGGGTCAACTGCGAAATGGGCATTGTATACTATTTTTGTGTGTTAAAATCAGCATGAAACTGTATCCTCTTTTGCCTTGTTTGGAATGGCATGATTCACCAAAGTGGGGGCCTGCACATGATGGAAGAGTATAAAGCCTTGGAACATTGCCCGGCACACCTTTTAAGCCAGCATTTACCACTAAGGTGTCTATTACTGTCTTATATACAGTATATGTCACTTATAAGCTCATATCATTATACATTAGTTAAAAATACAGATTTTAGGTAATTACAGTAGACCCCCAGTATCCATGGGTGGTACATTCCAAAATCTACTTTGGATGCCTGAAACTGCGGATTGTATCAAAATATTTTTTTTTTCTAGTTACATGCATATCTATAAGGATTAAAGTGATCAACTATGCACAATAAGACATTACCAGCATTAAATAATAAAATATACTATTATGTTCGTGCTCTCTTTCGATTTAATGCATCAGTGTGGCAAATATGATGTCTGATACAAAGGCTCACCCATGTGCTCTGGGTTTTTGCTGTGCGTTGCGCACAGAATGCAGTCATGTGAATGTGGCACTGTGCATACAAAATGGTGAAAACATTTGCTCAGGAAGGCGTGCAATTTGAAATTGTTTGTTTATTTTCTGGAATTTTCCACTGTAGACAGCAAATAACTAAAACTGTAGAAGCCAAATCTGTGAATATAAGGGTTCCACGGTAATAAAGAATAATGTGCAACTAATCTACAGTGCTGAAACATAACCAGAAGAGAAAAAAGTGCAATCCAACTAAATAAATATAGCTACTTCTATATAAAGTACTAGCTGTGCTACCCATCTAAGATGGGTTGAAATTTAAGTAATTGCCGTGGACCTCAGCGTTAACATTTGCAGTGCACCATGCAATTCTTAATGCTCTGGTGTATGCCATTTTGTATGGGATTTGTTAAAGCAGTGTTAAAGTTTGTGATATGCCATCTGCTGATAAAACTATTTCAATGCATCTTATTCCTAAAAATGTTATGTGCCATCTTTTCAAATGACAGAGACATAGCAATCAGACGGACACACAGACAAGCAGTTACCCTTTTATTAAGGTAGATCTTACTACTACTAATACTATTAATAGTATTAAAAATAACTGTCTTTTTCTGTTGATCGGTGTTAAATCCCTTGTGATTCAATGTTACATAACAATTAAACAGTGGTGTTGGTGAATATCTTTCTTAGGCACAGTTGATATACTCTTTGTGGTGGGAATTTGTTCCTGAATCATGCCTGACACTGACCTGGATTGAGTGTTTTATTTTTAGAGTGCTGCGTATTTATTTTATATGCAATAAAGTTGTCATAGTGGTAAATGCTAGTGCCTTATGCATCCAGTGTTCTAATCCCTCACTTGGCCATAGTCTGTGTGGTGTTTACATGTCTTCCTCACCCGTTGTGTGAGCTTCCCTCCAAGAATTCCAACTTTGCTCTGGTTTCTCCAATGATATCCAGATTGGATTATTTGGTGATTCTGAACTGACTGCTTATGCGGCCCCATTGATGGTGTGCTTGTCTATCCCGGGCTGCTTCCTGCCTTGTGCCCAGTGCTGCCAGGATAGGCTCCTCACCTACAGTTCATCATCCTGAATTGAATTAGGCGGAGATCAGAAGGGTGTGTTGCATATAACAAAGCAGTGTGTGTGAAGACTAAACATTTCTTTAAGTCATATATTGTTGAATTTTTGTTTACTAGACATCAAGCTTAATGATGCTACAGTCAGCATGGAAAAATCTAATTCTGATGGAAAAATTTGACCAGCAGCTTCTTTTCATGTGCCAGATTATGATGTTCCTTGTCATATCCTCCTTCAGGGGATCACAGAAAACCTAACACCTAAAGAGCAGAGACACCATGCTAATTCTTTATAATTCAACTAGCCACCTTGTCCCCAGCCATATATGACTGTTTACTCGGTCTACTAATTATGAAATGTCATTTCTCTATCAGTACTTTTTGCCAAGTTATATCACTGCATTGAACTATGGCACCATTGCTTGATTGTGAATATGGTATTCAGTTCTGCATATCCACTGCTCAATTCATGAGTTACAGACTTGCATCGGCAGTTTAATATGTCATTATGACAGTGGCCCGTAATTGTATACAGTCATGTGAAAAAGTACACCCCACAGAAATTGTTGACTTTTCCACCTTAATTATAAGTGTCTGTCTGAATGTCCGCCCGGTTGCTGATGTTCCAACAGATGGCACATCACAAGCATTAACACTTTCTTTTCAAATCCCATACCCAATAGCATATAACAGAGACATGTGCATTGCATGGTGCACTTCAAACGTTAACACTGAGGTCTACATTGATTACTTAAATTTAAGCTAGTCGAACATATTTGAACAGGCAAACATTAGATCTTCATGCAAACAGTGTGTACAGGTAAAGCTGGCATACTTGATCTCAGAAACTGGTATCCCCCCTTTAGCCTTCTTGGCAGTACAGTAGTCCCTCCTTGATCGCGGGGGTTGCATTCCAGAACCCCCGCGATAGATGAAAATCGGCGAAGTAGAAGCCATATGTTTGTATGGTTATTTTTATATATTTTAAGCCCTTATAAACTCTCCCACACTGTTAACATTATTAGAGCCCTCTAGACATGAAATAACACCCTTTAGTCAAAAGTTTAAACTGTGCTCCATGACAAGACAGAGATCATCTTTTTTTTCTTTCTCACAATTAAAAGAATGCAAATATATCTTCTCTTCAAAGGAGCGCCCGCATTAGGAGCAGAGAATTTCAGAGTGAGAGAGAGAGTGCTTGCAAAGAAAAGCAAACAATCATTAAGCATTCCGAAGCATCGCAATAAAGTGGCATTTTTTAGAGGAGCGTCCGTATTTTCTAAGCAAACAGCCTCTCTGCTCACATCTCCTCCGTCAGGCGCAGAGAACGTCAGAGAGAGAGAGAGAGAGCGCGAGATTAAAGCAAACAATCAAAAAATCAATACGTGTGCTTTTGTGCTTTTAAATATGCCGAAGCACCGCGATAAAGCGACATTTCTTAGAGGAGTGTCCGTATGCACTAGGCAAACAGCCTCTGTGCAAACAGCCCCTCTGCTCACACCCCCTCCGTCAGGCGCAGAGAATGTCAGAGAGGGTGAGAGAGAGGCAGAGACAAGCAAACAATCAAGCACCGCGCGGGATGCATATCTTATATCATTGAGGAGTTTTAGTTAATATGTAATACATGCTCTGATTGGGTAGCTTCTAAGCCATCTGCCAATAGCGTCCCTTGTATGAAATCAACTGGGCAAACAAACTGAAGAAGCATGTACCATAAATTAAAAGACCCATTGTCCGCAGAAATCCACGAACCAGCGAAAAATCTGTGATATATATTTAGATATGCTTACATTTAAAATCCGCGATAGAGTGAATCCGCGAAAGTCGAAGAGCGATATAGCGAGGGATTACTGTAAACCCAAAACTCAGGGCTCAGAATTCTGTATAAAAACTGTTAAGCTGGAGTGTCTCTTAGGTTAAGCTGTTATGAAAGCTGTTTTCTGGTAAACCAGAAAAACTCTTTGACCAAATGCATAGAAATAGATATGCTTCCTTTGAAACATGATGTAATTTTATCCACTAGATGGAAGCAGAATTTTGTCCTGTCTATGGTAACTCATCAATATTAATGAGTAAATGGGAGCTTTTGGATAAAACACACAATGGCATGTAAATGAAATGCTGTAAAGCCAGTTTTAAGACAAACTGAACCTGGCCTATTAGTTGAATCAAGAAATAGTGATGCCAATGTAAATTGGTCATAATATATTGACACAGATAGTGAAAATGATGTATACTGTGCTGTATGACTGAACTGCCATGATATGCCTGGAGACCTCAGTCACATAACTGCAGTGGGATGCAGTATCTACGTGGCAAAATGACTGCAATCAAGCTAACCTTTTCAACCCTGCCCTCCCCAGCATCATAGCATTAAAGTCTTAGTCTTCCCAGAAATTTTCGACCGTTTTGAAGACCAAATATTTTGGTTTATAAAAGTAAAAATTTTATTATATAATGATATTCTGATGATAAACCACAATGCTATAGCAGATGGATTCTATAGAACAAGCTGTATAATGTTCACTCTTGCAGTTTAAATCAATTTGTATCTTCCATAAAGTTGGTTAACACGCCTCACTCCATTCTGATGAATCATGACACAGCCTTCCTCTTTGTCACACCCCTGAAATGCCATCTTGTACTCCTTGGGTGTGTGGGCACCTCAAGATGACAATCCCTGCTCTAAAGGTAATTGCATTGTTACCTGTAAAGTCTATGGACAGTTATGAGTTCTTTGTGTCTCCTAATATTTAGCCCAATTCTTGACACAAAACCCTATTTCTGAAACTGCAACTAAAATCAAAATTTATTTTAAAAAAAAAAGCTTCCTTTCCTATTTATCTTCATACACATTCATCTGCTCTGATATAGCTTCCTCAGGGCATATCTGCCATCCTAAATAAATGAGTGTCATCCAGAAATGTGAATGACTTGTTTATTATGACATGTAAGCACTTCGGTAACACTAAACAATATTGACATCATCAGTAACATTCAAGTTTCACCACTGATCAGGTGTAAAAAAGCTAAAAATTGCTGTACAGATTCAATTGAACTTTGCCAGACATACTGATTGGCTGGTTACTGTCAAACTTATTTTTAGGCCTATTTAAATCTGTCTGTTTGTATTTGTTGAATTCTTTCAATCATCCATAGATTTAACCTCATTAAAATGTTTCCCAGATGTTTGTCTGACCCTACTGCTTACTTTCTGGGACTGATGAAGTGCCCATCATTTACTTTAGCTTTGGGCTCTCATACTCGTAATTATAGCTGTTTGTTTATTCTGAACTTTGCATTTCATTATTATAATTGTTTTTCCTCTGCCAAAAAAGGCAATAAGTTTATACTGTATAAGTAAAGAATTAAATGCAGAATTTCTCACTGTCCTGTTCTTCAGAAATTGGCAAAGGATTCGATAGTGCAGCTGCCCACTGCAGAGCTTTGGATGTGTGCTTTTAGTATAAAAAACAAGCACTTTTAGGCCCTTTCACATTACACAACTTTTTCAGTTATTTATTTATATATTTATTTTTTCTATAATCTCAGTGAATCAGAAGCAGTCGTGGCACACACAATCCAGACCATCAGTCATGTAGTTAGACATTCACACAACTCTGTCCACCCAGTCTGTGACTCACCCTTTTTAAATCGTTGGGTTGGACCTGTTTATGCAAAAGCCAAAGACCAATGAGTGCTCACTTACAAAAAGCATATAAGGAAGCTACAAGGAATAAGGAACCCAAGGGGTTTGGACACTGCAAACAAAATAGGGGCTCGTCTGTCTGATGTCTCATGTTTTGATATACTGGGAAAAAGTTATAATGTGTGTTGATGTGACGAACATATTTAACCTCAAACGTGATTATAATGATCTGCAGTGTGTTTAGTTCCCAATGCTGCATATTTGCAATGGAGAACATTTTAGTTTTTCATCAGTTTATATCGGCTACTTATTTCTCAGGGAACCTGCTGTCAGGTAATCGGTATTTCATCCAGGCTTCACTCCATCATACCTGTTGTGCTGACTGGTGAGGCTCAACATCCAGTTTTGGGGTAACATTTTATAAAGACTTTCATTATTAAAGCATTAACAAGCATTACGTAATGATTAACAGATCATGAGTTCATGTTCATTCAAATAGTTATAAATGTCATTAAATGATAATTCATACATTAGGCAATATATTTTTAAACATTTAGAAATTATTTAGCAAATGTCTAGTAAGGCATTTTTTTGCCATTTGTTAGCACATTACCCATGCTGAAACTACATTCACTAATGTCGAGCTAATTGGTGACAAATATATTTAAATATTAGTTCCACATGTTTTATTCATCATATTGTGCTGTTCATGAGCTGTGCAGTCTGTCAAACTGCTTATCTCATGTTCTGGCCTGCTTGTAACACTGCAAGAAGTTTTGCATGCTTTCACACTTGTTAATCATTTATTCATTAGTTGTGAATGTTATTGTACTGTAGTACTCAATCTAAAGTTGAAACTCATGTGCTTATACAGGTTTGCACATGTTTAGAAATGATTTCTTCTTTAGTTGTGGAATTTTTTTGCAGTACCTAATCTAAAGATGCAAACTATTCTTGCATTTTAAAAGTGTGTAAATGGATAATTAATACATGAATAGGTACTGAGCTTCAACATGCAAAGGTCTGAAGAAAGCAATGTGATGTAAGGGATAGTCTGTTTAAACAGGTTTTAAGTTTTATCTTTTGGAACAAAAATGAACGGCAGAAACAACTCTTACTGAATCAAAACATCATGTTTATTACCTTAACAGATGTATGATAAAACATTACACTACTGTGGTATCAACAAGTAATTATTTTTAACGATGGTATTTCATAGTTTTTCTCTAATCTTAAATTTTTTCTTTCAATTTATCAAAACTGCAAGGAGAAGTACAATTTTAAAAAAAATTCTTAAACATATTTAACATTTACACTGACACGCAAACACATGAATACACAAATAGAAAAGACAAAATTATTAATTAATGATATGTAATATTTGTCAGCTGATATTAGATCAAATTTTACTAGTCTATGAAATACTATTACTTATAGAAGACAGGCAAAAGAATTTTTTATCAGAAAATATACAGATTATGTAGGTTTAAGAATGAATAAACTAATCCCTAGATAATTAGAACAAAGAAATTGGTGCATTTAATCCTTATTTGTATTTTCTTGAAATGTCATGAAATAGGTTGCCCAGTGCTTCATTATAATACACAATGCATTAGCTAATGTATGAATTATCATTTAATGACATTTATAACTATTTGAATGAGCATGAACTGATGATCTGTTAAACATTACATAATGCTTTATTAATGAAAGTTACTATAAAGTGTTACCAGTTTTTGTAATGCCCGGTTGTACACAAAAATGCTTTTGTTAAAATAAGTCAATTTGCAACCATGTCTGTTTCTCCTGATCTAATTGGAGCACATTACTGTGCTCATATTGCTCATAGGGCACCTAATGAGAATGATTTTGCCTTTGTTAGCCGTAAGCGGTCACATTCTGTCAATGCACGTGTCTGTGTATGATCTCACACTAACAGATACTCATAAATGCAGGTTGTGGGGTGTCGACGTGTCTGGCGGGAGCTGCTCTACCAGCCAATGAAGTTCTCCAGCATTGTGATTGCATATGCGTGAGGTTAATTAGCATGCTCCATATATGGATGTTTCAGTGAGGTGTTTGAGGTGTGCTCACATATGCATATTTAAAAGGTTATTGTGGTTTATAAATGATATGACCACCAGGGGGTGTTATGGCCCCCCAAACTCCAGACTGAACCCCTGAGTACAAGTAAAGGTTTTATCATAGTCGAAACACAACACAATTCTTCTTCTTTCTCTTTCTTCTCCTCTACACCTTCCAGGTGAACCTTGTCCACCTTGCCTGAATGACATTGAGTGGCTTCTTTTATCTTGTAGCATGGGAGTACTTCCAGTGCTAGGGCATGGCCCATTGGAAATGCTTCTGGGTCAAACTAGGGATCAGGGATTTTGCAGCACCCCCTGTGACAATCGACAAGGCTACTCTGAGACAGCAGCTTCCAGCATGCCTTGCAGGTTGTCTGTACAAGAAGTGTTGCACAGGCACTCTGCCACCTAATGTATCATGGGAGTGTGTATTGCTGTTGGTTTTCTCCCACTCTTCTTGCTTCATTTTGGGCTTACAGCTGGGTATTGTTCCATGCCACATCCTGAGTGGGATGCCCGACCTTGTGCTCCATCCATCACAATGGTAAATTATCCATATAGTTTTATAAATTTGTTTTTTTTATATTTTCATGCTTGAATTTATTTGGTTTTATGAGGTCCCTGGACAATAAAAAAGACCATCCTTTCAAACTTCTAAATGTAAATTCCTGTTTGTTTTGAATATGAAAAAATGACACAACAAAAAAAATGATTTTGGGATGTTTCCACCTCACCTAATGTGAACAACAAAGATGACTTACATTTACAGCTCAAAATATCGTAATGGCACTGACAAGTTAAATTCAGCCAGGGATGAGTCACCCATCACCAGTGGCAGGGGCACCTACATAAAAGGTAGGCCTGCAGTGCTGCATGTTTTTCCAACTAGTGCAGCAAAAGGTGAGCAGTCCTTTTAAGGATACTGAGCCACCTCAAACAGCCATGTAAACAGCAGAGAATCCATCCATTGCTGACACTACAATTTACTTCAAATAATATTTTGAGTATTTTTCACTGAATCTGATATGTTGCAGAAGTGGTTTCTGGTAGTAAAATTCCATTTTCAGAATTTAAGCACACCTAATTCTGCAAAGTCCACTAATTTCTTCATGTGGGAAGGTTTGGGTGCACACCACTATTGTCAAACCATTTAATCTGTTGAAGCTTAAGTTGTGGCAACCAGGGGCAGTCCAGTTGCCCCAACCCCGACGTAAGTCCAGCACTCGGCACACGTTCATTTATAATGGGGAAGCGCTTTCCTCACTGCTCACAACAGCACAATACAAGTACCAAATACCCAAGTAAATACAGTCCATTCTTTTTTTTTGTCGTCTCTCTTTCTTCTCTTTGTCTTACTCCTTGCAAGCTTTGTCCATCTCCTCCCGACTCTGGCTCCTTGACTGTAGTGAGGAGGCACCTTTTATAGCACACCTGAAAGTACTCCAGGTGTTCCCTAACCTTCTTTTGGCAGCACATCTGGATGTGGCAGAAAAGCTGCCTCCAAAGGGCTCCATTGTCTCTGCAACACCTGCTGGCAGTGCCCACGGAACCCAACATGGCTGCTCTAAACTCCAGCTCCCATCGTGCCCTGTGGGAATCCATGGTGCTGCAGCAACCCAGGAGGCCTACCGTCCAGTGTCGCAGGAGAAATAATGTCCCAACTGTGCTCTCTACCTCAGTCCTTCCACAGCTGGGTAATACCCCTGGCCATCCATCACAATGTCAATCCTGGAAGTAATGGGCATGAGGCTGAACATTGTGATTATAACTTGATATTAATTAACACAGTAATGATTCCTGCTCTCGGTTATAACCCATGTGGGTTTAGGAAGAACATGCAAGAGTGAGAAGTCCGGGATCCAGGCAGCATCACATACTCTGGTGTCTCTGTGTGCATGGTGATCACATACATCATCCTTATGTCCTTCAACAAAATATAAAAATGTGTGAAATTTCTATTCTAAAGCACTAAAAAACCTTTAATCTCTATATTCATATCTTCATAAAGTAAAATACTAAATGTCACTTCATTAAAAATATCAAATTTGTCAGTGTAAGTAAACCATGTGGATTTAGAGGGGGAGAAAAAAGACGCAGTCTCTAATGAGCTACTGCCACAAGTATATGGCGTGAAATGAGAAGGAGCCTTGGTTAAAGCTGCAGCAGATGGAGGTTCAAAAGAATAAGATTGTGCCAGCATCCTGTGTGCGATCTGCTGCCAGCCATACAGTTGGGGAGTAAAATAGCAAGGACATGAGAGGATGAAGAAAGAGAGAGACCGCACCGCAGGGCCATCTCAAGTGGGAGATTTGTGTCACTGCATTTGAGACGAGCAAAGGAGCGAAAACTTCAGCGCTCAACCACATCCCACCTCACTTGGTGTCCTTTTTGTCATCGGAGTTAAGAGCCGCACGCAGACTAACCCTTTACACAAATCTCTGATGCAAACATTTAGAAATAAATGTTCAACAGCATAGCGAACGCCAATTTCTGTTTTGTTTATGGACCTTCAGTTATGTCCAATTCTCTACCCGTGTTTTTTTATATTTTTTTGGTAGTACTTTTTTTTTGTCTTTGCAAACTCCACACATGCAATGACCAGACCAAGGAGACCCAACCACGCACACTCTTTCAATAAGATCGCCATATTTACCTTGTTTTTAAATCAGCTTGACCTTATTTAGCTTTGTTTAATGTACTGTGCAGCTTTACTCTCTGACCCAGTTTTTAAACAATGTTTTTATTTTGTGCATTTGATTGCTAAAGATTTTCTAGTGCTTAGACCACCAATGGAGGCAGAACCTCTGCGTTTTTCCCAGTTGATTGTGGGGTTCGTCAGGGGAGTGTTCTTGCTCCTACTCTGTTCAATGCTTTTATGGACTGAGTGTTGGTAAGGTCATGGGGTCCAGCGGCTCTGGGGCATCCATTGGTAAAGAAAGATTCACTGATCTTTGCTGACAATGCTGTGATCTTCACGGAGTCAATGGTGGCTCTGATCAGGGCGCTCGAGAGACTGAGCGAGGAGTCTGGGCTTGCGAGTGTCCTGGATAAAAACCAAGATCCAGGCCTTTAATGACCTCGTAGGCACAGCCATCAGCAGTGTGTCTGTCTGCGGAGAGAGTGTCAACCTTGTCGAGAGGTTTACTTACCTTGTCAGTGACATTCATGTCTCTGGTGACTCTTCCTATGAAGTCAGTAGACGGATTGGGAGAGCATGGGGGGGTCATGAAGTCGATGGAAAGGGGTGTGTGGTGCTCGCGATATCTATGCAAAAGGACGAAGGTCCAAATCTTTAGAGTCCTGGTGCTTCCTGTCTTACTATATGGTTGTGAGACATGGACGCTATCCAGTGACCTGAAGACTGGACTCCTTTGGTACTGTGTCTCTCCTGAAAATCCTTGGATACCGTTGGTTTGACTTTGTGTCGAATGAGCAGTTGCTCATGGAGTCCCAAATGAGGCACGTTACCTGCATTGTGAGGGAGTGTCAGTTACGGCACTACGACCATGTGGCGCGTTTCCCCGACCGTGATCCAGCTTGTAAGATCTTCATTGTTGGGGACCCGAGTGGCTGGACCAGGCCAAGGGGTCGCCCACGTAACACCTGGCTGCTGCAGATAGAGGGTGGGACTGGACCGCGTGTCTGCCTGGGGGGTTGTAAACCGGGATCCTGAGCTGTTTCATCATGTGGTGGGTGTAGCAACACACTGTACCAGTGCAACTTGACTTGAGACCACCACCAACAATTTTTTCAATATTAGTTTCACCATTGAGGTCTTTTCTCTTTGCATTTTTCAAGGTGTACATTACATTGGACTCATAGAAATTTGTAGAAGTGTTGAAAGATGGGGTTCCCAACCCTGGAGGACCCAGGGGTGCAACAAAGATAAAGGCTGCATCGTGATTCACCAAAATGGAGTGAGGTGTGTTCTCTGATTTTATCATGATGCAATTGGAGTCTTGCAGTGTGCCATCATTTGAATGTCATTTATTAGTTTGTGCTCCTGTTCTATGATATGAAAAGAATTGAGCATTGCGCGTGCATTTATGACCTGTGAATGAGCCACAGAAATGCGCATTCTCATTGGATCTTTACTGCGGGCAGAGCATTCATAAAGGTGAATAACTTTTTTTAGAGGATGGAATCTGGACCTTGCAATGATCCGCAGAGATGAGTGAGATCTAGTATTGATTTCTGTACAAGCCCTGATCTCAAAACATCACTGATTTTGAGATTTGATTGACATTTTTGCCCTTACAAGGGGGATTGAATTGGATACTGCCCCTGCTGTTTACAAGGTGACATGGTGATACAGTGGTAGTGCTGCTGTCTCCCAGTAAGGAGACCAAGGTTTGCGTCCCAGGGACTGTGTGAAGTTTGCTTGTTCTCCCTCTGTCTGTGCGAGTTTCCTCCCACAATCCTAAAGACATGCAGGTTAGGTGAATTGGTGATCCTAAATTGGCCCTAGTGTGTGTGCCCTGCGATGGACTGGTGCTTTGCACCCTATGCTACCTAGGATGGGCTTCAGAAGTCCCCCGCAACCCTGTTCAGGACAAAGCAGGTTAGCAAATGACTGACTAACTGACCTGCTGCTTAAACTCAGCCCAACTCTAGTCCTGGTGGTCTTGAGAATAGCGCAGGAATTTGAGCTGTGTGGCACATCTGTTTTTGAACTGCAGTGCAGGTGTTATCTTGGGACAAAGCTCATCAACTGGGCTTCATTGCCTAATGGAGTGCTGGCACCCATTTCTTCACAGGGGTCTCCAATCCCCCAAACTCCTCGCCATTGATCATGTGTCATTTCCTAGCGGTGCTTGATGTTTCGGAGGATACCCCAACCGCTTGGATTGTCAATTAAGAGTCTAAGCTTCATGTTGGACATATTTACAAGATTGCTGAGATTTATGAAGGTAAATTTGCTCAGTTCATATTTGAATTTTATGCAGTAAGCTAAAAGCTTATTGTTTGAGTTCAACTTGTTCACCCGCAGGACTGTATCTGGTTCAAGATGTGGTTCATAAAATGACAAATTTGACTTCTTCACCTTCAAATTTGATACAGGTATTACTTTTGTTGGAGATGTGAATATACAATTTTACATTTTCTAGGGGGTGCATTGTATAGAAAGGGTTGGGAACTGCTGGTTTAAGGGGATATTGGTGAAATCTTCCTTCAACATACTGATGCACAAATTTGAAAACACAGGCGGCAGTTACAGAACTTGGATGGACAGTTCTAAGTTTTCACTCTATGATCCGCATCTTGCTCTCTCAAACTTCTACCTTTTTGAAGCCCTTAAGTTCTGTTCATGGGGAAAGAGACAGATGTTAACAATGAAATTATGGAGAAAGTGGCGACTAGTGCAAGGATTTGACTTGTACAAGAAGAGTATGCAGTTTCACGATGGCCAGAGACTAGTGAAGTTTAGAACAGAAAGCCTTTATTGACATTGTAAAACAATGCACAACAAAATTGGGAGCACCACTCCAACTGGGTACAAAAGCAAAACGACACTATTTTTGTGAAAAACAAACCAATGCAAAACACACAATACAAACAAGAAAAACAACCAAAAAGTAATATACGTAAAAATATACTTAAAAAGAAATCAGATAAAATAACAATAAAACCAGTAGTAATGCAATAAATAATACTGTTTCACTGGGGAATAGCTGCACTAGAGCAACAGCAGCAGGATATATGAGCCCATTTCCCAGCACAGACCAAAATGTTTTTAAGCCGCCTTAATTTGCTTATTTTTGTTCATTGTATTTATAGCCATTGGATAGAAACTCTTTCTGAATCTATCATTCCGTACTTTGAAAGATTTATAACGCCGACCAGAGGGCAACCATTCAAACAGGGTATGAAGGGTCCTTAGCGGGAAATGTCTTCCAGGGACGGCAGAGAACAGCCTGTGAATTTTTGTTTTTGTGCTTTGTTTGATGGTTTCTGTGTTTGTTCGGTGTTAAGTTATTCACTGAACACCATTTTGTCAGGCTCTGTACCTCATCTCTGTAGTGCAACTTCTCTCCTTCTAATATGAGCCCTGTTGCGATCATTAAATTTGCAGATGACACCACTGTATTTTGGGATAGATTGGGGTGCAGTCATATGCATTCAAAGAGTAAAGTAATGGGCTCAACATACAGCCGTGATGTTGATAGAGATTAAAAAGAAAAATAACGAGAGCAGCAAGTATATCCAGTTATCCTATGAGATTTTTCAAAACAATTCTAGAATAAATAGCCATACTCAAAAGTGTGTTGTAGACTTTCCTGGGCAACCATTTTAGTTTTACAGTGCACTACCATTACCCTTTATTATTAACGAGCCACAGTACCTGTTGAAGATAGGTAACAGCAAATATTTGTAAATTATTCTTTCTGTAGCGTGCCTTTCAGGGGTATCCTTATGTGTCTAAATGTTTCTTCACTGAGATACAGTCCTGATCAAAAGTTTAAGACCACTTGAAAAATGGCAAAAAATCATATTTTGCATGGTTGGATCTTAACAAGGTTCCAAGTAGAGCTTCAACATGCAACAAGAAGAAATGGGAGTGAGACGAAACATTTTTTGAGCATTCAATTAATTGAAAATAACGATTAAATTGAAACGGGCTGTTTTATAGCTGATCAAGATTTTAGGACCACATGCCTTTAAAAGGCCAAATCTGTGCAAAGACGTGGATTCATTGTCATTTTCTGTCAGGTAGTCACACGTTCTAATGGCAAAGGCAAAAAAACTCTCCCTTTTTGAACATGGTCGGGTTGTTGAACTGCATAACCAGGGTCTCTCACAGCGCGCCATCACTGCTGAGGTGGGACGCAGTCATTTGGAAATTCTTAAATGATCCTGAGGGTTATGGAACAAAAAAGTCAAGTGGAAGACCCAAAAAAAAGCACTGAGCCGGAGGATCCAATTGGTTGTCCTTCAAGACACTGGACGATCCTCGACCCAAATTAAGGCCGTTACTGGTGCTGACTGCAGCCCCATAACCATCAGACGGCATCTGAGACTGAAGGGCTTCAAAAACAAAAAACGTCTTCAAAGACCTCGTCTCCTTGAACGCCACAGAACTGATCGTTTGGACTTTGCAAGAGAGCACCAAACATGGGACATTCAAAGGTGGAAGAAAGTTTTATTCTCTGATGAGAAAAAATTTAACCTTGATGGTCCTGATGGTTTCCAACGTTACTGGCATGACAAGCAGATCCCACCTGAGATGTTTTCTATGCGCCACAGTGGAGGGGGCGCCATAATGGTCTGGGGTGCTTTTTCCTTCAGTGGAACAATGGAGCTTCAGGAAGTGCAGGGGCGTCAAATGGCTGCTGGCTATGTCCAGATGTTGCCGAGAGCATTCCTCATGACTGAGGGCCCTCGTTTGTGTGGTAACGATTGGGTTTTTCAACAGGACAACACTACAGTACACAATGCCCGCAGGACAAGGGACTTCTTCCAGGAGAATAACATCACTCTTTTGGCCCATCCTGCTTGTTCCCCTGATCTAAATCCAATTGAGAACCTTTGGGGATGGATGGCAAGGGAAGTTTACAAAAATAGACAACAGTTCCAGACAGTAGATGCCCTTCGTGCGGCCGTCTTCACCACTTGGACAAATGTTCCCACTCACCTCATGGAAACACTTGCATCAGGCATGCCGCAACGAATTTTTGAAGTGATCAACAATAACGGTGGAGCTACTCAGTACTGAGTTCATGTTTGGAAGTTTGATTTCTGTTTTGGGTGGGGGTTTTCGGGTTTTTTTGGAGGTGTGGTCCTACACTTTTGATCAGCTGTAAAACAGCCTGTTTCAGTTTAATCATTGTTTTCATTAAATTGCATGCTCAAAAAATGTTTTGTCTCACTCCCATTTCTTCTTGTTGCATGTTGAAGCTCTACTTGAAACCTTGTTAAGATCCAACCATGCAAAATATGATTTTTTGCCATTTTTCAAGTGGTCTTAAACTTTTGATCAGGACTGTACCTCAGATACCTGTCATTATTTGTGAGGCTCCTTTCTCCTCTCCTCTCCTCTTCTTTTTTTTTTTTTTTTTTTTTTCCCCTTATACTTTCATTGTGTTCGCCTTTACTCATCCATGCTGTGTCTCACACTTGCACTTCTTCTATGGTCGCATCGCCAAAGCCAAACTGATAAATCAAATTGGTTTCAAGAATAGGACACACAGGCCTAAGTGTTTTGTTA
Organism: Polypterus bichir lapradei; assembly: GCA_026402145.1. Lineage (NCBI taxonomy): Eukaryota > Metazoa > Chordata > Cladistia > Polypteriformes > Polypteridae > Polypterus > Polypterus bichir. The sequence continues at coordinate 36,539,158 of JANRMT010062827.1, read as the reverse complement.
TACAGTAGACTATACAGTAACGGTGCACTGCATGAATACACTTGACCAAACTCTGTTGACCCTTGACCTTCATTGACCATATATGTGTACAATGATTTAAGATATGAAGGGGTAGGGGAAGTGACAGCAAAGGTGGTAGGGAAGAGAACTGCGCCCGTATGCATGCGCTGCATGGCTGCCCTGCTTCCCACTGCCGAGAGTTGATTCTACAATAAAATAGAGTAATGGTTCAGAAACTCTTTGCTTTTAATATAAAGCTGTAGTACAGTGTTTCAGCGAAATGTGTACCAAATTTCAGGCTTCAGGTTATCTGATTTTTAACCTTGACCTTCCTGGGTTGACCTTTGACCTTGGAGGTCAATCATCACCCTGAAAGCGGATAGTAGACGTCAGGTAGTATATGTGTACTAAATTTACGGTCAATGGGTCAAACGGTTTGCGAACGACAGGTAATTTTAAAATCCTGGACAAACAAATGGACAGCCACGGTAGCGTAGTATATGAGATGATTTGTCATAAGTGAAACAATTTTTGTATGAAACTTGAAAATAAACTGTATTTCTTCCAGCAAAAGTCAAGCCATTGAAACAAGAAAACATTTAGTTCCTGCCTAGAACCATTTTTCAGTTGTTTAGTATTTAAATAAAGATAATTAGTTTTTGATTGTTGGAAGTGTGTATATCCTCCATTAGACCCAGATGGTTTTTGGGTAATGGTATGGGATTTGGTTTTTAGCAACACCAACTTTCTGATTAGTCGGTATTCTTGTGGAGGAAATGCAGTAATATGTATGATGGAATCTTTTAGTGTGTCTCTGTGTAGAAAATATGCAGCGTATCATATAACCATAACAAGAAGTGATTTTACCGGTGCAGTATGGATTATGTGCTTTACATGAACACCGAAGTGTGAGCACAGCTTTAGAGAGTAGTATCCCTTGTTTTCCACCCAAAAGAAAACTTTTTAAAATCCCCAAAATACTCTTTAGTGAGTTTCATGTTTGACAATTGCAAAATAGCCTGCAAAACTAATTTTAGTGTCAATTTGATGAAACTATGCAAATTAAAATTAGCCTGTTTCACTCATCACTAATTACCAATGTTTGGAGCTCTTCCTTTTTTTAAACTAACAAACAGCCAGTTGGTATTTGTTCTTTTTCTTTTTTTTTTTTTTTTTTTTTTGTATATCCTTTGCTTCTTTCAAAGGCATAGTTGGTAAGGCTCTGGTCCTCGATAACCTTAGGTTTTGGGTTCAAATCCTGCTCTGGACACTGTGTGACCCTGAGCAAGTCACTTCACCTCCCTGGGCTCCAACTGGAAAAACAAAATATCAGCAATTGTATCTCAAATGTAAGTCATATTTGATAAAGACGCTAGCCAAATAAATACTTGTCTTGTAAACTTTGAAGAAGTATTAATAAACCCAGTGATAGCACTCACCTACTGTATAGATGTTTACCTTTTTTCCCCAATAGTCACACCTTGCCAGCCTTAAGAATTTTCAAAATTTACCAGTTTGCACCTCTTTGTTTTTGAATACACAATGGTCTGAAAATTGAAAGTACGCCTTATGAGAAGGATTTAGAAGTCATAGTGGACTCGACACTATCAACTTCCAGGCAGTGTTCAGAAGCCGTTAAGAAGGCTAACCAGTTATATAGCGCCCTGATGTGTAGAATACAAGACCAAAGAGGTTCTGCTCAAGCTTTATAACACACTGGTGAGGCCTCATCTGGAGTACTGAGTGCAGTTTTGGTCTCCAGGCTACAAAAAAAGGACATAGCAACACTAGAAAAGGTCCAGAGAAGAGTGACTAGGCTGATTCCAGGGCTAAAAGGGATGAGTTATGAAGAAAGATTAAAAGAGCTAAGCCTTTTCAATTTAAGCAAAAGAAGTTTACGACGTGACATAATGGAAGTGTTTAAAACTATGAAGTGAATTAGTTCAGTGGATCGAGACTGTGACTTTAAAATGAGTTCATCAAGAACACTGGGACACAGTTGGAAACTTGTTAAGGGTAAATTTTGCGCAAGCATTAGGATGTTTTTCTTTACACAGGCAACCACAGACACTTAGAATAAGTGACCAACTAGTATGGTATATAGACCGGAAGACTTGAAGGACTTTCAAAATTTGACCTGATGTGTTTTTTTTGTTTTGTTTTTTTTTTAAAAATAGAAGAATTAAGTGCACAGGACTGACAAGCTTGCTTATGCTGAATGGCCTGTTTTCATCTCAATTGTTCTGATTTTTTTTTTGTTTTAAACATTTAACTGATGATGCCACTTGGGAGCAATACTGTTCAACAAATGGCAACATTTATGGGCCCACTTGAACTCAATTTAGTGGAAACAATACTTTTTTTTTTTTTTTTTTTTTTTTTCTCTTCGATTCCTTCCTCTTTTAAGATAACATGACAAAAATGCAGAAGAACATAACACGTTGCTTCCTTCCAATGTAACACCTTCCTAGCAAACCAAGCCATCAGCAAATTTCCCACCAATCATGATGGATGATCTATTTCTCAGTGAGGATGTACTTTCTCATGCAACTCTTTTAATACAAAAGTGGAAGTTTCTGTTGGTATGAAAAAAAAAAAAAGTCATTTCACAGAGTGACTTTGACTGCCGCAGTGTTCATCATTTGATGAGCCTCTTGCCTTGAGTGAACCCGAGGCCAACAAATTGGGATCCCAGTTAGCTGGTTGAGAGAACAAATCATAGAGACAGCGAGTATTTTTAGCCCAGGTTAATGTTAAGCTTCACCTTTTTAAGAGGAATATGCTGCATGATATTAGACAAGAAATTAAAAGAAGAATGACTTGAGGGAAAGGCTGTGCATATGATAAAGAGGCCGAATCACCTTCCAATGAGGCTGAACTTGTCCCTTTGTAAAGTTTTTTTTTTTTCCCTTTTTTAAAGTCATCATCAGGCTTGATAGCTGTTGGAGCAGGGCGTTCGCAAGTGCCACCAGCTGCTGTCGCTTTCTTTGGGGCATTTTCTTTGCTGGGCGGATTAATCAGGAGCTCTGAACTGCGTCCACAGGGGTTTGGAGAGTGTAATTGGTTTCAGCTGACACTCGGCAAGTGAGCCTGTGAAAAAAGGCTGCATGTTGATAGAGCTGAGCAGACCCAGCTGTTACAATTCCCTCCGCAGCTGCCTTCTTCCGAAAGTCCAGAGTGATATGGCTCATGTAATTCTCGCCTGAGTTTGCTGGTCCAGGTTCTTTTCATTTGTCCAAGTCACTTTCAAGAAAATATCCCCTTTGATTTTTTTTTGGGAAAGTGTTCAGGTGATCCTCTGTTGTTAACACTCAAAGAGGCAACCTGGTTAATATAGTGTGTGCTTTTGAAAATAAATCATTTCTAAAAATGGGCAGCATGGTGACAAAGTGGGTAGCAATGCCACCTCACAGATCCAGCGTCCTGGGTTAATTCCAAGTTAAGTTGATCTCCATGTGCAGTCAGTATGTTCTCCCAGTGTCTGCAGCTACTGCTGTTTTCCTCACACACTCCAAGAGATGTGCAGACTATGCTAACCTGGTGACTTCAAACTGGCACCAGTGTGAGTGTTTGTTTGAGTAGGGCTTACGATTGAATGGCAGCCCACTCAGAGTAGTTTCCTAACTTGCAGCAGTCTTCAGTAACCCTGAACTGAGAACAGCGAGTTTGGGAATGTTACTATGATGAGACGCGTAAAGTGTCAAAGGATCATTGTGAGAAACCAAAAAAAAAAATCTGCCAATTGGTTTCTTTGACAGCAAGGAACAGAAACGAGTCAATAGCTGGAAATCTAAAAAGTAATCAGGCAGCAAGGAATTTAAGAACAACAAGTGGAGGACAAAATGAGTCACCAGAAATCAACCCTTAAGATGAGGGTCTTCTTAGAAAATATGCTAACTGTACTACAAGAAGTAAGATGTTGTGTATCCGCCATTTGATGATGCATGCCAAGTAATTATAGGGTAATTTCTGCAACGTCACAAATGTGACAAGCAAAGGTCACATAATGTGAACAAAATTTAAAGAAATTATTTTCAAATACAAAGACAATCTGTATGTTAATAAACCGTAAATAAATGAAAAAAGTCTGAATTAGCAAAAGCCATGCTTAATCTGGGTGTTCATAAGAAATAGGTTTTACTTCTTGAGGTAGAGGTTCATAATACACAAGGATAGTTGTCAGATATTTAAACACCCATTTTAAAATTTCAAAGTCCAAATATTATTGATTATAACAGAAACTTGTCATTCCCCCCCCACCCCCCATGCTCTTATAGAGTTTCAGAGAGGTCTAGATCTCTAATACAGGATCAAAATCACATACCGTATTTACTCGTGTAAGACGCGCACCCTAATTTTTACAAAGAAAATCGCGAAAAAAGTTTTGCCTCGTGTACGATGCACGTTTTTGATTGTATAATAAGCGTTTAGAGAGAGCAAGCGAGCAAGAGTGAACGTGAGTGAGAAAGTGAGCGAGAGAGAGAGAGAAGAGCGCGAGTGAGCAAGAGAGAGAGAGAGAGCGCGAGTGAGACAGCGAGCGAGCCCAAGCAGAAGAAGTAAACATTACAAAATAGCGTTTCCTCGTGTATGACGCACACCTGATTTTCTAATGCTAATTTTCAGGAAAAAATGTGCGCGTGGTACATGTGTAAATACGGTAACATGGTATTTGTTA
>JANRMT010062827.1:36469012-36519483 GCA_026402145.1 Polypterus bichir lapradei | reverse complement strand
ATATATTAGAGAGAGAAAGAGATTTCTTAATATTGATGGAAAGGGTGATTTTTGTTATACTATTGCTGCATTTCTCAGAAAACACATTCCCAGGAACCATGCATCCACTGCTGAAAAATAGAAATGCATAAAATAAGAAAAGGGAGAGTAAAGATATTAAAAGTACTAAATATAAAGTAGAGAATTAAGGACATTTTAAAAGTTAGAATAGTAGATATAAATGGTTTGAGATATTAAGAAAGAGTAAGCTTATTTAACTTTCTAAATGCACTTCTACTGTAAATATGAATATAAAACCTCCACAAAAAGTTATTAAAGGAAGTATTAAATGTGTTGAAAAAATAGTGCCTTGAATTGAGCTTTGTTTAAATTGTATCTTGATTATAAACCAATGAAGGATTCCAGTGATGTTCCTCCTTTAGTAGATTATTAATAGTGACATTTTCCTTCCAATAGATTCTTTTACACATCACATTAGATTTAAAATTCTGCTGATTTTTTCTTGACTTGGACTAAACACAATGGTTACCTCATGTTAATTGCCTGGCCTATCCTGATATTCCGTCCAGTACAGATTTGTCTTATAAATTCTGCTGCTAACTTAGTTAGGTTCTATAGTGACACAGCAGTTAGTGCTGCAGCCTCATGGCGCCACATCTTGACATGATCATTGTCTATGTGGGTTTTACTCTTTCTCCATGTGCTTGAGTGGCTTTACTGATGGGACCTCTTGTTCCCGGTGCATCCCGAAGTCGTGAATTTTAGGTTGTTTGGTAATTATAAATTAGTGCTTTGAGAAAATGGCAAACCGTGCAGCTACTCGAGTCATAATAGGCTCTGAGCCTTTCCGGCTCTGTAATGGAGAATGCAAATTCGATATTTGGAAAAGGTAAAATACATTTCTTCTGTTCATTTTTCTTATCTGCTTTTCCAATTCAGACTTGTCAGGCAGCCAGAGCTTATGCCAGAGTTATTCATGCACAAGGCAGGGACAACATCTGGACAGGGTGCCAGTCCATCACATAGCGAACATACAATTTAACAATGCCAGTTCACCTAACCTGCCTGTCTTTAGACTGTGGGAGGAAAGCCACATGGGAGAAAAGGCAGAATCCACGCAGGGAGGACCCCAGAAGCAGCAGCATTACCATTTCACCACTCGCGATTTTTCATTTTATTTGAAAATAGAACAAAATCAACTCACCTTGTAAAAAATCTTTACAAATATGTAAATCTGGCAGGCATCTATGAATATTTTGCTTAAGTGAACATTTCTAATCCTCTGGCTATGTTAGTATCTTTGAATGATTACTCCTACATATTAACTATTTCCCATTTCTCTTGGTTAATAGGAGACGATGTATTTAAGCACAGAGTAGCTCTTGGGGGTCTCACAAATGTAAAGCCGTCTCAAATGTGTGCATTGTAAAGAAATAGTTAAACCAGACAGAACAAACACAAAAGCAGGAATATGGATGGATCTGTTCCCTCAGCCCTGTCAATCGAGCTTACCTCATTAGACGTCCAAGATCCTGGACATAAAAACCTCCCACTTCAGTTCTCAGCTCATTCTTGTTTGGTATTTTGGATTCTAGTTTTTGAAGCTCCACTGTTCTTAATATTCAAAATTTCCATCTTTTCTACCTGCTATTACTTTACTTCTTTTAAAGCTGACTCTGCTGTGCTTACAGTAGTTCTGCTGACTCCGCTATGCTGTCTGTCACTTTGTACTGTCAGTCCACCCCAGCATGCATTCTGCTTGAAGTTTCATGCACTGATTTTGATTCCAGGCAATTTTCAGGCTCTAAGCAAAGTCTTAATAGTTCCACATGATATACTGTCAAATTAATGTATACATTTGATTCATTAGTGCCTTCATACTACTTTTTATACTTTTTTTTTTTTCTCTCTTTTAAAGTTGCCTTGTGATGATGAACACTTTGCATGTCTTTAATAATGATTTAATCGAGTTTTGGATTTTAGTGGCTAAACTCTAAGCCACCAGCAACAGCCAGAAGAAAGAAAAAAAAAAAACAAACCGTGGAAGAAGTGCCAGTCTATCATTGGTGAACTCAAACTCGCTCAAATAGGACCATTTTGAGTTGTCAGTTATTCTCCTTAGCACGATCAACACACCCCTTGTGTGATTGTAGGCTACCACAGCACAAGGCTTAGTGACTTACGTAATTCCCTTGACATGCACATTGACTGTTGATGCATCATGAGCAGTGCTTGGAATCTGACATCATTTTTTATCCTTCCACTTGATCGCAATCATGTTGCCTTTTTATACTTTGATACTGCACCTTGCTGCAGTTCTACGTGACTGAAGTCACCAGACATATCACGACAATTTGGATGTATGGTTTATATTCAGTTTCACTATCCGTGTCAATGTCTGATGCTAATTCACTTTGCCAACACTATCACATAATTCAACTAATGGCTCAGTTTCGGTTTATTCTAAAAGTGGCTTTCCATTTATAGCTCATTGTGTGTTTTGGTTGTGGGGTCCACCCCACTCATGAATATTGATGAGCTACAATAGAGTGTCAAACAACAGAAATAGTCGTGATGTTTTTTCAGCATTATGCTATTTTGTCCATTAGAAGGCAATAGAATATTGTCCCAAGCACTTTTTGGAGCTAAAAGTTTAATACATTCTATTTATATAGGTGCCTTTCCCATGCTCAAGGCAGTTTCCATCGGATCATAACAGCTTAACCCAAGAAACACTTGGGATTAACCATTTTTAAATAGAATTTTGAGTCCAGGGAATGCTAGGAGTTAACAGTTTGCATCCACAGGTTGCAAGGTTACTGAACAGCCAAACATAAGAGTAACATACAACGCATCACTGTTGTCCATCACCTTGATTAAGGAGTACAACTGTATTACCTGAAAAAGTCTTTATGTTAAATAACTGAAAAATGCAGTTACATTAAAATCATGGTTTACGCTTGGATTATGATATTTTGTGACATAAACATTGTGTGTGTGCATTCGCAAAGTATTCAAAACCCTTGCCATTCTTCACATTTTATGTTGCAGGCTTGTGTAAAAGTCATTTAAATCAGTTTTTTCCCCTCATCAAGAAACAGGATTCTTTGAAGATTTATTAAAAATAAAACTATAATCTGTGATTGAGGCAAGTATTCTGATACCAAATGTCATAGTAAAGTATTTGGCTCAAGTAAATTGCTTATCATTGGGCTGTTTCTACACCTTCTTTGGAGTCATCTGTGGTGAGTTCAATTTTTTGTGCAAAGGCACACACCTCACTATAGAAGGTCTCTCAGCTGATAATGTGTATCCGAGTAAAAACCTATCCATTAGTTCTAAGGAAGTGACTACAGAACTTAAAAACTGGATTCTGTCCTGAGGTTTGGGGGAAAGCTACTGGAACTCTCTGCAGCATTGTAGGTTTCCAAGAGCATAGTGGCTTCCACAGGCATTTTCCAACCAAAGGATCTTTGTTTTTGGGAACAAATGAGTTCCTGTACGATGTAGGCCCTGGGTCACTTGCGGAACCTGGACACATTTTTGGGTGTTGCATTCCTACCTATAATGTTTATGGAAAATAGTGATGCAAGTCAAAGGCCTATCCAGGAGTTCATGGGGTAACCCCACTCCTTATTGCTTTAAAGTAATCTCAAGTTCATGGGAAAGATTACTGTTTCAACGCAGTGCATTGCGTGGCACACCAGGGAGGTGGCTATGAAGAGTGATGTGTTCTCTAGTGGGAGTTGTGCTAACAGCCCATCACTGTGCAGTTTGATTGGCAATCGGCAGCTCCGACATTGGCACCCCATTCTCTTCACAGATGAGAGTAGGTTCAACCTGAGCACATGTGACAGACGTGGAAGAATCTGGAGATTCCGTGGTGAAAGTTATGCAGCCTGCAACATAATCCAGCATGCGATTTGGCAGTGGGTCAGTGATGATCTGGGGAGGTGTATACTTGGAGGGTCCACGTGCTAGGCAATGGTACACTGGCTGCTGTTAGGTACCATGATGAAAGAGCCATTGACAGACCTTATGCTGTTGCAGGACAGTGCCCAGCCTCATGTGGTCAGAGTGTGTAGTCGGTTCCTGGATGACAAACTCCTTGATGGCATTGACTGGTCTGCACAAGCTCCAGACCTGAATCCAATTGACAACCTCTGGGACTTTATGCATTGGTACATCTAACACCACCAAGTAGCAGACAGAAGCCGAATGTGTTAATTCTGTGCAGGCAGTTGCTGGGCCAGGCCATCATCAGACCTAGGACTCTGGAGCAGTGTGGCTACAGTAAGAAGTACTGTGTTATGTATGTGACAATCTCTGTAAAGAATTTGAATGGGTCTAAACTTGTATCTAATTAAGCAAATGAAGCTTAATTGTACAGGATACTCTTGTTTTAGAACTTAAACATTGTTCCCTCTCCATTCAGTCCAGATTCTTTTTCCTCACCCACCAATAATGGGTGTGAGAGGAACCTTCTAAACATAAACTTGATTTCCTTTTGTTGCGATCACCTTCTCATAGCAAAATAAGTTAACAAATATTAACCTGACTTTATTAAAAATAACTCTAGGTTTTGTTAATGTTATAAAGTTTACTTTGTTGTGGTTGGCCTTGTTCTGTTTTCCGACTGCCTTAGTAAAGCTCATTCTCGCTGGTGCTAATTGGGCACTTTCTCATTTGTCCCATAGCCATCTTTGCGCTTAGGTGTGGGTGACGGTAGTTTATTTTGTATTCTGCATTTGTTATCATATAAACATTGAAGAGTCACAAATTACTCCTTTGGCTGTCGTTTTACTAAATGTACTGCAGCAGTGTTCATAGTCATACACTACATATGGCAGTTTGTATACTTTATACTTGCAGGTAAATACAGTATGTTATTTTCTTGTATATATTTTGTTCCTTCTAAAGTTTGACTCTGCAAGTGTTAAAATAGTTCAAGTCAACACAATGGATCATAAAATACTTACATTTGGGTCCTGTAAATATGCAAAACAAGATGATAATGATTTATTACAGAGTGTTTATGATGTGTTAAAGGCAATTATGCTTCTAAGACAGTCCTATTGGTATGAATAATACATTCCTTGTTAAAAAAAAAAAAAAAAAAAAAAAAGCCGCAGTTGCAAATAAAGGAGTGAAAAAATGAACAATTGACTTGCAACATTATCTAATGCTGTTAATTGCCTAAAGTAAAAGAAACCATCCAGCCATCAAAACAAAATAAGAAACTTTGCCCTTCTGGCTGACTGGTTTGTGCATAAACAACTGGATATTTTCCCATTGGGTCATACTAACTCATTATGACTGGGTTTTTGGATTAAACCTGGCACTACAAGTCTAGCAAGTCATGTTTTCACCATTGTCATCAGTCAGTGCATCATTTTTGATACCTGTCATTTGTCTTGGCACTCTGGGAGACAATGGAGATAAACTAATATAGGTTCATAAAGTGCCAATTTAATGATGTAGCAGAGGCAATCTTTATGAGAAACTGGCAAATATTTTAATGAACCACTATGAAATCATCCATTTGTGAACTTATTTAAAGTTTGGGGTCATAGCTGTATTAGGATAGAGAAAGAATCAATACTGGATAGGATGCCAGTGAACCACAGGGCACACACATACATTCACTCATAAAAGGTCAATTTACTGATGCCAAATAGTGTGACTGCCTGTCTTTGAGAAGTGGGTGGAAGCCAAAATACCCTGGGAACAAGCACAAAGAAGCAAAAGGAGATATAAAATGCACATCCAGAGAGTTAAAGGATGAGTTTGGTATTTTTCAGTTTCAAGTTGTTTCTTTGCAACATGCTGTATGTGCATTTGCCACTGTATTTTTGTGGTATTACTGTAAAACTACTCTTACTTGCTTTCTTGTGGGGCTGAGATGAATGTTTGACAGATACGTGAACTCACTAGGTTCATTATCGGGCTGGTCTACTCTCGCACTTTAAGATTAACACACATCCATAGATATACACATATGCACAGACACTAACTATATAAGTGGCGTGTTAATGACGCATACACAGCGTCGCACTCCCTAGAATTTTAAGAGACTTGTTTATCATTGGCACAAACAACTTCCAATGTCTTAGATATATCTCCGATTTAAATATTACTTTTGTCACCAAGAATATATTTAAACATACAAAGGTTCAAAATTCTTGGCTATAAACCATTTATCATCCAATGATATCTTACTTTACCCATGCTGTTCCTTCTATTGGATGGACATTCAGCTTGATAAACCCCAAAGATCATATGCCAACTTCCGAATTCTCTGGGGTGCGCTTAATATTTACTCTCACTTCAATCACTCTAGATCTATAGACAAGGTATAAAATTTTGAAGCAATGTGGTATTTATTAAAATACTAGCAAAGTACCCGCGCTTTGCAGCGGCGAAGTACTGCCTTAAAATTTTTATCAAGAAAAGTAAACCTTTTTAAACTGAGGGAAAATATACCAATAATTATTTACGGATCTCTTTGTATGCCACATTGTCAGTTCGGCCCTCCGGTTGTAATATGACCAAGCTGTGCGCTGAGCTTACTCTTGAGCATGCAACGTACAGTTGGCCATATGAAAAGCAATCTTGCCTCAAATCTCACAGCTTGGATTGCTGCTGTCATGATCGGTTTGAGTTTCATGGTTTGTTTCAATTACTTTAGTATTTGCAGGACTTGTGTTGAAGTGACATTCGGCATCTGTCAAGCATTGTAAGCATACAACCGGTTTCATCGATAACTTCACATCCAGCTTTTGAGAGTTTAAACATTCATAAACATCGAAGTGTCCACTGCTCAAATCGTCACCTGTGAATCTAAGATGTTTAAGAGGCATTGCTGGTTGTCCAAAAGTGTAAAATATTTGGCCATTTCGGTACACTTGAAAGCGACAACCAAACAATTCAGCGGCAGCCATCAACTCACATGCAGAACCATAGGTGAAGGGCTTAAGTATTTCACTCTTATAGTGCTCCTGTGTAGTCTAACTATCTCCTGTACCATCATCTGTCCACACCTTGAACCTGTCCGAGTCAATACATAAGACACAATGTTCCTCTGGATATCAAGAGTGAGCCAGATATGGCCGTGCAATATGTAACGCAGAGAATGGAAAAGGCAGGCGCCATCTCCGGGCATGGAAACCACTCGGTAAGTGACAGTTCTTTGATCAATGGTGATCACCTCGATAGACATGTTAATGGGGGTACAGTTGGAACGATAAAGGAAATGGGTACCTGAACAATGTAAAGTACCTACACAATAACTATAATCATAATAAATGAACAATAAAACGGCGGAGAAGCCGTGGATTAAATAAAAAGGCTGCAGTTATCAGCAGGGAGACATGAATACCGTGGCGAAGCAAGGAAGGGAATGAAGAGACCAGAGCGACAGACTGCCTTATATAGGCAGGCAGCCAACAACGTGGGAAGCGTGGGGATGGGGGACCCAACGCTGCCTCACACGGCGACCGAGCTGCAGGCTATGGACGTATATATGTACGTAAGTAGGATTCAGTTAGTGTTGGGAACCCGCGTACCAAATTTCTTGGAGATGGGCCCATAGGTAACAAAGACTGTTGGAAAGTTCAATATGGAGGCCAACAGTGGCGTCATATTACCGAAATAAGTACGTACATCAGTTTCGGTTAGCGCAGGGAAGCCGCCTACCAAATTTTGTGAAGATGGGGCCATAAATAAAGTTCAACATGGCGGATGTTGTTGACCGTTATGACCGTTACGCGTCGAATTTTGAAATGAAACCTGCTTAACTTTTGTAAGTAAGTTGTAAGGAATGAGCCTGCCAAATTTCAGCCTTCTACCTACACGGGAAGTTGAAAAATTTAGTGATGTTGAAAAGTTCAATATGGTGGCCGACATTGGCGTCATAGCACCGAAATAAGTACGTACATCAGCTTCAGTTAGCGAAGGGAAGCTGCCTACCAAATTTTGTGAAGATGGGGCCATAAATAAAGTTCAACATGGTGGATGTTGATGACCGTTACGCGTAGAATTTTGAAATGAAACCTGCTTAACTTTTGTAAGTGAGCTGTAAGGAATAAGCCTGCCAAATTTCAGCCTTCTACCTACACGGGAAGTTGGAGAATTAGTGATGAGTGAGTGAGTGAGTCAGTCAGTCAGTGAGGGCTTTGCCTTTTATTGGTACAGATAATAATAATACCAGTAAAAGAAAGCATAAAAGTAAACAATGGCAAAGTCTTGATACCATGCATCCAGAAAGTATCTGGCACATTGATGACGTAACTTCCGGTTTAGGGCCCTTTGATTATGTCACTTCCTCTGCTTGCTTTTAAAACCGCCATCTTGACAATCTCAAATCCGTTCTGTGTTGGACTCGAACCTTTACACATCTGTACAACTAATTTATCCATTTGCAGCCAGGAATATTATACGGGTGGCTGCCCCAACCCTTTTTTTTTTTTTTTTTTGGTTCGGTTCCTTATTTGTCTGTCATTGACAATAGTCTTTAAAAAAAGCTTACAGAGAATGTCAAGAACTGGTAGTTGTCCTGGGGCAGCTTTGTCCTCCTCTCACGTCCATTTTGTAGTTGCTGTTTCTTCTTCTTCTTCTCCTCTTCTTGGTCCGTCAGACAAGGCATAATGATAATAAAATTATACGTGGGGATTTTTGATGTGGCTTCATGACATGAGATATTACACACCTTTGATTGGCTGGCTGTCAAAGCTCTGTTTCCAAGTGATAAGATAATCAACACAGCCTGAGGCAAACCGTCGAAACAGATGTTTTAAGGTGATAGCTTACTGGTGCTGTCAATTAAGCTCATCTTGTTTGTCTGAGCAAAATATAATGAAAATATAGGCATCTATTAATTAAAAAAAATTGCAGATCTGGCACACCATGACAGCCACACAAAATAGTGCTCTAAAGTGAATCGCTTCCTATTAATTAAAAATAAATATCTGTCCATTTACACTGGAGTCAATGGGACATGGAAGAAAAGCTTAAAAACTAACCGAATATGTCAGCTTTTTAAGCCAAGACAGTCCATTGTTTCATAGATGCACCATTTTCAAATCGATTGGGACCACCAAAGCACAAACTTTACTCGTTTATATTCTCTAAAACAAGAAACATAAGAACAAAAAGTTTGGAACATGCCTATGATTTCGTGTAATGTAAATGGGGGAAAAAAAAAAAATCAATCTTTTGACAAAGAAAGTGTCAACATCTTTTCAGATGGGAGTATGATTTAGACCTGATTCCAAGATGGCCGAACTGCTTGTCATATGAGTTCTAGGCAGGAAGGGGTGAGTCCAGGAGTGCAGACAACAGGAGGGAGGAAGAGAGAAGGCATTAGCACACAGTGCCATCTCCTGGTTTGGTGGGTAACTTCCATCACCAGAGCCCTTAAGCTATCTCCCAAGTGCATGCGCATGACAACACTCGAACACTATTGGGAGTAGGAAGCTAAAGTTACAGCATCTCTGTTGAGCTAGGAGTGTGAGACGAGTGCTTGAGACTTGATTCTGTTTCAGAAATGGGGGTAGATTACAGAAAGGAGGAATAATACAGCAGTGGATCCTTCATTGCTGTCAACATGATGGAAAATGAAAGCAGTCACATGTCCTATGCTTGCTTTTCTGGTCCAATCGTACGTCTGTCCCTGCCATGTCTCTACCAACTGAGTGAGTGTTTTAAATAAATAATCAAAGTTCTTCATAGGTCCAGTCAGGACTCATAGCCAATGGGTCAAAAAGGAGTTCAAGCAGGAAATGAGATGGTCATTGCTGGAGCAATGTTTAATGTTAACTCAGAAAACAAAAAAATTAAATTTGAATAGTTTTGCATTACACTAACGTTATATCACAGGTTTATAGGATCATTATTGTCATGTTTAAACAGTTCAGTGAAATTCTTACTAGGATGTATAATCAATATGCAACACATCTTATTACTGTAGTGTAAATTGTTTTAATATTCAAGATTATTCTATTAAAAAAGATAAAGCTTACACACATTGTCATAACTTGTGTTTTTGCACTGATTCAAATTTATTTTGCATTGTTTTGATTCAAGAATGTATAATAAGTAAACTAAGCCTGCAGTACATTTCTGTTATGAAAATTTCATACCATGGGAATGTCCTGTTGTGAAGCTATGAAGCACAATATGAATTGTATTGTAGGTTAATTCTATCGTCTCATGTCTGGTAACAGGCAAGTTAATGAACGATGCATCAGTGTGAACATCAGAACCAGAAGATTACTCAAAAGCTAAGGCTACTGCAACTTGGTTTAAAAACGCAGATGTTTTCACCCGTAGTCCAACTAGGTGGAGACTTTTCAGAGCCGTGTATTTCTCAAAATGCCAACTCAGAATTGAAGCGTATATGAGTTGGGGGGGAATTTGAAACCACAGACTTTTATTGCACTTGGATTTGTTTGTACTTAAGTGACCCTTCCCTGAGTGGATCCTGCTTATTATATTTTCTCGGCCACTTTGCTCACTTTATACTCAAGCGCTGCTCTACACCTCATTGTTAGTCTAAACAAAACATTTATTTATGTATTTGTTTATTTGTTTTTGTTGTCCATATGTCAAAACAAGTTGCAAAAGAATCTCTAAAATGGAGGACAGATCCTCTTTCTGTTTTCACTGATGTGCATTTGCCCAGCGTGGGTGAACGGCTACGTTATTTGCATTTTTAGTCATTTCTTTTTTCTGTAGATACTTTTGTCAAGGATGTAAAAGTGCCAGTGTGGATGGAATTGAAAACATAGCACTGTGGACATACCCTAAAGTTTTTCTGTGTTAAGTCTTTCCTTTCTTTGAATGAAGTTTGGAAATTTGGTGGTCTTGTGTTACGATCTAGCAAAATTTTTTCAAAGTGTTCCTTGAACTCGGAATAGTTAAGTATGGTGTACCAGGAATCTAGTGGTTATATTAATTTATTTTTCCTTGGATTTCTAACATTGTTAACCATAATTCATGTTCACCCAAGGTGCCATCTTGTTTTCTTCTGATTTGTATAAAAAAAATGTATAAATGAGGGGTGGCATGGTGGCGCAGTGGTAGCGCTGCTGCCGGGTTCACTTCCCAGGTCCTCCCTGCGTGGAGTTTGCATGTTCTCCCCATGTCTGCGTGGGTTTCCTCTGGGTGCTCCAGTTTTGTCCTACAGTCCAAAGACGTGCATGTTAGGTGTGTTAGGTTAGTGTGTGTGTGTGTGTGTGTGCCCGCCCTGTGGTGGGCTGGCTCCCTGCCCAGGGTTTGTTACTGCCTTGCGCCCTGTGTTGGCTGGGATTGGCTCCAGCAGACCCCCGTGACCTTGCGTTAGGATATAGCAGGTTGAAAAATGACTGACTGCCTGACTGTTTGAATGAGGGGTGATGAAGACATTATAATGGTTAAATTATAAACAAATGATAAAAAGAGTGAATTCCTTAAAGCATCTGATAAAATATTGAGTATCTGATGTTTGAAATGAGGGCTAAACTACTGTTTTGCCAAAAGAATCTTTATTTAATATCTAGAGCTCATTCAGGGAGGACCACAGTCTGACAGTTTAATTCAGTGATAGTTTACTTAGTTGTGTAAATGTGTATAATTCACAATATACAGTGAAAAGCACACTTGGCAAACTTTATTTGAAATATGAGGCATAAAAAAAAATGGGATGGAAAAAGCTGAGCCACTAGACTTGACATTTTACTTATAAATAGATAACAAATGTGGTATGTTATAATAAGCTGCATATTTTAGCACTGTTGTCCAAATTAAATTATGTAAATCATGTCTCTCAAAATTGAAGCAGAATTTCTGATTGTTATTGTAAATATATGCTGTACACTTTAATGTTCTTTTCCTAGTAAAATATGATTGATCACCAAATCTGGCAAATAATTAACTTTTGCTCATAAAGTTTAAAGACAAGAAACTTTTTTGACATCCATGGTTAACAGAATAATTACAGTACATTTACTTTCATAAAATACGTCTTATACTGTACTGCAATATTAGAGGGGTTACTCCATTATGCATCTGGAAAAGCATAAAATGGTAAAAGTTAATTCAATATTGATGTGTCAAAAACAGTAACATTTTGGCTGTTTAGCCTTCTGCTGTTGTTGTCTGAGCCTGGTAGATAAGATGAATAATGCAGTTCATAAAAATGGGGAGACACTTAGTAACAAAACATTACACTGCAAGATTCATTTTCAGAACTTCTTGCCCAAGTCACCCTTTGGGTGTGATGATGTTTTGTATTTGGCATGAGAAGACCAGAAAAAAATGTGAGTTATAAGTTACTTAAATGAGAAGGACAAAACTTCAAAAACACCCCAATACTCAACAAAGTCACTTAAGTTAATAGTCTTTATTAATACATTCAGTTTGTTATAGAATAAACATGTTATAACTCAAATAAATAAAATGAAAAACACAATTGATAAAATGAAAAAAGTAAAGCAAAACAGAGCAAGAATACAAACTGCAATAGGCTGCAACAATTAAAAGGTGTTGTGGGATAAGAACAGGCATCTGGCAGGACCGCTGGACGATTGGCCGGCTGGGTGGAAGGATAACTGTGTGCCCAGCCTGTATCAAATAATGGACCAACGGAAGCCAGAATCGGAGTGTGGTTCCATCCCCCATGCACTAGGCGGCAGTGGTCCTCATATGAGGACCCAGTCGGGACACCTCCAGATGTGCTTGGGAAATGGAGTCCGGAAGCGCATCCCCGTAGGGGTCCATTGGAATCAGTAGAGGCCACTGTCGGGGGAGGACCACCCTATTCTGTCTGTTTTACTACGTTTGGCCCAGAAGTGCTTCCTAGAGGAGACAGGATGACACTGAAAGCATTCCCGGGTCTAGCATATAAGGAAGCCCACTGCCACACATGTACGAGTCAGCGTCAGCAAGGAAAACTCAGCAGAGGTAGAGAAGGAGGAAGACTTGTGTGCTTATGGTGTCTTTTATACAATTGGTCAAAGAGGAGATTTGGAAAGGTGCTTGTAAGGAGGATAAAAACCCTTTATTTTCTTCTACAGTACAGCTGTGTCTGTGGTTTGGAGCACTCTGTGGTAAACTGTTCTAAGTTATGTGCAGTTTAATCTTTTTCTTTCTAACTTTTGAGTTTAATTTACTCAGCCCACATCAATTTATGCCTTCTTGTCCATGTTGTAGACATTGTCATTCCTTCATATTTGTTAATACCATAGATCAGTATTTTTCAACCAGTGTGCTGTGGAAATAGTAGTGTAGCACACCTGAAGTTGAGAGGTGGTTGAGACCTTTCAGAGGAGGACAGGACTACCTGGAGAAGCTGGGATTAAAGCAGCTCCATGATTGCTGTGTTGTTACCTCAGCACTTGTAGCACTTCGGACACATCTCCTGGCTGCTAGAGTCCATCTGCCTGAGGATGAGGTTGTCGGCAAGTCTCACAGTGCTGGTGGATAGCTGGCATATGAGTTGTCTCTGAGGTAGAGAGAGGTTGGTAAAGGAGTGAAGTAGCTGAGAAGCGCCACTAAAGAGCTCACTAAGTGCTGTGCCTGTGAACGCTGATCTCAAAGCAGCTTTTTTTTTCTCTCTCTAATAATATATACCTGTTTCTCCAGTTGTTTCTCCCCTTTGGACAATTGAGCATGTGCATGAGGTTAAATAATGTGTTTATGGTTAGTAAAAGAGTGGTGTGCCTTGGTATGTTTTTGATTACAAAAAGTGGGCCCCCGTAGGAAAAAAAGGTTGGGAAACACTGTCAGTGCTTCCATATTCTCAGATAAAAAAAACTTGCGGTCGATTTAAAATCATAAACTTAGATACTTAACTTCTCTTTTATTCATAATGAAAACCTCTGCAGATTCCTTGAGTGCTCGATATTCCTGTGTTCTAATCTTGGGCCCCATTGGTGAAGGCAATTTAAGTCATGATGGCTATGATGATTCTTTGACAGGCCTAGTGGCTGACTTGGGTCCAAATCCAAATGGATGAGCCAACTCTATCTACTAGGTACATTGTTCTTGTGCAAGAGTCAAAAATGCATGCAATTAATTCCTTATTAAAAAAAGACGTATGACAAAGAACATTTGAGCTTTCTTTGAAATAAGAGTGGCTACTTTGCACAGAACACAATAATTATAAAGTTAAGCTTTCAATTTTAGAAAAACCTCATGAGAAACTGACTGAAACAGAAACATATCAATGGAAAAAAATGCACAACAGTCTAATTTTATGTTCTACCAGTAATGGCGGACTGCACGATAACATGCAGTGAATACACTTGACTTGAGCATTCTTAGTTTTCATCCTCTTTCTCTGTACGTTTGCCATTCGTTTGCTCAAAGGTTGATGCGCTTGCTGCTTCCTGAGCTGCTCTTTTCTCCACCCTAGTGGCCCGGTGCTTCTCTTCTTTCATTGGCATCTTTTCACATTAAAACTGATTAAGTCAGTGTTTGTGTTGCAATCACTTTTACGTTTTCCTTAATTTTTCACTTAAGCTGGCACTTAAGTATTCAATCTGCCTCAAGAATGATTTAAGATATGAAGAGGTAGAGGAAGTGACAGCGAAGGTGGTAGGGTTGAGAACGGAGCCTGCTGCAGAGAGTTGATTCAACAATAAAATAAAAGTAAAAAGAGTAATAAAAATCATCATCCTGAAGGCGGATAGTAGACGTCACGTAGTATATGTGTACCAAATTTCAAGTCAATAGGTGAAACGGTTTGTGAGCTACAGGTGATTTAAAATCTTGGACAGCCACGATAGCATATTATAAACGATGATCAGCATGCAATCAATTATTAAAAATAATAGTGAATCAACTAAAAATAATGAATCATTTACTCATATATACAGTATATTGACAAGAATCAGGCATGAGATCCAAACACAGGATGCTCTTCCAATGAGGTGTTGGCACTGACCACTGCTCCTCTGCGATGCTTTAAATTACCATCAACATGAATTTGATTAACCAAACTAAAAGATCCTGCTGTTTTAAAAGTTAAATTAGGTGGGCTCAGTAAATGGATAGATGGTCTGCTCAAAGGCAATAAAGAGAATTACTGAAACTGTTTTTTTCCCTGTACATACCCAGTGGCAGATAGGCAGCAGTCCATAATGCTTCTTAAACTTCTTTAAATGTTATTCCATATGATAATTAAAGTTGAACTCTACTAATAGTAAAGTAAAAATAAGTAGAAAATAATCTTAGGATGATGTAAAGTCAAGGTTTCAGATTATTTTAGAAGGATGTTTATTATGCCAAAGAGTAGGACAGGCTTCTCATTAGCAGATAAATCACACGCTGGTGTTGGAGCAGTGATAGTCTTCTGGGTTTAACATCAAAAGCTTTGCTGATTATGCCAATCAGATGTCACTGCCATCCACTGAGTGCTATATTTAAGAAGAAGTGGAGATGAATTGGAAGAAGCGGGTGTCCAGGGGATGGAGCAAAATTTAGAAAGGTAAAATGAGCATGGAAGATGAAAGTAATGTGAGCAGATTTTCCAAATGAGTGTGGGAATGTTGCAAAATTGATGGCAGAGTAGTTAAAGTCTTTGAAGGGAAAAAATAGCCTTTTTCTTTACTTTGTCCAGTCCTAGTAGTTCCCATATTATGGTCTTATCCTGCATGATGCACAATTTGAATTGGCCTTTTTAAAGCAAAGCTAAATTAGTTTATATGATCTACATCATGTGTCCCACAATTAATACATAATCTGTCTTGACTCTAGAGATTCATTTACCTGTTGTCAAGAAATTACTTCTGCTACACCATTTAAAGATCTTACTGTTCTGGATCATTTGTTACTTTAACTCTAAATATGTGCAGTATAAGCAGATAGGTCAAGTCTGACTCTTAGAACGAGAGTACCAAAAATAACAAACTGAAGTAATGGTGGTTATTTAAATAGAATACATTTAATAAGTAAAAATGCATTTAGACAGTGTTGTGGAAAGGACTTTACTCGATTTTCAAAGTCATTCACGTAGACCAGATGAGAATGCAGGACAATTCTTTATTTACGCAAACATAGATATGCACAAATGTCTCAGTCCTTGGAGTAAGCAATCAATAATCCAATTCATTTGCTTGTATGGTTTTCTACTACCATTGCCTCGTCTAATGCATCACGTCATCCCACTCTCAATATGCAACGCTTTATTATTTCATCCTGTCATCTAGTGCCACCAGTATTTTCTGGCTCCCTTTGACTCTCCAATTTAACTGAATGTTGCTTTGCTAAAAGGGGTGATTTGAGGATTGCTCTGTATTGGGGAGGGGGGTTTTTGAGCTTTCCTACTAGTTTATCCTCACTTTCTAGAGGGTGTTTTTTAATCATTTACCTCATTCTAACTTTGGAAAATCAAGCTGGTGGTTTCTCTGAGATGAGGCAGACCTCATGTGCTCATGCTTTAAGCTAATTATATTTTATTATAGCTACCTTATATTTTAATTTTTTTAACTTAAATATATAGTGTAATTTCTAAATTATTTTAGATATAAATGAAAAATTCCATAATAGCCACACTGAATTGGCAAGCGACAAACAATTTTAGACATCCCTTAACAACCACTTCCATACTTGTATTTGCTTCTTTATCTGGAGTTAGGAACAGACTGAAAGTAACCAATGTACACCTTTACCATTCTGTGAATCGTTCCATAGTGATGTGAAATGATTTTTCAATTAATGCTGAGTAAACTAAGTGACTGTAAAATTATTTAACTGCTTGACTGGATGATTGGTTCAGTGCTTTGACAACTTATCATAAGGCAGTTCCATTTTATTAAATCATTTTTACTTATTCTAAAATATAGGCAGTGCCAGTCCATCTCCAAGTATTTATCTCAATACACATACTGAAGCCTGAGGTAAATATATCAGTCATAGGAATTTTCTCTTTAACTAACATTTAACCACAACACGTTGATGGAACGATATAATGCTGTTAGCCATATTGTCTAATGTCTGTGTGGCAGTTGGGGCCTTTTGCTTCCCAAAGTTGAACCGCTCAGGGTGAGGATCAGTACCCCTAAGTCTGGAAGCTTGGTTTTCAGCTGGAAGAGAGCGGAGTGCCCTTTCTGGTTTGGGGAGAAGGTGAGAAAAGCACTATATAAATGTGAAAAATTATTATTAATAATCTGGACAACAGTCTAATAATTACCAAGTGCTGAGTTGTCAGTGCTGTCCTCTTCTACTTTAGCATGAAAATAGATGCCAAAAGACAATTTCCCCTCAAGTATGAATTAAATGTATCAAATCAAATTAAAAAAATCAGAATAAAACAAACTGAGCTAGAGTTTACTAAACCATTTGACAAGGTCTTCTGGATTACAATGAACATCCATTTTTTTTATTTTAATCAGTTGATAAGATGGGCTCTATAAAAGCCTAGCATTCTTCTTACAAACAAACATATTTTGTTCAATTCATGAATTACACTTATCGTCGTAAAACCTACTGACATGGTATAAAAATTATGACCTTTGTTACAGTACCTGGCCAGGGTGCATTAAATAATTGACTTTTGACAGCTGGACCAAACTGTTGTTTCCTGCGAATCCACTAGAGGGAGAAACCAGCATTGCCATCCAAGTCGTCAAGTTCTTTCCTTGCCTTGTCAGTATACAGAATATTCCTTAAGCTCCTTTTCCCTTGAACTGTAAAACAGAGCTCACTTTATTCATCTTTCATACGTTCTGACTTTTATTGAGAATTACTGTGGTAAAAATGTGCAATTTGTTTCCTTCTAGATCATTTTGGAGGTATTGATTGCATGTTTCTGTCACTGGGGTTTCCTAAGGACTGACTATAAAACATTCTCAAGCCTTGCATTTGACATTTTAGCTGGGGCTTTGAGAGTTGTTTCATTTCCCTGAAAGAGTCTCTCACTGCCGCCAAAAAATTAATCGAGAAACTGTGAACCATAATTAGTATAATTAATATTTTCCAAGAAAAAAATGAACTGAGCATTAATTAAACACAATGACTAGTTCGGGTCAAGTAGATCAACACAGCTAGTTTGTACATTTTCAGAACACAAAGGCAGTATTGAAAATAATGAGGAAAGCAATAAATTATTAATTATTTTTCTATAACAAAATAAGAAATGAAACAATCGGAGGTAAAACAAAACTAGGAAAAATGTCTAAAGTACAGGAAATTAGGCTGAAGTGGTATGAACATGTATGGACAAAAGAGTGATGGGAATGGAAGTACAGGGAAAGAGTGAGTGGCTATTTACAGAAGCCCTTTAATTAAATAAATACATAAATAGATAGATAAATAAATGTAGAAACACACTGGAATGACTATAAAGCAAGAAATTTCCAAAGAAATGAAAGTTCTGACTTGACTGCCACAATCCCAATGAGGCCTTATGTTTAAAGGAGCCCCAGTAGTGTGTCCTCACACTCCTCTGCTGAATATTTCATTGGCTGAAAATGGAGGTCAGAGTCAATCATGGCAAGACTGCACACAAGACAGAGGTAATCCTGGAATGATGGCCCATCCTTTACAGAGGCCAACGTGCACACCCTCACATGGTGCATATTTACAATGGCCACTTTGGCACATTCCCCGTCGAATAAATTGTGATGAGAAGTGGAGGAACGTGTAAATTCCTTATGGATATTGTCTGGTCCCAGGAATCAGACGAAGGATCTGTGAGGCAGCAGTGGCAACCCGTCTGCTGTTCTATCATTCAAACTGAATATTAAATCACTAAGCATCTTACAAGGATGTTAAAATTAGACACACCAACACCTGTATATTATAGCCCCTGGGTCCAAAGGGACCGGTAACCTGGCTATAAAAGCAGCTCCATGAGCAATGTGTGAGGAAACGGAGTGCAGACTCATCACTTAAAGAGCACATTGTATGTATATTCAGGATGTTGAAGCTGCCAGAGAGCCTTGGATGTGTACCCTGGTCTTGGGTTGGCTCTCAGAGACGGGGGATCATTTGGTAGATGGGTTGCCTCTAACCTTGGGTGAGCACAGTGAGGCAGTGCTGGATGGTGTGTATGTTTGAGCAAAGGGTTGAAGCAGCTCAGAGCACATGCTGCCACCTGAAGTCCTGAGCCATGTGGTGGAAACAGCTGTTGAAGAAGCCAGAGGTCTTTTTCAAGACCACACGCCATCAGTTGGGCGTGAAGTGGCTAAATCTAGTCCACTGTCTCTCGCACCCTCGCGTCATTGCTAAATGTAAATCTGTGTGTGCGTGTATTTATATATAAAGTAAACGTAACAACCTGGGTATAAGCCATGGATGAATAGACTAGTATTCAGACGACAGTGACGGTTGGTGACTCTTAAAAGGACCGTTGGTTAGACAGTGGCCAAACCTACAGTACGTCTCCATATTTGGCTGCACTCCATCTTGTGCTGCTTTTTCTCTAAAGACTCCACTCCTGCCTTTCCAACCTGGCCTTGCTCAGACTCTCCCTCTTCTCGCATGGGCTCCAAGAAACTGTCCCTATCGCACATTAACTCGTTGAGCTGCACCAACCCAGGATCTTTTGTGAGACTCCCCTAAAACATTTGCACCAAGTGTTGATGGATTTTTGTGGCTGAGGAACAAATGCCTCCTAAAAGCTTATGTCCGAATAGCTTTACAGAAGCTCCTTGTATGGCTAAGTTTTCTACATGGTTATGATGCATACATAATGTATGGGGCAGGATTGATGGCTGTCGTAGAGTTCTGAGGTGCAGCAGGATTCAAGTTTGCGGACTTACTTTTTAATGAAAGGTGAGGAGGAGGAGGAGTAACAGTGGATCCAGAACATTGTGGCCTCAGTGTTGAGTGAGCGGATGTGGAGATGTGGATGAAAATATTGAGGAATTCATCTGGAGTGGCGCTGTGATAATCTCACTCTGTCAAGTGATGTATGCGTACCAAGGAGGTGGCAGGTTGGTATGCTGTGTACTTTGAAGGGAGAGCTATAGGTACCCATGGAGATGGAAGATCAGGATGCGGCAGACTTTTCAGAACGGAGTTTGTTACGGTGTCCTTCTGATAACAATATTTATTTCCACTTTACAGTATAAGCACTTTTAAACATTTTGTCCTTTATATGGGCACAAAAATAGATTTATTTATTGAATGACTTTGTATGCACTGTAACACTTTTTCTTTCTTTTGGTTTTGGAAGAAACACTTCACTTTCTGTTGGTCCAGCTTGGTTATGAACTACAAGATATCCCAACAGAAGTAGGTGCCCATGACTCCTGGCACCGGGGCATCCCACTGCCATGCAGTCAAAGTTGCTCCTCAGTGTGGCACAATTTGAAGATCTAGAGGCAGGCATGTAAAAGGAAGGTCTGTGCAGAGTTCAAAATAATCTCTGACAAATATCTGAGAAGATTTTGTATTTGAGAGTCTTTATTGCTCTGTATAATTTAAGTAGATTGTCTAGTGTAACCCTCACCATATTTCAAAAAGTGTTTCTTTATACAGTAATGCTCCATCTCCTGTAGGTTATATTCACAAAGCATGCAAGGTGGAGTGTTTTTAAGTGAGAGAGCACCATCTGTACCACCCTCTGGGGGCTGATTTACCTTGGCCTTGACTGGTCTGCTGAGAACACCAGGCTCAAATTGCAAAAAAATGTGCACCAGCAACTTCTGCATCAAATGGCTTTTAAGTTTTGCTTTAGAGCAAATTTTGCCTGTAATAATCGCAGCGATCCTCCACTGCTGACTGCAGCAGTCCTATTATTACAAAGGGAAATTCATTAGAGGTTACATTTACACATTTGGAAGCCTTCATAGTACCCATTGTCATTTTGGTACTGGCATATTCCAAGCCCCAGTAGAAGACACTTTAAGTGCTAATTTGAAGGCCCTCTTGAGTGCCATCTTGATATATACAGTGTGTATGTGTATGTATATATATTCAGTTTTGTTTTCCATTCTAATTATTCGCACATCTCCTTCCTGAGAGTGAACGACAGTAAAGAGCTCTGAAGAGGAGAAATTGCCATCACTGTGATGTAAGGGTGGCACCTCGCAGCTAGCTGGCAGACGTCACTCTTCAGATCTCACAGTCTAGCCTGAAGACAGTTTGCAGTCTCTCTTTTGCCTTCTCACCAAGCCTTTCTATGTGCCAGGCTTGACAAGTATTTTTTTTTTTCTTAGGCAGTCTTAGAAGTATTCTCCTTGCACCACAGCGATAGGTGTCACTAGACTTTGAAACTGGGAGAGAAAAAAAGCATGGAAGTTGAAAAGTTCATTTGTCCTCTTGAAACCTTTTGTGACAGTCTCGCTATTTTCTGCTTTGAAGACACATTTGTGTTCCGTTTAAAGAGTCGTATTGAAAATGTCACCGATCTGTAAAGAGACCTGTAAAGCAGCATTCCTGTAGACATTCGGTCTGTAGTGTTGGTAGCATGCAAATGAGGCCAGCGCTCCACGGGAGAGCAGAGCCCTGTTTCGAAGAAGGCAAATGTACCTAGAGAAAGAAAAATGCAAATAGAGCTTCAGCTCCAGAGGTGACACTTGCCTGACTACTGAATTAACTTTTTTTTATTTATATATTTGAAGATTTATACAAGCTGTCTGTTTGAGCTTGCAGTCATATTAATTAAGAGGTCCTTTCTCAGGGTTTGCATTACATAAAAAACTTGTATGGGAATTGAGGTCATATCCTCATATCCTGAGAGCAGTCGAGGACCTGGTTACTACAGCATTATCAACAAGTTGATACAGCTCTCTTGTCACAAAGGCTTTGGCCGACGAATGAATAAGGTTTGGGCAGAGAAGATTAGAGCAAGTTCTGAAACTTGGGGAAATACTAGGGGCCTGAATACAGTGTTTAATTCATACAGATCTTTTCATAGTGGAAAATTCTTTAATGATTGTGTTACGGTCACTGTGATGATGGAGTAAATCCAAGGAAGAAATATTAAGCCAGAAAACATCGAGATGAATGGCACGAAAAGTAGAGTTAGTCATCCTGGCCTTAAGTTTATTTTTTTGTTTATGTAGTCGGTGCTATGAAGAGGGGAATTCTCCACAGTCTTCACTGGGGACTTCACGTTGTCTGAGGAGCAAGCTGTAATCCACACTGGGGCACCCAGCAGACGCACCCCTGATTTGACTAGTTCTTAAGGGAGACCTGCTGGCTTCAGGGGTAATAGGCCCTGTAAATGGAAAATTGCCCACTAAACTAAAAGTCCCAAATTACATTAACAAATGCCATTAAAGGGAGAGAGTCACCTTAAACCTCTGGCTGTACAAATAAGGGCAGACAAATCTTTATAAAAATCAAAGGTTTAATTTTAAGAACTCCAGAATGCTCAAAGAGTGGAAAAAAAAAATGGAAATAGATGCACCCGAAGATAGCAATCAAAGTCCCAATACAGAATCCAAAGAGTGGTCACAAAACAAAGCACAGGGTCAGGAATCCTTAATCAATAAACCATAAAACATAAGAGAACTCGCCACATCAAGCATACAAGATGAAATGTTCCACATTTGACGGTTCTTCATGGAGGCAGATAGGTGGTCCTGCTTCTTGGGGAATCGCCCACAAAGCACAAGGGACATAACAGACCCTACATACACATATAGAAACAAAACTACCCAATAATGAAAAGTGACACACATTACATAAGTAAATATAATAAACATATAGGAAATGGTTGAAATTAAACAAAGACCACCTAAAAAGTGGACTTAAGCAGTGAATACAGAACATAAGCAGACTGAACCGGGACCTTTGGTATGTTAATTTTATTTTTGTGTTTACATTTATATTTGTTGTTTTGTTTCTCTGTTGTGTTGTTTGTGCTCTGCCATGCCTCCTGTATGTAGAGCCTAAGGAGGTGCAGTTTGCAATCTGCCACCAGCAATACTTAAACTGATGCTTGAAGATATTTTTAACAGCTTTTGGCATTGAAGACTGCTCTTTTTGTTTTTGTTAATTTTGGATTTCCTGCGTTTTGACCCCTGCTGCGGTTTCTTTGCTTTGACAACACCATTTTTGCCCTTTCTTCTGCCCCACCTTCTTTTTGTAGTCCTTTTGCATCATCCTAATAATTCTTTAAGTATTAAAAGAACTTTGCTTTGTATTGTGAATCTGAGGGTGTACGATTTCTGCTCCTTCCCTTTTGTGAATCATTTTGAACGTTTAAAGCCTAAACCCCTTTCTGTGCCTGTGCAGGCTGGTGTTCTGAGAGCTAGCTAGCGGTATGGGATTTTTTTTAAAA
Organism: Polypterus bichir lapradei; assembly: GCA_026402145.1. NCBI lineage: Eukaryota > Metazoa > Chordata > Cladistia > Polypteriformes > Polypteridae > Polypterus > Polypterus bichir. The sequence goes on along the minus strand of JANRMT010062827.1, from coordinate 36,496,268 downwards.
AGGAAATCTAGGAGAAGGATCAGAAAAGGGTCCAAATGTTACTTATTATCTGACTGTGTCTTGGGAGCTGCCACAATGCAGTTCCTGTATGGCAGAAATTATTCCTCCGATCATTGCTTTCATATCCCTGCAATAGAATTAACTGATTACTTATGAAATTTTATGGACATTCAAAAGTGCACAATCTAGTAGATGTGCAGCGGAAGACAAATTATGTAAAATAACTGCATTTATATATAAATTTGTGTTAAAATAATAAGGTCTGATCTTCATCAATGAACAGTGTCTAGTTTAATTAATACTGTACCAATGTATTCTTGTACATGTTGAATCCTTCATTCAAACATTCACAGCTTAGGTCAGAAAAGATATGTGAACCCCTAGGCTGTTGACTTCAAAAAAAGCTAATTGGAGTCCTGGAATCCAACCAATGAAACAAGATCGGAGGAGTGATTTTATGAATACTTTGACAAATAAAAAAGACTCAATTGTTTTGAATTTGCCGTTCACAAGAAACATTTGCTGAAGGGAAGCACGCTTTGCAAAAAAGAAATCTCAGAAGATTTAATCAAGAATTGTTGATTTGCTTAAAGCTGTAAAGGGTAATTTTAAACAGTTTAGATAAAAATCAGTACACAGTTAGACAGATTTTGTCTAAAAGGAGAAGATTTAGGACTGTGGCTATTCAACCCAGTAGTGGGTACATGGATAACACAGAAGAATGATTAGTGAGGTAAAAAGAACCCTTGGTTAATGGCTAATGATTTGAAGGAATCATTGAAACATCTCTGTTCATGAGTTTACCACACGTAAAACATTGCACAAGGGTAGAAGGACATCAAGGAGGAAGCCACTTCTCTCCAAAAATAAACCAAAACACATCACTCCACGCATAAAGTTTGACAAAGACCACCTTAACACTTTACAGTACTACTGAGAAAATGTTTAGTGGACTGAGTAAACTAATTGCTCAGGAAGAATGTGTAGCAGTCCATATGGTGTGAAAAGGGCACTGCATACCGACATAAAGACATTGTCACAATGATGAAGTAAGGTGGAACAAGCATCATAATGTGCTGCTGCTATGCTGCCTTGGGGGCTGGACAGCTTGAAATCCTAAAGGGGCAAATAAATTACCAGATTTATCAAGGTGTCCTACGAGATAATGTTCAGGTGGTTGTTTGCCAGCTGAAGCTCCGTAGATGTTGGGTAATGCAGCAGGACAACAATCTTAAGCATCATAGGAAATCTGCTAAAGAATGGCTCCAAAACCAGAAAATCCACCTTTTTGGAGTGGCCCAGTCAGAGCACAGACCATAACCCAATAGAGATGTTGTGGAATGACCACAAGAGAGCCATTCATACCTAAGAATACGTCTGAGTTGAAGCAGATCTGTAACAAGGAATGGCCTTAAAGTCCTCCTGAGCTTTGTGCAGGTCTGTTCCATAGCTACCAGGTATTAAATCCAAGGGTTCATTGACTTTTTGCACAGCATGCTGTGAATAATCGATGGGTATGTCCAATAAATACGTGAATTACAAATTTTTGTTTTATTAGTGTCAGCATATTGTGTTTGCCTGTACTTGTGACATAGCCATTGCTGGTCATCCACTTGAAGCTAAGCATGTTAGGACCCAGCCAGTACTTGGAAGGGAGACCATCTAGGAAAAGCTAGGGTTATTGCTGAAACAGGCATTGGTGAAGCCATCAGGGGGCATTTACCCTGTCATCTGTGTGTGGATGTCAATGTCTCAGTGCACTGATGGAGGGATGCTGTGCTGTAAATATGGTGCCATCCTTCACTTAGGTCCTGACTCTAACCTGTCATAAAAGTTCCCTGGGCATCCTTCATAAAGTGTAGGGTGTATCCAGATGTCCAGATTAAATGGCCCATCATGGTCTGGCCCCCTAATCATCCTTGTCTCTAATTGGCTATCTCTCCCACCCTTCACCTATTAATTACTAATGTGTTGTGAGCATATTGGTGCAATAATGGCTGCCAATGCTTCATCCAGGTGGGTCCTACATATTGATGGTGATTGAACTGGTCCCCCTCTGTCTATGTAAAGTTCTTTGAGTAGTGAGAATAGAGCTATATAAATAGTCCATCACAGTGCCCACTCACACACACATCTACGATGGGGATGAATCTGGAATTGCCAAACAAAACAAGCAGGTCTTTCCCACATAGACATGGGGAGAATGTTCAAGCTCCACAAATGGACAACATCTGGGAGCAGGATTTGTTACCAGGACTCTGGATGTAGGAAGCAGCAGGGCTTGCCACCATGCTATGACTTGCTTTAAGCTGAACACAGAAATGTATAAAATTTACACATTAAAAGAGAAACAGCAGTGACTGTAAGCTTCTCAAGCATTTGCTTTAAATTAATTTTAAAGAACAGGTTTCCTTAAAAAGATCTAGTGGCAGGTTGCATTTTCACAATTTGTATTCGGATAATGTAGCAAAAAAATGTTATCTTTTCCTTCACTCTCCTTGTCCAGTTCAGGGTTACTGGAAAGCAGATTTAATTCCTCAAGTGCATCCATTTCTATTGATCGTTATTGAGATATTTCTACAGCTTGTTTAGAGTCCATCTGATGTCAATCCAATTGATTGGACATGATTAAGAAAGGCACACACCTGTTTATAGGAGGTCCCACAGTTGAGCAAAGACCAAGCCTTGAGCTTAAGGGAATGGCCTGCAAAGCTGTGGTTTCTGGGTAAGGCTACAGAAAAAAATCCTTCAACATTGAAGGTTCCGATGAGCACAGTGGCTTCTATCATAATTCTTAAATGGAAGAAATCTGGAGCAATCTCTTGGAGCTGGTTGAATGCTTGTAGAAGATGGGGCTTGTTAAGATGGGAGATCGTAAGCAAAATGGTCACAATCGCCAAGACTGATACTAAAATTAGATTCACAGATAATTTTGCAATTGCAAAACTCATTAAACATCATATTTTGGGTGTCAAAAGCAAGAAGTATTTTTAATATTAATATCCATTCTTTTATGGAGGTTCATAACGCATGTAATCTGTCAGCCATCAGTAACATCCGTTCAATGCATGCCTCTCGTTCACATCACTGTGGAGGAGTGCAGTGCCTTTTCTTAACAGTATGACAGACGTCGTATTTTCCACATAAAAATGCACTTAAACACAACATTGCATACATTACTGTGTTTAACCCACATCCCCCTAACGGGTAAAACTCAGTCATCCCGCCATGCCCAGATTCAATGGTAATTGCCAGTTCCTGTGTCTTGATTCCTGCACAAGAGGCTCAGGATATATACTCTACACGCACCATGGAGCTTCATGTTTCTTACCTGCTTCTGTTTCATCTTTAGAATTTCAATTGGCAAAATGGTCGTCATAATTGGTAGGGTCATCTTAAGGGTACATTGCACCCCTAGGCAGCCTCTGTTACAAGTCCCCAAAATGAGACCTCCAAAATGGAATCCCTCTTTTTGTTCTGCACAGTCGGAACCGTAACTTAAATCTATGATTTTTCCCCCCTTGGAAATTGGTACCCTCACGATCGCATATGAACTCGATGATGTTTGTTGGTCCTCCATGGAGACTGTTGTGCTCACAATAAGTAGCGAGAAAAGTGCTATATAAATGTAAAGAATTATTTTTATTATATGAAATATGACAAGCTTCACTTGGAGATTGCCACCCAGGTGATCGCATATGAAATTGACAAGGGCGGGGTGCCTTCCTCCGGGATCAGCACCGTCGTCATTAAATGTGAAAAGACTTTTTAGCACTCCTTTGGGCAAGGTGCCCCTTGTCTGGTGCCTACTCAGCCTATGGCAAGTCTGGGGATCGTACTACCAGAACTCATCTAGTGGCTCAAAAAATGCAACTAGAGGTCAGACGCATGCAGAATTAGAGCATGTAAATGCTTCCAGCCTGGACTAAACATCTTTCTTCTTGTGTCGAGAGCATGAATTTTACTTAAAGTGAAACGTAATTTGATTTTTTTTCTTCAATGCAAAACACTGAGTTTCTACGCAAATTCAATTTCTTGTAAATCATTTCCCTTAACAATACTCCAGCAGGTAATTTGGTGTTAAACTCTTGTATATTTTAACAATCACGAAAGCTACATTCTTGCTTTGCCTAAATGAAAATTAGCTTCCTTGTTTCAGAGTACATCAAATTTCCATGTATTTGGTAAACAGTTGACATTATAAAACAAGCTGTGCTTGTCCTAGAGATATTAATGTCATCATTGTCTGATTCTCTTGAGAGTAGGTTACAAGCATTAACTCACTTTGACTTCTGTAAAGCTGCCTTTTAATTTTGTGTGCTGTACTCTGTAATTGTACAGCTTTGTTTATGCATAAATCAAGGTGGTAGATTGCCAGGGATCAGTTTAGATTTGAACTATGAAGCTGCCAGCTTGAGTTTACCTGAATATTGATGTAAGTGTGTACTGTATGAATGCGTTCGCATACAACGTAGCAAACAGTTATTGCACTTGCCCTGTCTGTCTGTCCACATGAAACAACTCAGCTGAATGTGGTCCAATTTTGTTACAATGTAGCACACTTATTCTTCAAAGAAATTTGTCCAGACAGCTTAATTTTTGTTGAGATATCTTAAACAAATTGCAACATACACAGTTTTAAAATTGGAAAAAAAGCATTGTTGAATTTGCAAACTCTTCTGTCTTCTTAAAACTAAGAAATGTTCTGTATGACTTCAACTACGAATCAGTTTACTGATTCAGTGTTTCCTCGACAGCAGTTACATCAACTTGTATATTTGTAGATTTTTCTATTTTTCACCTCTGATAGATTATACTGACAGCAAACAGATCCCCAATACAAGTTAATGAAAAGCAAGCAGAATGTGTGCACAGGGATGATTCTACACATGCGGAACTGCAAGCTTCTATCGGCAAGTCCAGCTCGCTGTCCACTGAGACGTCACCAGGCATCTCTCTCCTCCCAATGCTTTAAGTCATAACAGGTAACCTAAATGATCTTGCTGACTTTAGAAGTAAAAGTGGAAGCATGGAGAGTCCCGTGTCATAAAAATTTAATATGGCCAGACATACTAAAGCCAAGAAGAAATTAAATACAGAAATTTTTATTTTTTATTTTAGTTTATGTTGATTGACAATTGCAAATACTCACTGTGTATGAATATGGTGTGTATGTGAGTGAGAGCAGTCTTTGTGTTGAACTGGCGTCCTGTCTAGGCCTTGTGAGATGGTCTTTGATCCCCTGCAACACTGAAAAGAACTGAGGTCCTAGGACCCCCCTACTAAAACTATTGTCTATTGAAGGCCACGGTGCTTGAACAGCCCACAGACTCGCCTGAATGCTACACCAGGTGTACCTTTTCAAACTTAATAAGCATACTTTTGCTGAGAAAGTAAAAGGTGGTCTCCACAATCTGAAAGATAGATGTATTCATCTAAGAGCCCAAGGGTACATTAGAAGATTTGAATTTAATTAAAATTGTTATATTCAGGGGTCAAATATGAAGTAAAAACAGATGTTTTGAAAGAATACACCATTCACTGTTTATATGCAATGTGTCTGTGTAATTTCCATGTCCATATGGGTTTTTTTCCCCAGATTTTCTCATTTCTTCCCAATCCTGTCCTAAATTCAATCATTTTAGGTTAATTTTCTCATTTAAGATAACCTGTTATGTGTAATAGCAGGTGAATTTGTTCTACAATTGACTATTGCCCAATCCAGAATTGGTGCTTGCCTCTCACCCAGCGCTGTGAAGAAACATTCCAGTTCCCTGTAACCCTGAATAAAAAATGTTGTTAGAGAATGGATGGGAGGAAGGAAATTTTGAAGGAAAACACCAGCCACTGCCTGTATACACTGTATATTGGGTTTTCCCTAGGCATGTTGCTGTATGTGGACACCTTGTGACTATTCAAGATTTTTCTCTAGGCTACTTAGATGGTTCTCTTCCTTCTGAAAAACTTTACAGTTTAGTTCAATTGGCATCTGTTGACCTGAACCTTTTAAGAGTGAAGGTCAGGTTTGTCTTGGAGTGTCCTGTAAAGCCCTGACGTCTCTTCCAGTGCTGGTCCTGCCTTGAGCCTGATAGCTTGTATCTTCTCTCGGCCCTCTTTTGAGTCTGAACTGCATTAAGAATCTTTAGTTACAATAAGGGATAGATGGATAGATATACAAGGGTTACACAGAAAAACGGGAACTTTTGAAATGCATAGTGGCAGCCATGTACAGTTGGCAGCACTGCGGAACAGGGACCTTGAGCTGTAAACAATCTCGCCATTTAGTAATCAATTGCAAGGCAATCAATGGCAGCTGTGCGAGAATTGTTCGGTAACCGTGTCATCTCAAGATTCGGTGACATTCCCTGGCCCTCAAGATCACCGGATTTGTCCGTTTGTGATTTTTTTTTTTTTTTTTTTTTTTTTTTTTTTTCTTGTGGGGCTACCTTAAGAGTCGGGTCTACATGACTCGGCCAAGGACACTGAATGAATTGAAACAAAGAATTCAAGACGAAATTCATGGTATCCCAGCTGAGATGTTGCAGCTATCAATTGGAAACCTCAACAGCAGATTGGAAGAATGCATACGTACAGGAGGACGCCATCTACAGGACGTAATTTTCAGACACTGATAATTTGGATTACTGTCTCTTAAAACGCAAGTTGTAGTGGTTCAATTGCTGTCAAATAAATTTTTTTTGTTGGATTTCTTCTATTTTTATTGGGTTTTTCAAAAGTTCCAGTTTTTCTGTGTCACCCTGTACTTTCATCCACTGTCAAAGATGATGATGAAGAGTTAGGGAATCACTTTGGTGATCCTGTATATCTGAATAATGAAAGAGTAAAGAAAACAAGCAAGAAATGTGGAGTTATCTTTTCAGACTGAAGTTCTGTATCTGGACTGAACAAGACAGACAGTTGATTTCTGGGTTATGAGATCAAGTGGCAGGAAGAGGAGGGTCCAGGTGGAAGGACATGAAAGTGACATAAGTGATGGACTGACTGTCAATCTTCCGTTTTGCAGAGGGAGGAGAAGAGGAGGCATTAGTACATCGCGCCAACCCCTGGTGCAGCGGATAATTACCATCACCAAAGCCCTTAAGCTGTTTATAATTCACATGTGTCTGACAGCACCCCCATTCCAAACTTATGTTTTCATTGGGTTAATATTGTCACCTGTGCATAACACAATGAAATTCTTACTTATATATGTATGTGGGGTTAACTGTTGATTCTAAATAAGTCTGGTTTAAGGGAGTCCACAGTTGGTTCCTGCCATGTCCTCAGTACTGCCAACTTCCTGAAATGGGTTCAGTAAATGGATAAATGTATACAGTAGATGGGTGAATATGTCGTCTTATGATATGTTGATTACTACCCATTCTCCGAAACCATTTAATGACCGATGTAAGACAATCTAGGTGACTGGAATGGATGAACTGGTTGGTGTGTTCTTGTCACAGTTTACCCAACGTTTAGGTGTTCTGTTTAGAAGGTGAATGAGTGATTGAATGGGAATTTATATGTAATTAATTGTCTTACTGGTAAACCCACAAAATCTGTTAAATCTCTCAGTAAACCACAGAGTTCAAGATCCTATCATCTAAAATGAAAAATGAAGTTGTACGCTGAGAAGTAGTTTCAGCCACACTAAAACACTTTCTGTCTTGTGGTGGAGTGTGAAATAAAATGTGGAAAACATGATTGAAATTAGTAAGCCTTCTATAATCTACCACTAGGTGGCACTTGCACCACATCTGGTACAGTACAAACAAAGAATAAAGAAATGAAATTTTATAGCACCTTTCAGAGAACATCTCACAAAATGTATTTAGTGTACAAGCACAACACAATTAATGTAAAACATGGAAATATTCCTAAAAGTTATTGCCATTTCAGGGGCTAGGAGTCATTGTCATGCATTCAGTGGTCCTTGCCTGTTAGGCATCCCTTCCCCTTATGGCACCTTTCAGTCAGTAACCTTTGCATATCTAAAGTGATATTGTGAAGCCCCTCATAATCCAGTTCAGAGCAGAGTCTATCTTGGCAACATTGGGTGCACGTTAGGGATTGCCATACCCGTGTGTCTTTTCTTGGTTTGTTTTAGACTTGATAGAAGTTTAAATCTGAACTGGTAATATCACTAGATGTAACTAGAATATGTAAGGAGAAATTACCCACCAGATTCATGAGCATGGCCTAAGCATCTCTGTAATATATACAATTTTAGATTTTAAGTTGGCCCATTTGAGTGAGTGTAGATGTGTGCCCTACAATGGACTGCCATCCCAACCACAGATGGCTCCCACCTTGTGCCAAGTGCTGTTAAAATTTATTTCTATAGCCCAAAGTCAGTGTAAGCAGAAGAGGTCAAGTTGTGCTAGAAAAGGGATGAACTGAGGCTCTGTTGTGTGAAAATGGAAACCGTGACCTTGCATGAGATACGCGGTGTGGTCCCTGCTGTGCTCCCGAGTTATCAGTGATTTCATGGTTTGATGCCACTCCAGTTGCATATTCACGTTTGCTATCGTCACTTACCACCATTAAATAAATAGGGGAGACCCAGCAATGATATACCTTATCCATAATTTCATCTTTAATGTCAGCAAAACTCATGAAGTGGCTGTTTACTTTAGGAGGCAATGAGGTGGGCTGCAATACTCCTGTTTAATTCAATTGAGCTGCCGCAGGTCCAGCAGGTAGTGAGAAGCTTCTGGATTCCGGACACCCTGATCACTAACAGCTAATTAACCTCAATATTCAGACATAGCAGAGTCTCTTCTTTCTCAAGCACCTAACAAAATGATACAGTACTTCTTTTATGACTTAAGAAATGTGTCCCAGTCTGACACGGCAGTGTCTCACGTTCTGATTACGAATAGGCAAGATTGCTAGAATGTCTAAGTGGAAAATCTAAAATTATTTGTGCAGTAAGCTTTGTATTAACTAAGAAGAAAGAAAATGAATGAATGAATTAAAGGAGAAACAAATGAGCAAATTAATGAATAGAAGGAGGAACAATTGAATGAATGCTGTCAGAGTTCTCTGAGACTTTGCACATTTAACTATTTATTTGGTATGTGGGTTATGTCATGTTTTGACTCATTTTTAACATTTCAAAACTGCTACTAGGGCTCAAATGTTTTCTGTCTAATTTATTTATAAACCTGTCACACACCCTACATCATAAAAGCAACCTTTCCTTTTCCCTGAAACAACGAGGCGTAATTTGTCTTTTACCTTTGAATTTAGTTTGATTATTTTCCCAAAGCACAGTTGAATTACGTTGAAGTGTCTTAAAATGAATAGCCTTTTATCCCAGATTGATTCTTTTTGAGTAATGTGCACTTGAGGAAAAATAGATTTGCAATGGTTGCCAATGCAGTGTTTCCAGAAATTTGTCTACATTTTTGAACAATTCTGTATTTGCATTCCTATGTGAACGTGTAAAAGGCCCCCTTTGGGGTAATGGTGGAAATGGTTCCTGAAAGTGGAGGGCGTGTGACACATTTATAAAAAAAAATGTACACATAAATAATTTTTAGAGTTTACACATGTTTTTGTGAAGAGAATATGCATTTGTAATGTAGGATGTGCGACAAGGTTGACGGCTTATCAAAAGCAATCCACTATAAATTGGCCTTTGCAGCTTTAAAAATCCTGCAGAGGTTCTCGTCTGAAAGTGAGTAGACGAATAACTCCGCTCTTTATGTAAAATTGTTTTATTTTTGTTTTATGCTACCACTTGAGAGATACTATACAGTATATATTATATCTGTTCATAATACTTTAATATTGATAGATTTTAAACTTTTATTATTTTTTGGAGAAAACCTTGGTCAGATTTTTACAATGTTTGTGAATGATTTTTACACTGAATTATTGGCATTAGAGCTGTTTGCAATAGTTTATGTACAATGATTGCAGTAAATTTGTTAATTTCATGTACAGTTTCTTATTGTAATATTTTACAGCAGTTGCTGGCAACTTTGCTACTGTAAAATATAAAAGGATTTTTTTTTTTACATTGTAGCCAGCAAATTATTTACCAGAAGTGCGTCAAGAAATAGTACTGTATCTCCTTGATATTTATGGTAATACATGTTTAATACCTCACTATGACTGCAATTTTTATCTTTGTCCAAGTCAGACGTGTTCTTCGTTTTAGCAGTTCTGCCGTGTACTTGACGAAGGTCATTGTTATCCTTGTATTATTTCGCTTGTGTCCGTCTGTGCTCGATATAAACAACTGTTGTTACAACTACTCTGTTCCTCCACAGCAATATCGAGGAATCCGTGCTCCTGGCAGAGTTTTGGTTTTAGGCTTATCTTCAGTTCTTCAATGTGACCAGTTATCATCTGTGGTATTTGACTGTTTATTCGGTTCATGCTTTGTTACTGACCGAAACTACATTATGACACTACCATTTTACAGCTCCTTTTTCCTTCACTTCAACGTAAGCCTCCTGATAAAATGAAAAGGCACATACAGCCTAGCTGTGACCAACAGAGATGGTCTCGCCAGCCTACATGCTCACACCAACTCACAGAAGCAAAAACATCGACATCACGCCAGACCAACCAACAGGCAAGATGCCTTAGAACAACAAAGACAACGTATGACAAACCACAGAGCGACATTATCCGAACATCAGCGACAACAAGTCTTGCACCTGGACAGTGAATGAAAAATGAATTACACACGCAACCTTTCTGAAGAGCAGTGGCAAACTGCCAGACAACAAGAAGGATTACAACAGGAAAACTACAGGGATTCCATAACACTAACAACTCAAAACAAGATATTCCCTTTATATGGTGAAGGCAATTCCCTATTCATTTAGCATATTGTATGACTATCACCAAGTTACGACGACAAACGTTTAATAACGTCAGAGTTTGCCAGGCGCTGTTTTTACCCATGGCCAGTTGTACGCTACATTTTCCAGAGTTTGCATCGAAACCTGAGTTAAACGTACAGGTACTTGTGGGTTACACACAGAGGAATATTTTTGCTGACAATGTTTATGCAACAAATTGAGTTTTCCAACAATTATTACAGATGTCGGTACACTACATTACTTGACGGCCTCACTTCACACATACTGACTTACATGTGCCCTACATTTCACTTCTTCAATGTGTTCTGTTACCCTGTTCATGTTACACTTTGTATTTTAAATATTCATGCTGTTGTAAGTGACTATAATAACATTCCATACTAATCACGTGATTATTCTAATACTCACAAGTCACTACTTATTAAAATCTCCTTTCTTATTGTAACATTTGATGTCCTTCTCTCCCTCATCATCATTTCATTAACGTTTTTATTCTTATGAAAATTTCCCAAGTTTGTTATAATATTCCTTGAACTTCTGCTAAAAGCAAAAATTCTTCCTTGGTACAAATAAAGTACTATCTACTATCTTAAGACAAAGAAATATAGTACTAAAAAAAAGATATATTTAAACTTTTTTTAAAATGTGACTTTCATTCTCATAAAGATACAGCTGAAGAAAGCCCATAAAGCAGCTCAATAGTCTTAAAATTCTTTAGTGGAGTCTGACAATTGTATGGACATTGTCAGTGGAGTTGGAAGCCCACCAAGGACATATTGCACACATATCTAGCTATCTATATTTGGGGTGGGGGGCACGGTAGCAGAGTATTAGTGCTGCTGCCTCACATTCATGAGAACAGGGTTCATGTCGAAGGTCCTCACTTCATTGAGTTTGCTTGTTCTCCCCATTTCTGCTTGGATTTCCTCCAGGTGCTTCGGTTTCCTCCCATAGACCAAAGACATGCAAGTTAGATAAAATGGCATTCCTAAATTGGCACAATTGTGTGGTTGGGGTGGATGTGTGTGTGTCTGTCTGTGTGTTTGCCCTGAAATGGACTGGCACCCTGTCTAAGCAAGTTAGAAAATATCTGTCTATCCATCCATCCATCTATCTATCTATCGTGCCTTTCTTATCCGTCTGTCTATCGTGCCTTTCATATCCATCCATCTATCTCTGTCTATTGTGCCTTTCATATCCATCCATCTGTCTATCTATATATCTATCTCGTGCCTTTCATATCCCTCCATCTGTCTATATATCTATCGTGCCTTTAATATCCATCTGTCTGTCTATATATAATGTCTTTCATATCCCTCCATCTGTCTATCTATTGTGCCTTTCATATCCATCCATCTATCTGTCTATCTATATATTGTGCCCTTCATATTCATCTGTCTATCTTGCCTTTCATATCCATCCATCTAGCTATCTGTCTATCTCTCTATCTATCGTGCCTTTCATATCCCTCCATCTATCTGTATCTATAAAATTCTTTTCATGTTTGAACCGGGAATTACGTATGACTACGCGAAACGGAAATTACGTATGACCACAGAACACATTATAATGCAGGAACTAATCACTTTGTTTGTGGACGCCATTTTTATATCGTCTTTATGAGTTGTTAATTTGTGTGAGAGTTACTTTACTGATATTGAAAAGAAGTAAACGCAAACATGCCGATCTATCCCATAGAAGTGCGCTCCGTGTCGTCCTCTCCCAGCCCTCCTCTCTGGACTCCAGCGCTGAGCCGTCAGCCACCAGGCGCGTTCTGACAGAGAAGTTTTATTTATTCATCCAAGTGACTGTCATGGAAACTGCCACATTTTAATTTATTTTTTTTTTAATTGGCAGTACTTGATAGTAGAAGAGATGAGGAAAACAGCTTTGAGTCTTTCTACTTTTTAACTGCGTCGAGCTGTAAACAATGTGAAGGTGAGGGGTTGTGAGAACAAAGTGGACGCTCGGAGACGCAGAATGTCGGGCTGCTCTGCCAGGTCGAGAGCTTCGCAGTTTCGGGCGGCATCCTCTCTTCTCGCACTGTTTGTGACACTTCGAATGCCCTGTCGACTCCTGGGAGAGTGGAATTCATTGCGAATAAGTGTGATCGGCGCCATGGAAGCAAAACTCTCTTTGTAAATTGCACATTACTACTACTTACTGTCCCTTAAGGCAAGTTCAGGTCACTGAAACCCCGCAACATTCAAGGTTGCTTTTGTGATAAATTCTTTTAAGAAGATGGAGGGTTTACATCTAAGAAGATGTAACGACCTCTTCATGTTAAGTTTTGGACTTGGGAATTGTTTGGATCTTCTGCCCGTTAAGCACGGAATGGCAGCGTCCACATTTCTCAGAATAATTTTTCTCTTAAATCACAGGCACATAGTGCAAGGTTGTCAGGCAGAAATTTGCAGGATCGCATGGAAAATGTAATTTCTGTACCACAGCGGTCGTGTAGCACCTTTCACAAGGGATCTGCTACCGAGAGATGATCCAAATACATTTAAGCTACTGTTAGTGCTACTTATCTGTTGTGTTACAGCGCCTTTAAAATGTACTTTACCCGAAATCACTCCAGTACTGCTCAGTGTATCTTTACTTCTTACATGTTAATGTTGTACTGTTTAATAATTTACAGTATATACTACATTTTATTTTTTTCCCTTGCACTCAGTGAGCGAAGCCACTGGGTAATCAGCTAGTCTGTCTATATACAGTATCTATCATGCCTTTCATATCCATCCATCCATCCATCCATCTATCTGTCTGTTTATATATCGTGCCTTTTATATCCATCCATCTATCTGTCTGTTTATATATCGTGCCTTTTATATCCATCCATCTATCTGTCTGTTTATATATCGTGCCTTTTATATCCATCCATCTATCTGTCTGTTTATATATCGTGCCTTTTATATCCATCCATCTATCTGTCTATCTATATATCGTGCCTTTCATATCCATCCATCTGTCTGTCTCTATATATATATATATATATATATATATATATATATATATATGGGCCTTTCATATCCCTCCCATCTGTCTATATATTGTGCCTTTCATATCCATCCATCTGTCTATCTATATATCGTGCCTTTCATATCCCTCCTTCTATCTGTCTATATATCTATCATGCCTTTCATATCCATCCATCTGTCTATCGTGCCTTTCACATCCATCTATCTGTCAGCACCAAGTTTGGATGCTCCTTGACATTTGGTATGGATTAACTAGCTGACTGCCATGACACCACACATGCCTGTGCCTACACACAGCATCATGCACATCAGGATGTGTTAAATGACCTCTTATACTAGGTGTGGCAATTGAATTCCCAAAACAGCCATGAAGTGTTGCATGTGTGCCTCAATCTTGACAGATAAACAGGAAGAGTGGAGACTTCAAGTTGCAACAAATCTTTCTGCAAATGAAACACATTTAACATGGTTATTATGGGCGTTTCCTGTATGGCCCAGAAACAAAATGGCAAAGGAAGGCGAGAAAACGTGAGTTCACCACTGCCAAAAAAAACAAAAAACAAACACGTGCATCATCTTGAACATGCATACTTTTTTTGCCCATGGTGAACTCAATGTTTTCCACTGCATGTCGTTTTTTTTCTGGGTCACTCTCGAAGCACCGTGCTTCATCACACATAATAACCCTGTTAAAGATGTGTACATTTACAGAGAGATAAGTCATAACTTCAAGCCACCACTGTTTCAGTTTATCCAAGGGGATTCGAGGCACACGGGTGACGCTATGTGGACCATTCGGGGAATTAAATTGTCATGTTTTGGTACAACTGTGTCAAAGTAACCTTTAAAAAGCATATTCATGGAGAAGGTGGAATCCTATAAGAGTATATGTCTAGATTAATTTAACACTGCTAATTATAGCATCCAACAGAATCCAGAAAAAGAAAAATGTTACTGCTTCAGTTCCGATAGGAATGAACAATTGAATGAATTATTGAGTAATAAATGAAAGAACAAATGAATGAATGAATAAGCCAGCAAATGAGTGAATGAATGTGTGAATGCTGCCAGTAATGTGTCACACAGCACACTTAAGTATTGACACAAATGTCTTCTTAGAATGGCAGGTACAGCACAACAGGTTATTTCCTTCAGGAAGCAGCGAGTGGGCCGACATCACAGTAGACAGGTACAGTCTATAAATCTAATCAGCAAGCACTTTGGCTTGAGTCCTGTCTTCAGCTGCACAGGAGTCACAAGCTCACACTACCCATCTGTTTTGCCCTACTGAAGCCGCTGGATCTGCTGCCAGTGAAGGATTTGGCCGGCCTTTACATGCTGTCACTGCCAGTCTTCTCTTCTTCGTTATTTTTTATTTCTCCAACCAACCACCCACCCAACCACCCCCCACCATATATCTGTGTTAGCGGCTATGCCATAATAGTCATCTGAAAACATTTTCAGACTGTGGTATCCAGAGCAACATAGCCTCAGAACCTATAAAGGAGTAAAAAGAAAGACAGCCTACCTTATGCTGCAAATGGCTATTTGTTACCTCAAAGCAAATTGCTGTCTTAATGATTTATACGACTCAGTAGTCTTTCGAGTATTAGCTGTTAAGGGACAAGTTTTCACTGCATCGTTTCGAACAAGCAAGTCAAGTGCATGTATTTAGAAATGAAAAGCGGCAACTTCTGAAAAAGAGTACATCCTGTTGACTTAAATGTTGTTTGCTGTTATAATTCAGGCTCAGAAAATCCATAATACTATTCTGGGCTAAAGGTTTGCTCATCATTTCACATTTGGGCCTAATGGCATTTTATGCGCATTGGATTAACTGGCAGGTATACCCAAGGAAATTGGACGAATCAGGTCAGAAACCTAAGCCTAGTAATATGTGGCATTGTTTTGTGTTGTAACCTGTAGTCGGTGCTACTGAGACCCATACCCCAGAGACATAATCACACCCAAACTAGTCACAGGTTCAGATAAAGTCTCTTTTTTTTATTAACAAATGTTATGTAACAGACAGAATTGACTTTCAAAGTACAAATAGCCTGGAACACAGTTCTTTTCCTCCACACTCCTCTTGTCAAGCATCATCCACATCTCCTCAATTCTATCTGCCCAGTCAAGTCAAAGTTACGCTGCTACTTTTATCTTTGACCTGGCAGTACTTTTGAGGCTAGAACATGGTCTGTAGGAAGAACTTTTGTATCAGATGGAAGTCTAATAAAGTAGGGACCGTGAACCCCTACAACTCCCCCTGGATACACTCCTGCAACCCAACAGTGCTCTACTCTAGAACTCCAGTTCCCATGATGCCCTGTGGGTGTCCAAAGGGGACCCGAATCCTAGGGACACTGTCCACTAGCTTATCAGGAAACATAGTACCCGGATACTGGTGTTTTTCCTGGTCCTCCCAAAATATTGGCTGTCTTGCCAGGTAAGGATTTTCGTTCTCATCTGTCTGGTCATAGAGCATGTCCTTCCTCTTTCTTTTAGCATGGCATCCCATCTGGGTAAGGAATCGCCCTCTTGGATGCCCATCCATCTCCTGCAGCACTCGCAGTGTGCATTCACCTAGACATCTGAGAAGCAGAGGCTAAGGCACTTTTTTCTTTTCTTTTTGCTTATTTCAGTTCCCCTTTGGAAACATTAGAAGAATTTTGATGAGAACAGGCTTTTCAACCCAACAAACTTGTCCATCCTATTCACTTAAATAACACTGATTGGAGTTTTGAAGGTCCATGAATTCCTACCCTTTGCCACACTACTTGGTAATTTATTTTAAATGCCTATGTTTCTTCATATGAAGAAAACATTTCAAACATTTGTGCAAATTCTGCTCATTTTTCCAACCATGTTCCAGTGTTTTTGTTGAAGAATTCGCTATAAAATAGCATTTTTTTTAAACATTACAGACCCTGACTTGGTCACTCCAGGATTACTACAACACCAAAGGGGCCAAATTACCCCACCACTATTCTACCTAATATACGTGTTAATAATACCCTGAAAACTCTGGGGCCCTATATATGTATACAGTCATACGCCGATTTTACCACCGACTGAGTTTAAGCAGTTCAACCTTAATGACCGAGGTTTATACTGTAGGAAAACAATTGGGTAGTAATGTTCTAGAACTTGCCAAAACCAGCTGCTACAGGCTGCAAAAGGCTGTGTGCCTCAAGCCATACTCTGCATAGAAGTAGTGGTGGAGCTGCAGAGGTAGCAGTCTATTGGTTATCTTCCTTCCTGTACTGGTGCTGCAACTAACTAATGGCCAAAAACTGGCAATAAGTTTGGAAAAAAAAAATATATATATATATTTATTTATAAAATATCACAGTGCTCACAGAATTTCAATCTTCTGAGCACTGACTGGCTGTGCCATGCAACAGTTTTTTGAAGTTGCACTTCACACAGCTGGCACTTCTTTTTTTTATTTCCCCAATCTGTGCAGATGGTTCACACTTTTTTTTCCATCATCAAGAAGGTAGAAATGCCATGTAAACAATAATAAATCTTTCATTATTATTACTATTATTTCACATGGTCTCATTAGTTTTCTAATTCTTGGAGGGCACTATAGGGTTTGTTTTGATTGGCGCTGTCTCCCTTATATCAGTGTTTCTCAACCTTTATGATCCCGCACCCCAATATTGCCTTTTTTAAATTCATTGATGACCAATTCGCAACAATTGCAGACGTTAGTAAAACAAATACAATCAGTATTCTCCCTTGGTGAAACGAGTTTGTTTAGAAATGGGAAACGTATTGTGCAGCACAGCCAATCACTTAGGCAACCCACCACGATTTACAAACCAGAGATGGCAAATTGAAATCCTCTGGCAGCGCATTATAGTGCTTGAGAAACACTGCTTTACATGGAGACTGCTTGCAGTTGCCAAGACGCAAAGATAGGTTTGTGGTGATCTGTACTGGTGGGTATAATATGTGTACCGGTGACCCACACCAGACCAACAGAGCCTCCGCTGCAGTGTCTTGTACACTGTGTGACCGACATATGCCCAATATGACACAAGACTGGTCTCAAATGGAGGTGTTAGCAAATGCCTGTGTTCAGTGTGGGGGTGACATTTACAGCTTTTCCTAGAGTAGGAAAAACTGCTAGAGCCAGCCCTGTGTATATGTTGTCTCTGTGAGTTTGTATTCACTGGCTTATTTGCATTTTCAGTGTCATTATTATTTTTGAATTATTTTTCAGTTTTTGTGTAATTTGTTATGTTTATTCATTTTTCAGTGTTTCTGTAAGGCATCTTTAAGTTTTAATATGTGTCTTGTATTTGTGGGTGGGACCTCTCAAGAGGCGGGGCCACTACAACCCCACGCCTGATGGACCGCCCATCACCTTTTAAATGTTGGATGAGATGGTTTCCCTCAGTTTGACAAAATGAAAATTGTCTTGTGGCTTAATGATTTAGTCTTACTTTGTTTCTGGTCTTGGATTGTGTTTTGGGACTTGTTCACCTTAGATTACTTTTTAATCTGATTTGAGTGTTTTGTCCTTGGTTTTTCTATTAAATAAATGTTTAATAAAAGTTTATAGAGCGTACAGTTTTTAATGTCTGCACTAGCCAGAGTTGTGTGGTTTCTCTCTCTTGCAATGCATTATTGTGAATTCTGTAACTTTATTGCAATTTTTTAAAAATGTTTACAGCATGCCCCCTCTTGTTAGGCATGTAAAGGTAGCAGTTTGGGAATCTGCCACCTTGGAGTGAACCTGTTCTGTACTGGCCAGTGAAGGTCCTAGCCTGCTTTTGCAGCTTGTTTTGGAGGTTGCTCACCCCTTTTTTTTTTTTTATCATGTTTGACTCCTATTTATAACAGTACACACACAAGTTAAATTTTCAAACAAAAAATAATAATAATAAAGAGAGGAACTCATACTTAATATAGTATGAGGAGCAATATCCCATAATGCAGATGCAAGAATATACTGTAAGAGAAGAATCTGCAAACATATTCTGGTGCACTCAAAAGTACAAGGGAACAATGCTATGGCATTTTATTGGGCAAAATTGAGCTTGTGTGGGATTTTAAGTGTTCAAGAGATTTGTGATTATGGTCTGGGAGGAACAAGATTCAATGAAACCAAATTATGCTCATTGAGCTTATTTTGGTGTATAGTCCAGCCTGTATATGGTCAGTATATTGGTTGATGCTTTTGTGCTGGCTGAAAGAATAGTCAAAAAACACTTCACAGATAGTATATTGATTTTCATAAAGAACCCAAAACACCCTAAAATTATAAGGGACCATGTACCATGAAGTTTTTTGATTTTCATTTTAAAATTATTATGTATACCCAAGCCTGAAGTTGGTTTACCGTCACTCTATTTTTAGACAATGAACAGTCACATGACCATCAATGCAGTGCAGGCAAGTTTTCTGTGTTCTGAGAAATAAATAAGGATGCAGAATTTATTTCCTTGGGCCTCCAAGTGTACATTTATCTGATTTTTATCTGCACATTCCTCTGATACAGGAAGTTTTTTTGGTCGACTGCCTGTTTTGAATACCACTATTTTCTTTCAACTGAAAATGTAAGCAATATATTTTTGTGATTTTTCTGTTTGCTTTGCAGTACTTCAGAGTAAACCACAATTCATTCGAAAGATGGTGGTATTGTGTTATGTTTATGTCCTCTGCTTAGCTGTTCTTTCTACATGTAGCTGTTACCACCAATCATGTGGCTAAAGCCGTTTGAGTTTTGATTGCTGATCCCTGATTATTGATGGATGGGATTCTAGTGCCCACCGTTTCACTGACAAATACACTTCGCCTTTTAGTGTGTTGGTGTGTTCTTGGTTTTGACTCTTGCTCTGCCTGCTCTTGACTTCTGGTGTCTCCCTTAAAATTAGATTTGCGCATTTTCTTTGTGTTAATGATTATGACTGCTGCTTTGTTACCAATTAAAATTCAGCGTAACCTCTTACATTCTTTCACTAGGACAAAAATAACATCAAAGATTCAGCAGGGAGCCAGGGAGAAACATTACCTTTTTTTTTTTTTGGCTTGGTTTCCTGGACCATGACATCTGACTGCAAAATATCTCAAAGTTATTGCTTGATTGCATTGAGCTTTTGTCATGTTTTAGAGCCAATTTCAGGACTTTACTACTATGTGTGAAGGAGAAATGTCCTGCATGTTGTGATTATTTAACACAAAAATAGTGAGAAGTAGTAAAAGATCTCCAAGAAAACCCATAGACGTGACTGGGACCTTCATTGGGCTGCCTAAAGATAGGCCTAAACCCAAGCAGCCTGACCCCAAACTCAATAACTCCGGCTTCAGCTTTCACTGGCCCAAAATAGGAAACTTGTTTGTCAAGTTTAAAAAATGCTGTAAATGTTCAAAATGCACAAAAATGTTCTTCAAGGAATGGATAAACTGTGAAAGCTCTGGCTTGAATTTAAAGTAGCAGATGTTTTATCTGCTACATTATTACAGAAGAACTCAGGCAGCATGCAGGCTTAGTTAGATTTGTGGCAGATGAAATTTAATGTGAGTAAATGTAAAGTATTACATGTCAGAAGTAGAAATGTTGGATTTGAATACACAATGGGAGGTCTGAAATTTTGAAAGTACGCCTTATGAGAAGGACTTGTCATGGACTCCTCCCTATCTCTACTAAGGCAGCGTACAGAAGCAATCAAAAAAGCTAATGGGATGTTAGGTGATAAAGCAAAATATGAAAAGCACAAGTCAAGGGAGGTTATGCTTAAGTTATATAACACACTAGTGAGGCCTCAGCTGGAGTACTGTGTACAGTTTTTGTCTCCATATTACAAAAAAGACATAGCAGCACTAGAGAGAGTCCATAGACAAACAGCTAGGCTGATTCTGGGGCTTACAGGTATGAGCTATGCAGCAAAATGGAAAGAGTTGAACCTTTTCAGTTTAGTCAAATGGAGAGTAAGAGGTGACATGATTGAAGTGTTTAAAAATATAAAAGGAATTTGTGCAGTGAATCCTAGTTGTTACTTTAAAAAATAAATTTGTGCAACAAGAACACGGGGCAAAGTCAGAAACCTGTTTAAGGATGATTTTCTGCTAATGCTAGAAAGTTTTTATCATACACAGACACAAAGAATAAATTGTCAAGTAATGTGGTGGAGAGCAGAATTTAGGGACCTTCATATCTTGACTTGATATTTTGGACAATCGAATCAACAGGATGAACAGGCTTGTTGGGTTGAATGCTTGCTTCTCTTTACAAAGGATTATGTTTATTTAATGAAAAAAGCACAAAAATAAGGAAAACTGGAAAAAAGGCAAAAATGTGGCAAAAACAGTTTGTCTAACGAGCCAACAGGTAAGGTCAGGTCAGGCTGGGGAGCATGCACTGGTACAGTGCATTCCCACACCCACCACACAGTGAAGCAGCTCAGCATCCCAGTTGTCAGGCAGACACGCGGTCTGGGCCCACCCTCCAGAAATGACCATCTATCTGCTGCAGTCTGGTGTTACGTGGGTGCTCCCTTGGCCTGGTCCAGCCTCTCTGGTCCTCAGCAATGTGGATCCCGAAAGCCAGAACATCCTCTGGTAATCGTGCCACATGGCCAAAGTGCCGTAATGTAACAAGACAACCTAAGGCTAACAAATTCAGTGTATTATCCAATACTCAAAATCCTCTATGACCAGAAAATTAAAAGATGTCCTCACTAGAACTGCAATCCACAAAACATCAGGCCGAGGAGATACTGCTTCTAAATTCTGTGAACCAAGAATTTAATAAATGATATAGATAAGACACCACATGGAATCAAAAGTGAGGATTTGTACAGTGAATTCTTTAAATTTGTCACATTTGGTATATCATCATTTTGTAGCTCCTTATGTATTGCAAATAGATACAGAAGGCAAAGATAAAGAGCTGGGGATCCAAAGGGCACCCCATTTAATGCCCATTTGTGAATAAATAAAAATATAAATAAACAACATCCTCCCCTTCAAGAGCAGGTTCATGATTCGGTGAAGACATCCAGTTATGTGGTGATTTAAGTACTATGAGGACCAGAAGAGTCTGGGCTAACAGTAGTGGGCCTGGAAGTGATGTTACTCATCTTCTGCTTCACTCTAGGGGAAATGGAAACCTGTTAACTGTGGTGCTTCACCCTTTTTCGTCCTCTTTGCCCAAACCAATACCAGTGAAACCATTTCCGTTCTCTTGTGTATGGCAGTATGCTGTAAGAAAAGCAATGAAAAATGGCAGTTCAATTTTTAATCCATCATGGATATTTACACAACATATTTTTAAATTGTTTCTGTAAATGATGTCAAATTTCACGACTTTATTGCCTTTTTCTGTTGAGAAGACCCCAGGTGCACCATTTACCACATTACTGTTGCTTATAGCCAATATACAGCACCTACTGTAGTGCATTGGCACATTATGCCAATGTTCAACTTAATATTGTCATATCTTAGGTTGAGTTATCACAAAGACATATTTGTCAAAACCAAAGCCAATGTGACCCCTTTATAGTGACCACATTCAGTTTCCTTTGAAGATGTGAACAACTGATATAACCTTCGGTGAGTGCTGTGACTGCAGAAAGTTGTGGTTACATGTGCCATCAATAATTATAAGCGTGTATTTTTCTATCATGCTTCCGTTGATGAATAATTACCAAAACCAAAACCTTCCATGGATCAATTTTTAGAGGCCCTCGAGATTTTTTAGAATATCCTTCTTGCCCTTTCTTGGTCCACATGGCTAAATATCTCAACACCCTTATAGGAGTGTGGCATCTGTACCAGGCAGTGCTTCAGAATGAAAAAGCAGGAATTGACTCAGGTGAACTGTGGCCAGGATTGCTGGCCCGGTAACCTCATAAGACTCTTGCAGAGTCACCTCACCCAGCTCTTTTCTAAGAAGAAACTGAAAAATGCAAAACCTCCCAAACGTTCTTGTAAGAAGAATCCATGGGACATTTAGATATTTTTCTGTCTTAAGAGCGTTGCCCATATGTGACTGGTTGACTTAAACCACAATAACATACGTTGCACTGTGTGTAAAGAAGTGCAGGCTGTGCTGGCAGTCCTGCCATACTGTTACATTGGAGATTAGCGTGGTGTATATGGGTTAATTGTATACACAGATCTCATGGCCCAGCACAATTAGCAGCGGTGTTTCTCAACTCATCTGGGAAAATGGAAGATAAAGTAGCTAAATCATTGTAAATACTAAACACTGGAGAGTGAGCTGTTTGCTCAGTGCACTAATCTCTAATGTATTTATGAACTGCAATAAAATACCAGGCCTGTATGGCTATCACTTAATTGTGGAGTTAGTCAAATTCCTCAAGTATACTATTAAAGGAAGTCATTTTAGCTGAGAAGAACATTTCAATGGGGCTCTGACTAATTTTTTTTTTATATGAAGGATGCACATACAATAATAGTGTATCATGTCTTATTTAAAGTAAAAATTTGTACCGTACACATAATGCTCCATAAATAAACTACAATATTACTATGCATGTTATATAATTTGCATGAAAACAATATCCATAGTATTATAGAAGGAAAATCTGAGTCAAGTAGATGAATGATTTAGCACTTCTTTCTTTCTGTGTGGTTATCTCTTCATCTTTGCTAGTATAATCTTTTTTGACAAGTTTCAGTATTAGATAAAATTAATAAACTTCTAAAGCTTGCTGGGTTTTTATTCTTCAGCTTTTTTAGGGATGTCACTTTGCATAAACAAGATAGAAATGTTCACATTTCCTCTGTCGATCTGTGCACTAGATTAAAGGGAGTGTTATCAAATTCAAAGAAAATGTGCTTTCTTTGAAATGTACCAAAGTCTCACTCTGCTGTTTTTGTCTTAGTAATGGAAGAGGCTACTCGCGCCATCGTACTTCTTTGGCTAGCTAGCAGCTAATTATCTACACGTCTGACAGACAGCCAGTGATGTGTTCCACCAAGGCAGCCTGGCAATTGGTTCCAAACTCCCATCTCGTTTGTATGGAGCTACTGAAATTACTGAAAAGTTTTTGAGGTTTATCTGAATGTTTGTGGTGTTTTTCTTTTTAAAATTTCACTAAACTTTTTAAAATGAACTTTTTGTAGTGATAGATACACGTTTGACTGATGCTGGATCTTGCCTTACCAGCTCAGTAGCTGGTCAAATTTGGGAAGATGCAGCTACACCATTCATTACCCATTCTATTTCTGTGAGAAATGCTAGCCATGAATCTCGCTGTGGCTCACTATGTGCTCTTTGAATTCCGATTCCACATTTTGCTTCCGTATCACATAACATATTGGCTAAACACCTTGCGCTTCAGACACATGAGCATTGGTGTTTTGACAGTTTCACTCGACTATCCAAAAGAGTTCTTCTCTTTATTTCTTCTGACAGGGTTCCATTTGAAGTTCTCAGTTGACCAAGGTAGGTCAGCTACTGTTTGCTTTCTTTCACTGTTTTGGTTGTGCATGACTATAAATTTCTTCAGATTCATTTTTAGTCCTACTTTTATGCTTTCATCCTTAAGCTCCTGCTTTCTAAGCTGAATATCCTCTGCATTTGAGGCAAACAGTACTATGTCAAAGCAGAGATCTTTTAAATAATATATACATACTAGGGGGTTTGCCCCCCTGCTCTCTTTGCTTGCCAACCCCCCCCCAGCCTGCGCTATGCACCATCCACTTTGCATCTCTGCCACTCGCACTGTGAAGAGGGGGGCTGAACGCACCCCAAGGAGACAGTCGCTCCTCTGAAAACCCCTCTTAAACGGTGATACAGTGGGAAACAAATACATTTTTTTTTACCTCCTCTTGGCCCGATCAGCTGCTGGCTTGCTGCTGTGCCACGTGATCTGCATCTCTTGCGGTGCTTCAAACATTTCAAAGCCTGTACAGCAGCTGTCCTATTCATTTTTTTAATTTCTGGCCCTGTGAATGATTAAATCTTTTGGCACAAAGTCTCATCTCGCAGGACGCAAGTTCTTGATATTTTTTAGTTTGTAATTTAAAAATGGAATAAGAATCTGAAAATCTAACATCACATTAAAATTTGATAAATTCTGAAAAGAATGATACCAAACATATATATGTAGTTTTTAAAATAAGCCCGATTTAAAGTGTGACATAAAAACATCACATAAAATCATTACACTTTTATGCTTAGGATTTTATATATAGAGAGTAGATATCTGTTTTAATATAAGTGGACATGGCAAGATAAAAACCTGGGATACCTTAGGGTGAACTCGATTCAATTGCGTGGCTGAGTGAGCCAAAATTAATGTAAATAAAAAGAAGAAAACAAGAGTGACTTCTTCATTCAGTGCTTTCATTGTGGTAGAGATCAAATTGGAAATACAACTAAAGAAAGAAATCTTGTCTTAAACTAGGCCCTCTTTAAAGTTTTTAAATAGTTAATCCAACCAGAGAACCGCGTAGGAGGAAGCTTGTCCTTTATCAATGTCCTTTATCTCTTATGTTCAGCTATTACTCTTGAGATCTCTGTGTATGTGACATCTGTCCAGTCTTGTTGTTTACAGGAAAACTGCTGATATCTTAATCATCTCCTAGTACACTTTGTATTACATCAACCATTCCCCCTAGTACATCCTCGTCTTTTATTTATTTCAAATCTTACATCACATCTGCAGTTCAAAAACTCTGCTGCAAGATTCCTTACATGAACCAGCAACAGTGAGTACATCACACCCATCCTGCTTTGCTTCAATGGCTCCCACACCTTACAGGATCGAACATAAAATTCTATTACTTACCTTCAAAGCTTTAAATGGTCTTGAACCAGACTACATCAGTGACCCTATTCATCACTTTGCTCCTGTTCCTCGACTAAGGTCCTCTGATTCTGACAATCTTGTGCCCCTCACTAGTCTGCACTCTGTGGGTGACGGGGCCTTCAGCTGTATAACAACCAGACTTTGGAATGACCTTCTTAAGTTAAATAGATCAGCTGAGTGCATTCATTCTTTTTAAAAATCTAGGGGGCTATGCCCCCTCTCGCTTCGCTTGCCCACCCCTGGGTTTGTTTTACCAGCTATACAATTTAAAGAGACTGTTATTTTAATGTGAATTGTTACATATGCATTATTTTCACTTTTACTTTAAAACTTTTGTAAAAACAATACTTTTCCTTTATTTCTGGCCCCGTGCGTGGTTAAATCTTTCTCACAGGAGGTATAATGCTGTTCGCGTTGTGAAGGGGGGGGGGGGGTGGGATTGGGCGGCTGAACGCACACTAAGGAGATGCCGTCGGATCATGTTGTCTTGCTGCTGCCGCTTGTCGCGCTGCGCGTCAATCATTTGAAAGCCTGTACAGCAGCTGGCCTTTTGCCACTTCGCGTCTCGGCCACTCGCGTTGTGAAGAGGGGCTGAATGCACGCAAAGGAGAAGCGTTCAGATCATCTGCTGGCTTGCTGCTGCTTGTTTTGCTTGTTGCTTCTCATTGTTTTAAGAGCTGGGAGCACATAACAGTTTACCTCTCTGTCCAGAGTCTCAGGATAATTTGTGTATGTATGTGTTACATCACAAATGATGTCATTGGTTCAGGCATTTCTTTTAATATTTAATTTAGTATTATACTCTGGTTTATTCTTTCTTCTATTCTATTTAATGCTTTTATATATCCCGTGTTTATCGATTTATTCTATGCAGAAACGATATGTATCATTTTGTTTTATGGGCTTTGTGCATGGGAAAGGTGCTATGTAAATGTATTATTATTACTTAACCAGTTCAGTTCTCTTCATGACAAACAACTGCTTATATAGTTCCATTTGCACTACAAACCAAAATACTTAAGTTGTTACTTCCAAATTATTCTCTCACGCCATGCACAATCTCTGATGTTCAGAGTCACTGGTCCAATACTGAACCAAGACTTCTAGCATTGGAGGATTTTGCATGCAGACTGTGGGAGAAGGGGTGGAGCTTTCAGTAATAAGGTAGAAGTGACATCAGTCTTCTGGTTGATGTCCTCATGTCTAAGGGCTCGTTTATACTTCGCGCTCAGAAAGCATATGTGCACACATCATGGCTGCCACACATTCACAGCATTCATTTGACGCGTCCTCTAAGCATGTCCTCAGAAATTAACATGACATGTGCGCGAGTTGCAGTACCAGCAAAAATATGGGAGGTGCAGTGTGATAAAAGTTGGAATGTGACATCAGTCTCTGTTTAGTATCTGTACGTGACAGAAAGCCGCTTTGAGAATCCTGCGGGATCGATGTGCCTGCCTCGATGTTTGTATAAGTATAAATCTGGCCTAAGTTAGAAGCATTCCCAACAGCGTCACCTTGTGAATACGAGTGGTATTACCGTTTGATTTAGTGCTGTGAAGACCCTACGAAAATGTGTCAGACATAGAAAATATATATATATATATATATATATATATATATATATATATATATA
>JANRMT010062827.1:36448163-36468912 GCA_026402145.1 Polypterus bichir lapradei | reverse complement strand
ACCCCAGAAACAACACGATAACAGCTCTAGTTTCAATCTAAAGAGACTTTTATTGGAGCACAGTACTCTTTATACAGGTATAGACCAGTGGACTCTGAAGGTGTCCTTACACAAACCTGTACTACACTGTTACTTCTCATTTGATTTTCCTTCTCAACCTGTCTAGGTGAGCCTTATGCAGCTCCATCTCCTGAAGTTCCATTTCCAGTCAGACCCAGGTGCACGTCTTCTAAAAGTGTTGCATCTTGGAAGCATTTCTGGGTCAGTTGGAAGCTCCACGGGTTGGGGAGCCTCCTTGCAACAGTTCTCAGTAGCTCCCTCCAGTGTTACCCAAGGACCTCAACTGGAAGCTACACCTCCCCTACATCTTTGCAGGTGTTCAAATGGCAGCTGCACTCAACAGAACTCAGCAAATTTATGATTTGATAAAACTGATTTGTCAAGTGGGTGGCCGCTGTACCAGCCAATGAAGGTCTGCTGCACCCTGATTGCATATGTATGAGGTTCATTAGCATAGTCTATATATGGTTGTTTCAAGGTGGTTCATGCACACACATTTACAATATAATTTTGATTTTTAAAGGATAAATTGCGTAGAAATGTGCATACACCAGTTTGAGTCCGTTCTTGGGATAATGGCATGTAGTATTCCAAATCCTCTATGATGCTACCAAATATTGTTTTAGGTGGCTTTAGTCACATGTTTACCTTTGGCAAACCCATAATATATTTGTTAGGTCAGGTAACTCAAAAACTCCCATAACTTCCTTTCTAGCAGCTACCATCAACCTCCTCTGTATCTGGCATGTAACTCCACTAGATGGGGTCATTTTCGTTGGAGAAATGCAGGAGGGTTTTGTATAGCCAGCGCTGGACACACTGCAAAGTTTATGATAGCTTTTAACTTTTGTTACCTTCCATTAAATTCCATGTGTTCATGAATGTGGCTGGCAAGTTCCCTAACCATTGTGAGCCATAAAGGTTTAAAGCTCCTCGTGAAATAAACAAAGAGAATGATTTTTTTTTTTTTTTTTATGAAAAATCATGGAGTATTCAAGTCATGTCTAAGTGGTTAACTGAATGCTGTAAGATGTAGCATTTGTTTTGTCTTCAGCCATTTGAAAGTGTAACATTATATTTAGTCCCTGGGGTTCTGAGCCCTTTACACATGCCTTCTTTGACTTTAACATGATTTCCTTGGCTGATTTCATGCATTGGTGATATAATCATTTTCATTTCAATCCCTGTGTCATTAATCATATTTACTTCACTCTAGTAGATAACTGTGTGTTTACAGATGTAATCTAACATTTGGGGAAATTAAACAATCTGTAACAGCGTAGCACTATTTGAGAGTCATGAATCATACAATAGATGTCTGAAGTCTTGTCGCAGGCCTCTGTTTCCAAATGTTGAAATTAAACTGCACTCGGGCTGGTGAGCAGATGTGTGTCAGTGGAATAACCTTATAGACCTGTTAATTCAAAAAGGGGAAACATTTCATTTGCATATGGAAATTTACAACTGTGTCTTCACTTTATCACTGATACATCAATCACACACATCATTAAAAAAAAAAAAGAATAGGAATAATATAGAATGAGTTCTTATCTTATTGATCTAAGGCCACCTTGACAGAACACTCCACCCAGAAATTATTTTTTTTTTTATGTGTTACTTACCCAATGTAGTTTGTAGCAATGGCTGAGAAAAAAAATCATCTTATGTTCTCAAGTAGAAGAGAAACTTCTGCTGAAACATAAGTCTATGGTGACTAACGTTAGGCAACAGCAAACAGTATCAGAAATGTCTATGGAAAAATCTTTCAATGCACATATCACATACTGCACATGTCAAGTTGTTCTAGTCGTGTGCTCACTATGTCCTAAATAAATGAATTTTTACTAAAATATTGTTAAATGACTTTCAAAAAATGTTTTCATGATCTAAAACAGAAGATACTCTGGCACATCCATCCATCCAGCCTGCCTGAAGACTGGGAGAGGTCCAGGAGATTAAATGTAGTCAAAAACTGAAACAAGTAGAAACTAAGACTAAACCTATTGCACCCAAACCTAACTGGTAATCAAAGTCAGCGGGAAAACCGAAAATTCAGAAATCAGAATTTTGAGATAAAAATTTGCACTGTTTTTTTTTTTTTTTTTTTTTTAAATGTAAATCAAGGATATGAATGATTTGATATACATGTATTATAGGGGTTGTACTAATGACATAAGCTGCAGCTCTGTCTGATTCCACGTTTATTGGCAACTGGCAGCAGTGTACTAGTAACAGGAATGGAAACATGGTGGTGCCCATATTGCATAACAAAATATCCAGCACCATGAAATAATCACTACAATCAGGAACATTAGACTGCAGAGGTAATGGCACAGAAATATACCCAGAATAAAGATTCCTATATTCTGACATATACTTTTGGTTAGAAGGATTACTTTTAAGAGAAATAAATTCTCAAGGTGAATCACATAACTTTATCCTTGTTTAATGATCTGTTCATTTTCAATACCATCCAGCCATCTCTGTTAAATGGTTAGGCTCAGAGATATACAAGTGGATAAGCCTGTGGTGTCCTGGATAATGGACTATCTGTCAGGCAGACTGCAGTTTGTGAGACTCAAGGACTGTAGAGCAACACTAGAGCACCAGAAGGAACAGGCATGTCTGCTTCTCTCTTCGCTCTGTACACCTTTGACTATAAATATAACACCAGGTCATGTCACTTGAATAAATTCTCAAATGATTCTGCACTTTTGGGGTGTATTGATAAGGGGGATGAGACCAAGGAGAGGAGTCAGGTGGAGAAGTTTGTTTCTTGGAACAAAGAATTGTCTGCATCTTAACACTAGCAAAGCCAAGGAGCTTCCCATTGACTTTCGCTGCAGTAAAGATCCTCTATGTCCAGTCACTATTCAGGGAGTGTGGATGCAGAGGTGATCCACATTGTTGACAGGTTGGACTGGTCTCGGAACACAGAGGAACTATACAAAAATAGAGAATAGCAGAGAATTAAAACAAAACTGTGTACCATTATGAACAAAGCTGCACATCCTCTCTCTGACCCACGAACACGGAGGACTTTCAGCCTACGAATTATTCAGCAAAACTGTGTCAAGAAAAGCTACGGGGGTCCTTTATTCCAGCAGCAGTTCACTTGTATAATGCTTCACTGGAGCTGTGACAGCCAAGTCAGTTTTCTTTTTAAATTCTGGTGTGTGTTCAGACCATAATGTGTGTGAATATGTATCTGTTTATGTATTGATTTACTTATTTAAAGAGCTTCTGTAAAAAGCCAAATTTTGTGCTCAATAAAAAATATCTATCTATCTATCATAGATTGTCTGTTCTATCTATCAATCTATCTGTCTATGCAGCGCAGTGATCTCCATTTAGTGTAATGTTCAATAGAAACAGAAAAAGACTGTAACAGTTGACGTTGTCTTGTTCATACGAGAGCCTTTTTTAGACTGCCTCAAGATTGCAATCAAGCCAGTTATTTCGTCTGCATGTTGGAAAGGACGGATTCGTAAGGGGAGGAAAACAGACATGAAGGTCAGAGATGGAATAGTTCTCAATCATCTTTTCTGCAGAGAGGGAAAGCAAATTGGCATTAGGCAACAGCACCAACCTCTGGCTTGGAGTGTAACAGTTATTAAATGAGCCCTGAGGTTGTCTCCTAGACACATGTGTGACTGGTGTATTTCATATCTCTGCCTTGTATTGTACCTTTCATTATCTAGTCATCTATCAATGGAGACATTGGTATCTTTTCCCGTCTGTCTGGATTTCCACATTGTCACTTTTTTTTCTTCTCCAGCTCTCTGGAGTTTTTTTTACATTTGTTTTTCCTGTCCTTCCTGGCCATCAGACCTTACTTTATTGTATGTTAATTATTATTGCCTAATTCTGTCTTTACATTTTGTCTTTTTCTCTTTCTTCGTCCTTTAAAGCACTTTGAGCTACATCATTTGTATGAAAATGTGCTATATACTGTAAATGTTGTTGTTGTCATGCCTGACTTGATAGGTTAGCATGAGTCAGGCATTACCCTCAGGGAGAACCGTTGCCTTTTGTAAGGAGAGCAAGTTCATCTTTGACAAATCCAAATGTAAAATTTCCCCCACATATATTGATCATATTGATGTTATTTTTTCAGATGCGTTTTAGCTTTATCAAATTCTGTTTTCTTAATTAAACACCTGTTGTTCTTCTGTAACCTCCTGTTGCGTCCAAGCTGTTCAGGGATACGTTCAGTGTTTACAGTGCAGCATGTGGAGAAATGTGGCGTTTTTTATTTCTTTATTTATCTAATAGTGAAAGCTGGCATGCCTGCTCTCTGTTAACAGCTGGTTGTTTCTACATCTCTATTCAGTGTGACAAATGATGATGTAAAAGGCTTCAACAAAGTGCTTTGTGGTTTTATCACCGAATTCTTATTCAGTGTTTTATTTTGAATGCTGACAGTCCTGTTGTGCAATTTTAATTTTGTAATAGAAGTCAGAAAGGTGAAGTATGTTGACGCTGCTGCGATTATCACTCTGGTTACAAAGCTGTTTAATTCTGCATTTGTTAGCATTGGCGATTTTTTGCAAGTTGATTTACTCACTGCATTGCAGTGATGGCCCATCCAGTTTTGGCCAATTTGATAAAGGGGTTATTGAAAGTTGATTGTTTTTTGGATGGCATTTCTATGCAAAATATATTTTGTGAATATAATAAAAGCCTTGCGTGAACCTTGATTAGCAATCAGATACTCGTGAAGCTCTTGACATTTCTATAGGTTTTGGAGGCCTTCTTTATTCTTTTTGACCAAACAATGAGAACATATTCTGTGTTCATTAATCTTCTGCTTCACTTGTTGTCTCACAGTTTTCACATTCCCTTTATGGTTATGCTGCCCAGTTGTCTCTGGTTGTATTTTCATTGCACCTGAAGCAGCACCCTAAGATAAACGCTTTAAAACAAAATTGACAGTCTATAAACTTAATATAGTCTGAGGCTGATGTTTGAAGTGCAGTGGAATTACTTAAATGGATGCATGCTGGAGGTGGTGGTCAACCAGTTTAGGATGTCATGCCCTGGCTCTAATGGACTGGCAGCCTGTCCAGAGCTGATTCCTGCCTTGTGTCCAGTGCTACAGGTGTAGTCTTCTGCTCTGCATGGCCCAACTTTGGAATAAGCATGTTAAAAATTATATTATGAAAAATGATATCTCTCTAAAAAAAAAAAAATCTTGGAAGGAGACGATACGTGATTTTCTCGGAGACACTTTAACATCCCGCGAGACAAGGCAGTGAGACTAAAGGACAGCTGCTGCACAAGCTTTTAAATGATCGATACGCCGTGCGACAAGTAGAACATGCAGCTCGGCAGCAGCAGCAAGCCAGCAGATGATCCGACCGCATCTCCTTAGCGTGCATTCATCCCACTCCTTCACAACACGAGTGGGACGTGTAGTGGCTGGCAAGCAGCGTGCCCCAGGTTTAAGGTGGCTTGAGGGAAGGGGGCATAGTATAAATATATATTAATTAAAGCAGTCCCACCCTTACGCAAACAGTAGGTTTGACGTATGCTTCCACAAATCTTATTATAAAATTCTTCTTTATTAAAGGATAACTTTAATGTTTTTCAAATTGTAGGTATTTTTACTATCATGGTATACAGTAAATTGTCATGAGAAATTGTGTCCTTAATTGAAGCATTTTTTTTTTTTTTTTTTGCTTTTTACAAAATGCAATGCCTGTTCTTATGGTTTAAAATGCAACTACAGGACAAAAGCCCAAACGTGAAAACAAAAACCATCATTTTCAAGTAAAGAATGTTCAAGTGTTGATCTTCACCTTAACATTGCACA
This sequence comes from Polypterus bichir lapradei, assembly GCA_026402145.1. Taxonomy (NCBI): domain Eukaryota; kingdom Metazoa; phylum Chordata; class Cladistia; order Polypteriformes; family Polypteridae; genus Polypterus; species Polypterus bichir. Next base: position 36,463,037 of record JANRMT010062827.1, on the reverse strand, counting down.
AATTGCAAAATTATGAAATACCATTTATGCCACAATGGAACATGTCAGAAAAATAAGATACAATATTACTTTAAAAAAGGAGGTCTTTATTAGCATCAATGCTGACCCAGAACTTAAACATTAAAGTCCTGAATTCCCAATTAAGAAAGTGTATATAGCCAGAGCCATCTTAACAGCATTATGGGCCCCCTGGCAAAGCAGTGCACTGCGCCACCTACACAACCAGTCAGCAAGTCACAACATACATAGATTAGCGAGGGGCCCTATGCTCGTGGGACCCCTGGGCAACTGCCCAACGTTCCCATGCGTTAAGACAGCCCTGTGTATAGCTTGAAAGTCCCCCAATCTTAGCTATATAACAAACAAGAGTTAAGTCATGTCTGGTGACATTTTAGTGACCTTTAGTTAGCAAACTTATTCTTGGCTTTATTGCTTACAAAGATCCTTAATTGTCTTATCAGTAACAAGCCTATCATTTACCTCCAGGATCCTCCTTTAACTACAACTTGCCTGAAGAAGGGGCCTGAGCTGCTGTTCAGATAGCCAATACAACGTGTCATTTTGCTTCACTTCTTCCAAAAACAGGACATACTGTAAGTCAAATCACCTTTACATAACACTAATGACAGCCTGCGGAAATACTTTATGGCTATGATACATAATAAGTACTTACAATGATACAAATTTGATTAAGACTTAAAGAAAATAATACAGTATAAAACCTTATTGTTAAACAACAAAATCTGTTATGCAAAGTGTTAGGATTTTAAAATTAACAGAGCAGAATACAAACCCTGAATAGAGACATACAGCAAAACCACATAAATACAATGCAAATTGAGCATATATTCTTCCAAAAATAGTACAGTGTTACGTTTAAATGAGTCATTAAATTGTGAAAACAACCATAGCTAAAGTTCATCTAAATTTTATAAAATAATTTAATAATGCAGTTAATTTTAATTATTGCAAGTTTTTAATTTCAAAATGGCCTCATTTTTAAAGGCTGTTTTAATATAACAACGGAAATTTTATGAACAGCATCTAAATTCATCTAAATGTTTTAAGTATTTTATTTAGGTTAAATAATGCAGTTAACTCAAATTTAATTATTGCAAGTTTTATTTCAAAATAACCTTGTGTTTTTGTTTAACTAAGGTAATATTCCGATCAGCATTCTATTTGTTTATTTCAGAATGATGGTGCTGAACATTTTGAAATAAACCCGGAGTAATTAAATGTAAGGCAACTACATTAATGAATCAAAATAAAATAGTGAAATTGTATTTAATTTTGGTATTTTTTGGTGTTTGGTATAATTATTTTAAACATGCGTTTCATAATTTAATGACTCGCTTATAACAATAACATTTGTTTGTATTAAACATTTTCATACAAGGCCAAAGTGCTTTACAGGAAAACACAGAAAAAAAATAAATAATGCACACTTACCTGTATATAAGACAGATATAACTAATACAGAAGAATATTTTTTTACTAACATTAAAAAAAAAAACACTCCACAGAACCTGAAGATAAAGGGGTTTTATATTTGTTTATTGTTGTAAATTTTCATGTCATTATTTATTTCATAATTGCCATTTTATTTATCTCACGTTAGACTCCTACTTTTTTAATAACTGTTGGCCTCTCATTGCCTGTCTCCCTCCATGGTTTTCTATAGCCTATTTCATAAAAGCTGAAGATGTTCTTTTGAGAGTTACTTTAGTGCTTCAGCTAAGATTTCAAATACAAATATGCAATTGTTTTATACTAGAGATCATAGGAGGCCTGACCCCCCGCTAACAGATGGACTGCATCCCAAAATAAATATCCAATAAAGGGAATTTTTTCCATGATAGCTTTTTTTTTCTTCTTTAAAGCCACAGCTAGTGTAAATATCGGAATAATCAAAGCAAATGAAACGATAAATAAATCCATCCTATCTCTCTTGCACGTCACCTACCCTTAAAATAGAGAAACGTTGTGAACTTACTAAATTACAGATTAGTTTTCCATTTCATATTTAGGTTGAAAGAGGTCACCTTAACTTGTATATTTTGTGTGTAGTACTTTCCTCTTTTACATGTCAGATAACCCAAGCTATTTAATTGACTGCAGGGTTGCCTGACTGTTCCACGGACTCTGCACAAACTTTCAACCATACATAACACACACCATCATGACATAAAACATTAACTATTTTTAAATTTTAAATTCTTCTGGTTTTCTGTGGTGATGATCTGCGCCACCACCTAATCAAAGCACCGTGATGTCCCTACATTGATGGATTAAAGGCCAGAAGTCCACATGACCATCATCAAATTCTTCCATGAGAACCCTGAATACAATGAGGACTGATTGAGGTCATTTATGTTAAGTAGAATGCCTTGATGGGGCTGGGTGGTCTTGTGGCCTCGGAACCCCTGCAGATTTTACTTTTTTTCTCCAGCCATCTGGATTTTTTTTTTTTTTTTCTTTCCTCCCTGGCCATCGGACCTTACTTTTATTCATGTTAATTAGTGTTCCCTAATTTTAATTCTTATTTATTTTGTCTTTTTTCCCTTTCTTCATCATGTAAAGCACTTTGAGCTACATTGTTTGTATGAAAATGTGTTACTTAAAAAAATGTTGTAAAAAAAAATAAATAATATCTTTAATGCCTCACATGAAAGAGAAACTGCATAAACTCTGGTATGTACAGACACATCACACAAAGAGTCTTGATAATTGGGGAAAAAAATGTACAAAAATTGAAAAAAATGACAAAGATACTCAAAAGAGTAAAAAAAGATTATACCAACAAGGCAATATGAAAGCAAACAAGCCCAAATACATAAATCCAATAAACAAGTAAGAAAATCCAGAAACCAGAAAAATCAACATAAAACAATACTTAAAAAAGCCCTGTTCAGACAGGATTAGTTTTACACCGTGTGGTGGGGGCAAAGTAATTATTACTGGAGGACCTTTGTAATTTTAGTTCCATCTGAATTTCTCAATTGATGGAATTTTACTGGCATGTCAGTTCAACAACAAGAACTTATTTCTTGTATAGCCCAAAATCGCACAAAGAATGTCTTGATGGGCTTTAACAGGCCCCGTTTTCTTAACTCCCTAAGAAGTCAAAGAAACTAGCATGGGACTAGTTTAGTCTGAGCTTATATTTTACAGAAATAGCAGAGCAGAGATGCCCAGACCTTCCTCTCCCTGGCCACTTCTACTAGCTCTTCCCAAGGTATTCCCAGGCCAGCCGAGAGACATAGTCCCTCCAGCGTGTCCTGGGTCTTCACCGGGGCCTCCTCCCGGTTAGAAATGCCCGGAACACCTCCCCAGGGAGGCGTTCAGGAGGCATCCTGATCAGATGCCCGAGCCACCTCATCTGACTCCTCTCGATGCAGAGGAGCAGCGGCTCTACTCTGAGCTTCTCACCCTATCTTTAAGGGAAAGCCCAGACACCCTGCGGAGGAAACTCATTTCAGCCGCTTATATTCACAATCTCGTTGTTTTGGTTACAACCCACAGCTCATGACCATAGGTGAGGGTAGGAACATAGATCGACCAGTAAATTTAGAGCTTTGCCTTATGGCTCAACTTCTTTTTCGCCACAACAGAGCGATGCAGAACCTGCATCACTGTGGATGCCGCACCGATCTGCCTGTCGATCTCCTACTCTATTCTTCCCTCACTTGTGATCAAGACCCTGAGATACTTGAACTCCTCCACTTGGGGCAGGATCTCGCTCCCAACCCTGAGAGGGCACTCCACCCTTTTCCGCCAGAGGACCATGGTCTCGGATTTGGAGGTGCTGATTACCGTCCCAGCCGCTTCACACTCAGCTGCAAACCAATCCAGAGAGAGCTGAAGATCACAGCCTGATGAAGCAAACAGGACAACATCATCTGCAAAAAGCAGTGACCCAATCCTGAGCCCATCAAACCGGACCCCCTCAATGCCCTGGTGGCTGTGCCTAGAAATTCTGTCCATAAAAGTTATCGTTGACAGTTAGCAGAATCATTGACAAAGGGCAGCCCTGATGGAGTCCCACTCTTACCGGAAATGGTTTCGACTTACTGCCAAAGTACAGGGACCGAACAGCCCTTATCAGGGGGTCTGGTACCCCATACTCTCAGAGCACCCCCCACAGAATTCGCCAAAGGGACACGGTTGAACGTTTTACAAGTCCGCAAAACACATGTAGACTGGTTGGGCAAACTCCTATGCACCCTTTTGGACTGTGCTAAAGGTGTAGATCTGGTCCACTGTTCCGCGACTAGGACGAAAACCACATTGTTCCTCCTGAATCCGAGATTTGACTATCTGACGAACCCTCCTCTCCAGAACCCCCGAATAGACTTTTCCCAGGGAGACTGAGGATTGTGATCCCTCTGTAGTTGGAACACACCCTCCGGTCCCCTTTCTTAAAGAGGGGGACCACCACTCTGGTCTACCAATCCAGAGACACTGTCCCTGATGTCCATGTGATGTTGCAGAGACGTGTCAACCAAGACAGTCCTACAACATCCAGAGCCTTGAGGAACTCCGGGTGTATCTCATCCACCCCAGGGGCCCTACCACCAAGGAGTTTTTTGACCACCTCGGTGACCTCAGTCCCAGAGATGGGAGAGCCCACCTCCAAGTCCCCAGGCTCTGCTTCCTCATTGGAATGCATGTTAGTGGGATTGAGGAGGTCTTCAAAGTACTCGACCCACCGACCCACAACGTCCCGAGTCGAGGTCAGCAGCGCACCATCCCCACCATACACAGTGTTGACACTGCACCGCTTTCCTTTCCTGAGTTGCTGGATGGTAGACTAGAATCTCCTCGAAGCCATTCTCCATGGCCTCCCCAAACTCCTCCCACACCCGAGTTGTTTTTGCCTCAGCAACCACCGAAGCTGCATTCCGCTTGGCCTGCCGGTACCTATTAGCTGTCTCCATTTTACAGAAATGTAGAAGGTTAAGTGCTCCATAATCTTTACTGAGACATGAACATGCAGTCAGTAAAAAGTTACTGCCATGAGTGATTCAAACAGGGGATTACAGAGGATTAATTACTTTGCCCAGCGTTCTGGTGTCAAACTACTCCCGTCCAAACAGAGCTAAAGACTCATAACTTCACTCTGTGAACAACTACAGGATTCTACTTCCTAGCAGGCTTATAAAGTCATAGAGAGGACCCAGCAATAGTGATGTCAGGGTGGACTTGCCTCCTGGGGCTTCATCCAAAGAAGAACAAGGAATGAATGCCACTGTAAAGAGAAAGTACATAAGTAATGAAAAATAAAATAACCACCAGACAAACAGAAATAACACAGAAGCATGAAAAATAATGACTCATATATAAAAAAAATAACAGAAAAACAAATTTAATTTAAACCAGGAGAATAAACTCTGGCTGCAGTACAATTCCAGTTTTTCAAACTGGTCATATCTCAATACTTTGGCCTTATAAAGACTTAAGCAGTCTCTCTTCTCTTCTAAAGTCTTGTGGTGGGTGCTTCATGTTTCATCTGTTTGTCATGTTCTGATATGTGGCAAGAGCTTAACAAGGGCTTTTTATGGTTACACAGTAATAAGGGACTAATAGGTACAACATATCAAGCCCTTAAGGCCCCTGCTTTAATGTGTTACCACCTCTTGTCTCCCTAATCACTTTACACAAATTATGACTTAATCCTTAACCACCCCTAAACAAATTTCACACAGATAATGTAAAATAAAATCTTACCTCATGCTGGAACAAGACTCACAAAACCCTCAGTTCTAAATAAGGTAAAACAAACTCTAGGCCAGCGTGTGATTCATCATCTCACATTATGCCTACTCAAGTGATAAATACTAGAGATGTTCATTCAGGAATTTGACAAATAACTTGTCGCAGTCTTTGATTTGTATAAAGTACTATCTTCACGGATTTCAGTTAAAGGGCAGCACTGTATCTACTCAACCTAAGCTTGTCAATTATTGGATAGGTTTTTTTTTTTTTTTTGGCCAAAAATAACCGTGAAATTTTAAGAATTCAAAAAACTTAACCTCATGCCTGCCCACGGCATATTTTTTTTACGTACAACCCTGAGTGAACAGATTGGATAACTGATTCTTACGTTTCAGTGATCTGAGCAGTCAATACATCAGTCTTTGAAGATAGAAATCATTCTTTGAATTCCAACAGTGCTATTGGTAATCCAATAATGTAACCATTTATTTAGGGATAAAGGATCTGTCACATCAAACAGGAGGTGGCTAAATACAAATGAACCGTCATCTCCTCTCTCACATTTCATGAAGAAACGCAGATATTACAATCAAGATGAGAACAGTTTCACTGGAAAAAGATGTACAGTACCTGACATGGCCAAATGAGGCAGGGAGTGCTTGGGCTGACATGGCCAGTTCTAATATATGCATGCAGAGCTAATATTGGCAACCCCTACTTTCACATTTTGATTCATCAAATAGCCTATCAGGCCAGAATTTGGCAAGCGAGAGAAAATGTAAACTGGGCAACCTTTAGGAAAACCCATGGAGACCCTGCAAGCTCCACACAGACAGCGCCTGAGCAAAAGACCGAAACCTATGATGCTGCACTCACCGGGCAGCAGCACTAACCACTGCACTATTTGTTTTGTGTTTTTATCTGTATGAAAGTTAGGTCAGAAGGTTAGCAAGAAAAAGTAGAGTGGAGCAGAGACACTTCAGGGTTTTCAGGGCTGAGCAGAGAGCAAAAGGTAAGCTAGCAGTTCTAGGGGGAAATAAGAAAATAAGGTCACAACTCAAAGTAAAAATAACAACCTTGAACAGAAATTAGCACAGTAAAGAAAGTCTTTACTTTAATAAGCAGAGTTGAGACAACAATAAAAGTTGGTCTTAAATAAAATGGCAAGCAAAACCACATAACAATGTCTTATGATGTCACACACAAACATGTACCTGGGACACTCGCCTGTCTGCTATGAGACACGTAAGGGGCAGAGGAGTGTGTGCGAGATCAGACATACTGGTAGTACGAGCACGGAGATCATAAACTTAAGGCAACCAAGAAACTACATGGCAAAATAAGAATCAAAAGTGAAAGACAAAAAGAAAGCATGAAATTGGGGGTGTACTTGAAAATTGTGTGTAGTTAGCTTTATTACCAAGATGATGTTTATCCACGGAAGGGCATGTGTGCACAGAGACTGCTGTCAAATTTATTTAATCACTTCCATGACTACTTCAAAAAGACAATCATAGTTACATGAAGCATCCAAAATTCATAAACAAAGACCAACTTTGTCTAAAACGAAAAGTATACCTCAGAAACAGAATCCTGATCACAAAAACAGCTTGCAATAAACCAAAATATACTTATGAAACATATCACACTGTCGAGGTGAGGCGCAAGGAAGTGAAAATTGGAAATAGAACATAAGAATAATGTTTTATTAGTCAAACTTTTTTTTTTTTGGGAAGATGGTGCAGAAGATGCTTAGGTGAAACATTCTTAAAACATACAAAAGCTCAAGAACCAGGAGATCAAAAGTAAAGAATCTGTCTGACATGGGCAAAGGCCAAAACCTTAATCGGTTAATTTTGCTGACTTTTCTTTTACCATCTGTGTTTTTTTTTTTTTCTCTTTAGTTATGTTGTTTTCTAACTTGCTTAATCCAGACTAAGGTGGTCCGCTACCATAGGGCACAAGATAGAAACAAACCTTGCACAGGGCATCAGTCCATTGCAGGATGAACACACACACACAAAACACACCCTAGGACCAATTTAGACACAGGGAGAACATGCAAACTCTACTCAGGGTGTATCTGGGACGCAAACCCCGGTCTCATTAGGTGCAATGCAGCAGCACTGCACCTCCATGATGCCCTTTTTTCTTTCGTATCTAGAATGAGCATGATTTTGATTGCCACTGTCAATGGCATCAATACCTCTTCCGGTGTAATTATGGTAGCTGTTGACTGGTTCAGCATCTCATGGTGGATGAGTGTCAAAGAAGTTATTGACTACTCGCTTATCATTTACCCTTTTCTTCTAACACTTTCAGTATTCATGTTTTCCATGGTTTAGATCCTGCTTTCCTCTGATGATTGTTACCCAGTCCTTGATCTTTTCAATTTATGCATGCAAAAATCTTTTGGCCCCTGCAATGTGCCCTTCATACTAACAACAGGAATCCAGAATCATGGACACCAGGGGTCTCATGTCAACACCTTTTATATGCCCTGGTATCGCAATGTGTCACGTTCTGGTGTCACATGGTGGTCACGCCTCTACACTGCTATAGGCAAAATGGCTGTTGTAGGAAATGACGGTGATTGCATGAACCAAGTAGTGGCCAAAGATATAAGCAAACTAATAAAGAAACACTAAATTATTAGAATAATCAACATTAATTGCAAACTGGTCAAAATTTAGAATGAAGCATAAATAACAATGTTAAAATTTTTGACTACATTTTGGTGGCAATCGTATGAACCAAATGATGGCCAAAAGTATACACAAACTAAAAAGGAGACAATTATTAAAATAATTAGTGATAATAATTGACAATTTAGAATAATATGCAAATAATAATTTTTTTATTACATTTTGGCCTTGCCATGACCAGGGCTGAATTTTGGGATGATCTTGCCTTTTCCTACAGTGAAAGCCATTTTGTATACCATTGTTTGTGTCTCCTCCCATATTTCTAGGGGTGTGGTCTCCAGGGTCGTGACCTCAAGTTCATCAGCAGACAGTATAAAATGTCAGTGGCTGCACTGAGTTTTATCTGAGCTGCAGATAAATCCTTTAAAACCCTTATAGTGTTCTTTTGTGATTGATTTTAGTGTCTTACCTGGTTTTCAACTTCTTGCCTGAATTTTAAATATAATTTTTTTGTCTCATCTGGGTTTCAGTCACATCGGTTTATTTATATTTGTTTTGTCTTTTGCACAGATCTTCCGGTTAAACTCAAAAAAAATTAGTTAACTGTTTTCTGATGAGTCAGGACAGGCATGAAACAAATAATGACTAAAAATATAAACAAAATAATAAACACAATAATTAAATTAATAATTCCAAATTATATGACATTTAGAATAAAGCAAAATAAATATGTAAAATCGTGTAAAAACAACAACTGTTAAAATTGATTTAATTTTGATAATTAACAAATATAATTAAATTTGAAACATAAAACGATGGCACAGTAAATATACAGTATGTAAGTAAATGAATGGATGTTCTTGTTGTGTTTGTATATTGTAACAGTAGAGCGCACCCTTGTGGTGTCTCTCTGCTCCTGGAATGATGCCAACGGAGTTATAGTGGTGCTGCATAGGAGCTGTATGGCGTGTTTTGGTACGTGGAGCAAATGAATAGAGAAGGGAACATAGAGAATAAAAGCAAGTCAAATAACAAGGCAATTTCATAACCATAAGTTCAATTAGGTCTAATCAGTAACCTAAATCGCAGTCACAGTTGAAAGCAGCATAGCAGTTGTACCAAAAAATCAAAAATTAAAATACACTTGGTACTTCCACTGACATCACTTAAGTCACAGATGGCCCTAAACCGCCCAAGGTTGACTTGTTAATATTGCTACAATGGTGACATCATGCTTTATGTTATCTATACCATTAGAAACATGGAAGCAAACGCACTACAAAATAAATCTGTGAGTACCAGGATGGCGTCAGGAAGAGACTTAAATATTTTTAAACTATAGCCAACCCTCTAGATTGGCAAATTAGACTTTTGCCATTTTGATTATTTGTGAGTTGTCCGAACAATTAAATCGAAATATTTTTTGAGCTTCCCGAAAGATCGTAGAAACTCCCAGACAATGTGCGAGCCAAAAATATATAGATAACACTGATAATGATTTGTATCACAAAAAAAACAAAAAACAAAATATAACACTAATGCTATGTATATTTTATTTAATATTAGTTAGTGTAAGTGCATACCATATTGTTAATTATGAAAAGTTGCTTTTGGTAAACCTTTATTGCTCCCTTTGTAATTCAGCAGATCCAAACATCTACTCCATTACTTTTTGGAATATCTTACTGTGTGTAGCCAGTGGTGCCTTGATTTGGCTACTGAATCACCAGGCCAGATCTCCCCCTGGTGTTTCTATACCCCTGAGCCCTTAAAGGAGGCCTCAAGCTCTGCCACCCAGAAGGTCTTGTGCCCTCCTACCAGACACTCAAGGTACTGGTTTCTATTGCTTCCTCATCTCAAATGGTAGAATACGCTTGCCACTTAGTGGCCTATTGCTAACTCTTCTTGACCCCTCATTTCTGTCTGTGAAGGATCAGGCACCTGCTGGTTCACCTGCCCTATGGCATCAGTTTGGGACAGAACAGCTTTCCTCCTAGGCTGCCACTCTGTCTCTATTGTACCCAAGTCATTTCTCTTCTTGAGGACTCCACACGACCAGATCTTTTTGTTCCTTTACAACCCATATCTCCGCCTTCAGCACACTGAGGTATTTCCTTAATGCCAAGGTGGCCTCTCCTGAGTTTTCCTGGGGTTGCCCACTTCCTTTCTGTCACCTTTGTAACATCCTTGCCCCATTCAGGCAACCTTTTAACTATGTGATAATAGTTTGAATATTTTTGAATGCCTTTCAATGCTTCTATATACCTGAGACACTAAAATGTATGGATTTATTATCTGAAATGCAGCACACACTCAAATGTATTAAACAATTTTGCATCCTAAAAAAATGATCAGATCGTTGTTGAAAATAAAACAGAATTTAGGAATGCACAAGGCAATGGAGAAAATAAAAGCAGACTTAAAGATTTAATCTCGCTGTTAGTGTTCATCATCCACACGAAGTGGAAGCCTCAGATTATTTGTCAATGCCTCGGTTCTGTGCAGTAGCAAATGTTCATCATGCTGATTTCATAACTCCTTTGACAGATTGGCATCCCGCCCAGGACGAGTTCCTGCCTTGTGCTCATTCCTGCAGAGCTGGGATTCTGTGACCCTGAATGAGATAAATGATTTGGAAAATAATTGGATGGATATTCCATGTCCATGGTCTCTTTAGCATGGCAACAGTCTTCCTCCTGCTTTAGATAATTAATTGTTGTAGATTTGTTGGTTGGGTTGTACATTAAAGCAGAGGAGATCCAGAAGGAAATTATCAAATATGACCTGATGTCCTTGAATAGCAGAGTTTGTAGGTTTCTGGTCAGAAACTGTACCTTCATCTAATGTTCTCATTAATATTTTGTCTGTAGACAGCACGGTGATGCAGTGAGTTGGGAAGTACTTTCCACCATCTAGGAGCTACACATGAGAAGAGGCTGGGATTAAATTTGATGCCACACAGAGGTGGTACCAGTAGTAGACTTGAGTGGGTGAGAAGGAGAATAAGAACTTATGGGTGTCTCCATATACTGTACATGTAGGTGCTGATCCACTGACTATTGTGTAGGCCAGCATCAAGGGTTTGAACTTATTGTGTGCTGCTCCAGGGAGACGGTGGAGTGACCTGAAAAGAACAGCATTGTGCGTCCAGTTGAACACAAGGCGTGCCACTGTGTTTTAAATCATATGCAGTGACTTGGTACCACTGCCTGCAAAGAGTTGCAATAGTCAAGATTTGACAAAACCAATGCCTAAAACAGATGTTGTCCTGCATACTCCATCAGATAAAACTTGATCTTGCAGATATTCTACAGAGAGAATCTGCATGACTGAGAGACAGTTGCATTGTGACCAATGAAGGATCACTGGTCATGAATTATCACTCCAAGGTTGTATACTGACTTGGTAGGTGTCGATGATAATGAGTCAAGCTTTATCGACATAGGATGTTGAAAGGACAGACCTGGAGGGAAAAAAGGAGCTCTACCTTTGCAAGGTTGTGCTGGAGATGCCGTTTCTCCATCCATGTTGAGGTATCAGTTAAACAAACCAAGACTCTAAAAGAAGACCATGTCGATCTCTGGAAGGAATGACAGGTACAGCCGTGTATCCTCAGCACAGCACAGCATGAGATTAGATAATAGGGCTAGTGAGGTGGTGTAAAAGGAAAAAGAGGACCCACCACCATTCCGTGGTGCACATCTGTCTTTTCTTGATGCAATTTAGACATCTCAGTCATCTAGGACATGGTTGGATTTTCCTGCGAGGTAGGATTCAAACCATGTTGGTGTAGCACCAGTGTTGGCAAGGCCAGAGAAGGTGACAAGTGAATTTGGCGGTTAAAGGCCAAGGAAAGATCAAGGATGATGGAAAACCACACAGCCGTAGCCCTAGCCAGCCGTAGCATTTCAAGAACAGTTAGTAGAGCCGTTGTGGTAAAACATCTACTTTTGAAGCCTGACTGGTTAGAATCGAACTATCTCTTCTGTAGGAGGAAAAAAGTTACTTGGTTAGAGACAACACATTCAAAGGAGAAGAGAGACTGGGCTGTAATTTCCTACTTGAGATGGCCGCGTGTGTGCTGCTTGAGAAGTGGAGTTATTAGTGCCTGTTTGAACATATTAGGATAAGTGCCAGTGCTGAGAGGGCTGTTGACGACATGTGTAATAGAAGCAATGAATGAAGGAGGGCCATCCTGGAGTAGACATGAAGGACACGGGTCAGCTGGACAGGTGGCAGTTTAGAATAGTGCTACTTATACAAGCAGTGTGTCAACTATTTACCTAGTAAATTGTAAAAATCCCTGAGCAGGCGCTTTGTTTGGTGTTTATAAGATTTACAAAGCACCAATTACACTTTCAAATGAGACAATCTACTGTAGGGTTCATGTACCACTCAATTACCACCACATAACATAACTGTTTGTATTCCTAACTAATTCGTAACTAGTAGATACACTGTGACAAGCCCTTAAAGCCCCCTGCTGTAAAGTGTTACCAACCATTTTCTTCTGAATGTTTGCCATGCTGTTCAGAAAAAATAACGGGTGGGTCAACAGGCGGGGGCAAGTGTGATTACCGCAGCATCTCTTTCAAAAAGCGTTTGTTTCATAAGAGAAGATGTGTCGACTTTGTGAACAATATCCTGACGCAGGCCGGGAATTGCTCATCAGGATGGGGTGATTTCTTAAAATATAGTCCGTTTACATCAAAGGGATTTCAGAAAGCATTTTCACAATCTGCTGTCACTTTTCTGAGAGCTGCATGTGAAATTGGCATCAAGCACGAAAGGTGTCAGAAGTCATCATAATGTCTCAGTACCTGCGAATGTCAAAACCGTTGATAAGCAGGATGTGGTTGAAAAACCAAGTCACCCTCAGACGTTTTCTTCTTTTGTTTAATGCATGAAAGGATGTGTTGTAAATATTTCACAATTTATTGGTAGTAAACATCATTTTCTTAAAATTAAAAAGTCAAGCCACAATAGTGGTTCAGATCTGGATTAGATAACCAGAAATGATACTAATTTTAATGCTTGGCTATATTTGTTTCTGAACACTAAGCAAAATGGCCAGTATTATAGTGTGTAATTTATAAAAGACATCTTTTAGGGTTACTTTAACACAATAACAGTTTACAACTTCACCCTGAAGAATGGAAAAATGCTGCTGGATTTAGACTGCTCATAGGTTTGAACAATTACAGCGCATATGAACAATATTCACCCGCTTGGACATTTTCACATTTTCATTGAATCAGTAGATTTAATTTGGCTTTTTTGTCACTGATCAGCCGAAAAATAGTAATGTTAGAGTTAAAACAAATCTCTGCAAAATGGTCCAAATTAATTGCAAATATAAAACACAGGAATAATTGATTGCATTAGTATTCACCTCTTTAATAGGACAGGCCTAAAGTGTTCTTGGTGCGGGCAATTGATTTTAGATATCACTGACTAATTTCAATGGAGATCACCTGTCTGTAGCCAAGGGGTTTCAGTTTATTGCAATATAAATGCCCCTGTTATTTTGAAGGACGAACATGTGGTGAGTTAGTATGGTGGACTAACCTGTACTATAAAGACAAATGAACACTCCAAGCCACTCTGTGAAATGTTTAGGGGATAGAGACAAGAAAATATCACCAAGTGTAAGTCACTGAACGTCCCGTGTATTCCAGTTAAATCGGTCATTGAGAAATGGAAAGAGAAAAACACAACTGTAAATCTGCCTAGAACAGGCTGTCTACAAAAACTGAGTGATCGTGCAAGACGACTAGTGAGGCCAACAAGCTACTGTGGCTAAGACTTGAGAGACTGTACATAAAACAACTGATGCCTGAGTACATCGGCTGTCTTAGTTTTATGTGCAAGTGACCAAGAGAAAACCACTGCTAAAAACAAAAAAGCACATGACACATCAGCTAGGGTTTGTCAGGTGGCACATGGGAGTCAGCTGGAAGGAAGTTCTATGATCTGATAAGACCAAAAGTGAGACTGAATGCCATGCATGAACATTGTACGTTATATTAAAAAAAAAAACACATACAAACCATTTCTACTGTGAAGCACGGTGGTGGCAGCATTATGTTGTGAGGATGCTTGTCTTCAGCAGGCCCTAGGAGGCTTGTTGAGGGTAAAGTGAATGCAGCAAAATATGGAGAAAACCTGATGCAGTCTGTAAAAAGCTTTGGGAGATTTGTTTTCCAGTAAGACAACAACCCCAAGCATAAAGCTAAAGCCGCACATGAATGTCTTAAGAACAAGAATGTGGATGTCCTGGATTGGCCATGTAAGAGTCCAGATTTTAATTCAATTATCATATTGTAGCTGGACTTAAAAATAGGTTCTTCCCTGACAGTCTCCATGACACTTGATGGTTCTTCTTACTAATCATGGTGCTGGAGTGTGCTGTAATTCATGCTGATTAAGTAAGAATTTCACTGTATTATTTATATCTATCTATCTATCTATCTATCTATCTATCTATCTATCTATCTATCTATCTATCTAT
>JANRMT010062827.1:36436215-36448153 GCA_026402145.1 Polypterus bichir lapradei | reverse complement strand
TATCTATCTATCTATATCTCATATATCTATCTATCTATATCTCATATATATATCTATCTATATCTCATATATATATCATACTCGATATACTCACATACACACACATTCTGTTAAATATAGCATCACATAATATACAAATTTGTAGGTGTATACACATGAAATATCTCACCATTCTATTTGGGGTTTTACGTCGAAGTAGATTAAGCAAGTTTGGTAAAGTACATTTATTATTTATTATTATACACAGATATATACTGTAATATCATTCAGGCAACTTACAGTACCATAGTGTGGCAGGTGGCCTTGTGACTGTCCTTACAGACGTACAACTCCTGGGTTGAACTCCAGGCTTAATCACTGTCTGTGCGTAGTCTGTGCACTCTTTCTTCTCTGTGTAGTTTTCCTCCCACTTTCCAAAGGTGTGTATGTTGGGTTAGTTTAATTAGATTATATTAATTTTAATATACATTTTATAGCCAGAGTTGTGAAACCGAGTGCCTCCATGCCAGACAAAAATAAAATAGTCAAGGTTTACAAACACCATTGTCTGCTCCTCCACCTTTAAGTCTCTTCTGACATTTCTGCTACCTTTCTTTTTCACGAGTGCTGCACATTATAAAAAGCATTTTGCCAGATCAAACACAGTTTGACTTCAAGTAGTTGCACAAGCTTCCTGGGTGAAGCCATAAAAGTAACAGAGGTGACCATACAAAGGTAACTTGTGATATTCCAAAAATGCCACACTATTAATCTTGTGAAATAGCTTTTCATTTACAAAAGAGAAAATTTGTAGTGAACACATTTATGTTTTAACCCTTTTTTTCTTTTTTAATACCACAGCTATTTTTCACCAGCCACTTGCATTTATTGCACTGCTGCGGAGTACATCCCATCCCATTGCAATGTTTGATTCACCCATCCATTTTGCAAACCCACTAATTTCCATATGGTAGGCTCTGTTATTTGGCAGCCTTCCTGAAAAGAGACATTATGGGGGTTCCTACCTTGCCTTGGAGAATTTTACCAGGTAGCTGAGAAACATTGAATAACACTGTTAGTTTCATAAGCTGCACATTTGTGTACAAAGAAACTAATGGAAGAAAATCTTTTTTTTTTTTTCCTCTCCCTTTCTTTCAAATGTGTGAAAGCTATTTCCTGTTGATCTCATGCTGTTTCATGCTGTCAATAATAATAACAACAACATGGACACTCTACACAAGCAGTGCCTGGTTGAAGAGTTCACATCCATAATGCTGAATCCATTAAGCAGTATTTCTAATCACTACTTTACTGTGCCGCCCAGTATTACACACACATCTAAGAGGAACCCCAATAATGGGATCCACATCCCATGGGTCCTCCCATTACACCCAAACAGGTCATCCAACAAAACGTGTCTATTTTGCAGACTGTCTTTCCACAGGAGCCTTTTTGTAACCCTTCCTTGATCCCCTTCCATTAGTCACCTACTGTACCTCATTTCAGAGAGAAGAGCCATATTCCTCACCAGGAAGATTGAGCTGCAACAGGAGCCACTGTGTCACTTGCAAACACGTCACCCTTGTATCTGGGACCTCTGGTAATTTCAGTATCAAACAGGCCTCTAAAATTTTATTTTCTTGTAGAAAATGTCCAGCCACCTACTGGATAGCAGCACATTTCAAGGTTTCAGGAGCATGTTGGGTTCATTAAAATCGAAGACCTCATAAAGCCCATTGTAGTATACTTTATGTTCGTTGATCACAGCCTCACTGATCTGTCTAGTTGTGTTCTTCAAAGATCAGGGCCTGGGGTCATATGTCATACATGATCATATATGTCTCCAATTTTTAAAGTTCAACTAACTTTTTAATCTGTCCCTTCACCTCCTTTCCCCTTTTCTCCTTTCATCTGCCTTGGCTTTGTTCTGTCCTTCCCCTCCTATTCATGTTGCCTACTTCTTCCTTTTCAGCTCCTCACCTGTTGAAGGCCATGCAGCAGCAATATTGTGTCTTTAACCTTCATTCCTTTTTAGTATGGAAATAACCTTTAAAGGTTTTTTTCCTTTACAATACCATTTGTTTATTACATTAACTTCTAGTTTTAAGAGCAAAGTTATAAAAAACATCTTTTGAAAGGTTCCAGTTTTGATTTGAAAGTTTTCTTGGTGTTATTTTTCAGTCTTCTGTCTCGCAGAGTTTCATACCTGACAGCATAGTGTAACCACAAGGGGGCTCCACTGAGTCCCAAACCACAGACACAGTAATACTCAACACAATTCTAGGGTGCAAAGGAAGGATCATATTTGACAAAAATTCAAAAAAAAAAATTCATTCAAACGCCAGATAAACACGTCAAATCACAAATCTCCTTCCATCTCCAAGAAAGAGCGATGTTGCCCATTGCTTTCTGACTCATTTAACTGAAACATCGAGCTGTCATTTTAAAGTCAACTCGGGAGCTGCTTCCGATCTCTTTTTCAAGTTGGCCAGAGCACTTCCAGGTCTTGTGGAAACCAGAGCAGTCCACAAACTGGCAGTGCCATCTGATGGTCCCCAAAAGACCCTGACAGGTCTGAATTGAAAGACTACAACTCCAATGCAACCCTTCAAATCGGGTTCAGCCTTTAGGAACACTTCCATCTGCCTTGTGGAGGGAATGAACTGCTCCCAGTAAGCACATCTGTTATAGCCTCCAGGCCGGGGAATAATCCTTCCTTTATCCCAGCCAGGAAGCCTTTCATTCCTTCCTGGCACCTACAATAATAAGCCAGCAAAGACATTTGAACCCAATGCTATTGTGAATTAGGACATTCATTAAAACAGAGAGAGACCATTCAACAGTTGCTTTCCATAGAACATGTTTCTATTTGACTTGCACAGTAAAATGAGGCAGTGCGCGGTGTGACTGCCTGACAGCATGACAGATTTGTTGATATCCACTTCTGACAGTGAATGATTGAGTGCAAAATTATCTGCTCTCATTACCTTTTGAAATTGAAATCCAGGTTGTGTTATATCTTTGTGTTTCCATGGTAACTCTCACCTAAGCTAGCAGTGTTGGGGGTGGGGGGGCGGGTGGTCTGGCAGGCGGCAGTGTGGAGTGATCAATATAAATACTTCCTAGACTGTATTAAGAATTCGACTGGCTTGCTTTCGCATGTTTGATCGACTGGTCCAGAATAATTCCATCCCTCTTGAACCGTGGACCGTTAAAGGTGTTAACCATGGGGGGAAAAAAAGTTTCATACTTGATATTGTTTATTTAATGTACCTCATTTGAGAGATGATCAATGATTTCAAGGGGCCAGCTACTAAATTAATAGTCGGAGACAAATCCAAAATTCTGCATCGGCAGCTTAGAAGATACTGTAGCATGAAAACTCTGAAATGCGTATTACTTTTATAGCTGCATTCTGGCACGATGTGGCTTACACCTGTGTGCCAAAGCCAATAAAGAATGTGTGTGTCAGAAAGGAAATCAATAAAAAAAATCTCATTAAAAATGGGCTATTGTGAGAGGTCAGAGACTGACTGTTCATTGTGCTAGTTGGTCATTACTGAGTTTTAGTGTCTATTAGACATACTCACTCTAGGCACCCAAGGGCTCAAAAGTCGCTCAGAACTTTGGAAAGTTGGCAACCCATCTAGGGTTGGTTCCTGCCATGTGCCTGATTAACATGAGGTAGGCTGTGGCTCCTCAAATGATGATTGGACAGATTTGGAAAATGGGGTAGTTTTATCATTCTGGGTTGCAGCATGACCTAGCGGCCAAGAATTTACACTGCCTACCATGAAGCTATTTTAACTGGCTGACTTGTAAAGCACTTTGTGGTGAAAGAGGCTGTGTAAAATCACATGGTTTTTTTAAACTGAAGCCCTTTAACACTTGCTCTGTTAGTGGACTCGTCAGCATGCCATTTAAAAGTATTGTGCATGAGATTGGAATAGAATTATTCATTTTACACAGTTTCCTGGTGAATAGTCCTGAAAAGGACCACCTTTGGCTTCTTCAGTGGCTTCCCTCACCACTCTGTTCAGATGTTCCAAGGCTCAATGTGCTTCCAGATGCTTTGATCCACTCATCTGGGATCGGAGGCAACCCATATACCACTCTTTCTTCTGGTTCCATGAACCACACCATGGCCAGGGTCTGCATCCAAGACTCAGTGGTGGTTACACATCAGAGAAAATGGACTCTTGAAGCTGAGAGATACACCCCAAGGGCTCTTTAAGTGCTACATCTGTGACGACTTTCCCTTCATTTTTTTTTCTATAGTTAATGATTTGTTTGAAAATGAAATGAGTAAGAATTATGAAACTCGTTCTTGGGTAATGATTCAATTAGGACTTGACAGAATCGGTGAATGACACATGCCAGTGCACTCAATGAGCCATAAAAAATGTGTGCATTAAAGTCAATTTGAATGTGAAGACCCAAAGGTAGCTCCAAAGTGATTGCAGAATATTCCCTATACTTCAGCAGTGAAGCACGTTTGGGAATCAAAAAACAGTGCATTGTAGTGAGCAAGCAACAAGTGAAAGGGACAAATGTGGCAGGGATGTTCACCTAGTAGCCATTTAAGAGGTGTCTCTGCTAGAAAATAAATCAAGTTGCTTCTACAATGATCTGAATGCCTTCCAGTCATTCATAAATATTGTATTCTTTTATTTTTATAAATATTCGATCTCTAATTTTATACCTAATAATTTCTGACTATCTCTTGCTAAAATTTATATGCTGATATTTCATGTGTAGAGTAATTTTATTTTGTAAGTATAATTGTGTTTTACATAAGTATGTATGTAATAATGGTTAGAAATTAGAACAATATGAGGTTTCATTTTGGGTGATTAATTTGTTAAATGCTTAAAGAGACGTAACGTTAGTTTAATATATGTTTACATATTTTGTTTAAAACCTTGCCACCCTGCTCAGGATTAAGCAGCCTTAGAAAATGATATTGTATAGTATGTTACTATTTTATTAACAAATTGAATAAAAAAACAAGATACATTCTAATATGTGCTGTTACTGTATTGTACTTGTTTGATGAAAGAAGGAATCATCCGTGACAGAGTTCTTGTTTGCTGGCAATGATTCAGATTGACCTCAAAAGAATCATAAGTGAAGTGAACAAGAATCATGAAAACAGATTGGTGTTACATGCACCTGCCATTTAAACATCTATTAACCAGTGAAACGAATGATGTGAGAGGGGTCAGGCTGCAGAAGATGCTAACAGCATGATGCATGCACAGTAGCACTCCTGTTGCGCTCCGAGGACTCGATTCATTTGCATTCATGAATTGATTTGTAAGGCGCTGTGAAAAGATTTTTTATAAAAGAACAAATGGTTTGTGAATCCCTCATCACTACTTCCTACGTTATGCTGGATCGTGAAACAGTTGGAAAAGCCCAAGAAAAACTGAAACGCCGTTTCTATTAATGTTAAACTAGAAGTGATAGTGTAGATAAAGAGCTTTATTAAACATTTAATGAAAGGTAATCCTTAATGAGGGTCTGTTATTATTACACTAATTCTATTAGTTTTCATGTAGTTCATTGTTATTTGAACAAACATGGGGGTCTTCTCTCTGGAGACACTGCTTTCCTTTAATGTGAAAAGTGACATCCTTCACATCTTCTACAACTCTGTGATGGCCAGGGTGATTTTCGACTCTGTGGTGTGCCGGTCTGGTAACATCACTTCAAGAGAGGCCCACCAAATTAACAAGCCAATTAAAAGGGCAGGCTCAGTTTTGGGACACACTCGGGGACCGCCCAGAGTGTACAAGCCAAGATCTTTTAGGCCCTCAGATGAGTTGCATTTTGGGCAGTGATTGTAACCAGCTGAGTTACTGCCCCCTAGTGGTCTCTTGATGGAGGTTACAGCAAAGGGGAGAATGAAAACAAACAGAGTGCCATTATGAACAATTCTGCACATCCTCTCTCTGAAACACGAACACTGAGGACTTTCAGCCAACGAATTATTCAAGAGAAGTGTGTCAAGAAAAGCAACAGGGGTCCTTTATACCATATATATAGCAGCCCAGGGGGGTTACCCACATAGGATGACGGGAACGTAAGTAGGGGCTGCTGGGGACAAAAGAGGCCAGTGGGAAAATTGGAAAGGGAAGCCTGACAGAGCAAAAGGAGATTAGTGTTTTGTGTATCCTGCCCAATGTGTCGTATAAAAAGTCAATTGTGCCCTGGATCATTTCACGTTAGATGAATGGACTGTCTCATGCCTGTCTGTTGGGTTGTAGTGGTGGATTAATTTTCATGCATCTTCAAAAAGAACTCTTCTGGAAATATCACCCTTCGCCACTCATGACCACTGATAGGACTGTTTCGTTAATTTTTTATGGAAGCTGTTTTCGGGATTCATATCATTTCACCTGCTTTTGCTGTATTGGACTGTATAAGGACATTGTCTTAAGTGTTTATTGTTGTGTTTTGTTTGTGTTTATTGTACATCACCGTAAGGGGACTGGTGTGGGATTATTTAGCGTGTAGTTATATTTCATTTATTAGTGTTTAATACAGTCTTTAGTTGTTTTATTACCTGTTTTTGTCTCTGCTTGCGAGTATGTGCAGGTGGGGCCAAGGCCAGGTGCATCCCTGGAATCTCCCCCAAAAAAATAAATCATGGTCTCTTCATAATCTATCTCTCTCTCTCTCTATCTCTCTCTCTCTCTCTCTATCTCCTTTTTGGGGTCAAGGAACACTTTAAAATGTTTTCTATTTAAATTAATTGTAATTAGTTAATAAAAATTCACTTGATTAAAGGCCTTTTAGAAATGGACTGGTTCCTTCTTAAAGCAAAGAGGAAGCCTTTCCTGTTACTATATGTACTTGTATGTTGTCCATTTCATGCTGAATGTCACTGTTTCGAGTTATAGTTAATGGAGTCAGACTTTAATGAATGTGATAGGACTCGCACGCAAAAAGAAGTTAGCTTGAATTATTTTAATTTTGTTAAAGTAGCCTGAATTATTTTCATTTCGTAAGAATGTTTTCGGCTATATATAAAACATAGAGAAGTCCTACATTTACAGCTCTTTTGCTCTTTCAGTACACTTAATATCAGATACTTTAAAAGTTCTACTTACAGTATGTAGTCTTCTCCTAGGCAAATTTTACTTTTACTTAAGTCACTTTCCATAAAGGTAAGTCTACTTTACTCAGGCATAGGTGCTGGATACTTTTACAACACTGGTGGGATAATCAAATGATTAAGAATTATGAATTATTCTTGGGTAATGATTCAGTTAGACTTAGACTTGCTGCATTATAGATCATTTGCCCAGTCATTGCCCATGTGGAATTTGCACGTTCTCCCTGTATTTGTTTTCGATTTCCCCTGGGCACTCTGTTTTTTTCCTCATATAACATCAAACACATGCACGTTAGGTGCAGACTGGCTTGGCTTTGTCCATGAATTGGCCTGCGATGCACTGGCACTCTGTCTAGGGTTAGTTCCTGCTTTGTACCCATTGTTGCTGGGATTGGTTCCAGGCAATCAAAACCCTGAATTGTATCAAGCAGGCATTAGAAAATTATATTATGTTAATTAAATATTGCAATTAGGGCAGCAATTATTACAATTAAAAAGGAAACGCTTCTTACAACTTGTTTTATTAGTCATTTTGCCTTCTGCACTCTTTAAAACATACTGTTTGCTGGGTTTTTACCTTTGATGCTCAGAATTGCTAAGTTTGATTTTGAAAGAGAATGATGATTGTTAGACTTCAGTCACAAACCCCCCGGCACCTAAAAAGTAAAACCTTGCTCTGTAGTGAGGAAGATAAGCCTTTGTATAGTGGATATGGCCTCTATCAATGTCTGTGCTCCATTAATCAGAGCTGGAGCTCGAAAATGATTTAATAACTGTTCTTTGATCCTGGGTGCTGAGAATAGCAGTTATTAAGAGTCTACATAAGCTTTATTTCCATTTTTCAACAGCTAGGATGCTAAGCAACTGAGTATCTGTACAAAATTTGATACAGAATATAAGCAGACATATAAGTGGCTTAGTGTGGCTGAGTTTGGATCCCTGCATGGAGTTTGCATGTTCTCTCCTTGTTTGTGTGGGGTTTCCTTCAAGTTCTTTGCCCACTTAGGCTGGGGGCTGCTTATGCAATGTAGTTTACATGTTCTACCCGGGATACTCACACCAGAGCAATTTAGAGTTATCATTTGACCTAACCGTAATAAATGTTGGACACTTGATGGCAAGGTCTACTGATGACTCTAAATTGCTCTGGTGTGAGTATCCCGGGTAGAACATGAAAACTCCATGGTGCAAGCAGCATCCAGGCTAAGACCTGATGGTCTAAAAGATTAAATTATATAGCGCCTTCAGAGAGTATTTAGACACCATCACTTTTGTCATATTTAATTATGTTCTATACTTCTGTTAAAACCACTTAAATTCATTTTTTCTTCCATCAAGCAATACTCGGTACCAATGACAATGTAAAAACAGGATTTTAGATTTTTTTGCAAATTACATAAAAATAACAAACTGAAGTATCACATGGACACATGTGCCCAGAAACTCTTCCTCAGTACTTCGTTGAAGCACCTTTGGCAGTGGTGAAAGCCTGGAGTCTTCTTGGGTTTGACATGATAAGCTTTACAGACCTGGATGTGAGTTTTTTTTTTTTTTTTGGGGGGTTTTTTCCCCCAACATTCTTCTCTGCAGATTCTCTAAAACTCTGTCAGGCTGAATGGAGACTGTGAGCGGACAGCAGTTTTCAGATGTCTCCAGAGATGTTCCATTGTGTTCAAGTGTAGGCTTGTGCTGGACAGCTCGAAAACACGTCCTTAACCCACCCCTGTGTTGCCTTTTGCTTTGTGCTCAGAATCATTGTCCTGTTGGTAGGTTATCCTTCTTCCCAGTCTCAAATCCAGAGCATTCTGGAGCAGATTTTCATTAAGGATATCTCTGAACTTTGTTCCATTCGGCTTTCCCTCAACCCTGTCTGGTCTTCCAGTCCCTAATCCCACTGTATGATGTTGCCGCCACCATGCTTTACCATTAGAATATAATTGCCCGGGTAATGAGTGGAGTACCTGGTTTCCTCTAGAAGTGACACTCAGAACTGAGGCCAATCAGCCCATTCTTGGTTTCATCAGACCAAAGGACCTTGCTTCTCATAGTCTCAGAGTGAAACTTCAAACTTTAAGTGGGGTTTAAGGTTTCATCTGCCTTAACGCTTAGACTACTAGTGTGTTGCAGTGGTAGTTGTTCTTCTGGAACTTTCTCCCATCTCCACACAGGTTGTTTAGTGCTCAGCCAGAGTGACCATTGCATTCTTGGTTACTTCTCTTACTAAGGCCCTTCTCCCCCAAATGCTCAGTTTGGCCAACAGCCAGCTGAAGGAAGATTCTACCAGTTGTTCCAAACTTCTTCAGTTTAAGTATTATGGAGGCTACTATGTTGCAGTAATGTTTTTGTAGCCTTCCCCATATCTGTGACTCAAAACAATTCTGTCTCTAAGCTCTTCAGGCCATTCCTTAGACCTCATGTCTTGGTTTTTGCTCAGCTGTTGGACTTTCTATAGACGTGTGTGCTTTTCCAAAAAAAAAAAAAGTGGTGGATTCCAAATAAACCGTAGAAACCGGACTATGACGATCAGAAAATTGGGATTCACCTAAGCGTCACAGCAAACAAAGGCTCTAAACACTTGTCAAGGTGATAAGTCAGTTTTGTTTCTCTCTCTCTCTCTTTTATATATATATATATATATATATATATATATATATATATATATATATACTAGCAAAATACCCGCGCTTCACAGCGGCGAAGTACTGCCTTAAAATTTTTATTAAGAAGAAAATTAAACCTTTTTAAACTGAGGGAAAATATACCAATAATTATTTGTTAAGGATCTCTTTGTATGCCACGTTGTCAGTTCGGCCCTCCAGTTGCAATATGACCAAGCTGTAGCTGTGCGCTGAGCTTACTCTTGAGCATGCAACGTACAGTTGGCCATGTGAATAGTAATCTTGTTTCCAATCTCACAGCTTGGATGGCTGCTGTCATAATCGGTTTGAGTTTCATGGTTTGTTTCAGTTACGACAGTATTTGTAGGACTTGTGTTGAAGAGACATTCGGCATCTGTCAAGCGTTGTAAGTATACAACCAGTTTCATTGATAACTTCACATCCAGCTTTTGAGAGTTTAAACATCGTCACCTGTGAAGCTAAGATGTTTAAGAGGCATTGGCGGTTGTCCAAAGGTGTAAAATATTTGGCCATTTCGGTACACTTAAGCATTTCACTCTTCTAGTGCTCCTGTTTAGTATAATTATCTCCTGTACCGTCATCAGTCCACACCTTGAACCTGTCCCAGTCATTCAATACATAAGACACAATGTTTCTCCGGATATCAATAGTGAGCCTGATATGGCCGTGCAATATGTAACAAAGAGAATGGAAAAGGCAGGTGCCATTTCCGGGCATGGAAACCACTTGGTAAGTGACAGTTCTTTGATCGATGGTGATCACCTCGATAGACATGTTAATGGGGGTACGGTTGGAATGATAAAGGAAATGGGTACCTGAACAATGTAAAGTAAGTCTAAAATACCTATACAATAACTATAATCGTAATAAATGAACAATAAAACAGCGGAGAAGCCAAGGATTAAATAAAAAGGCTGTAGTTATCAGCAGGGAGATGTGAATACCGTGGCGAAGCAAGGAAGGGAATGTAGAGACTGGAGCGACAGACGGCCTTATATAGGAAGGCAGCCAGCCAACAACGTGGGAGGCGTTGGGATGGGGGACCCAACGCCGCCTCACACGGTGACCGAGCTGCAGGCTATGGACGTATATATGTACGTAAGTAGGATTCAGTTAGCTTTGGGAACCCGCGTACCAAGTTTCTTGAAGATGGGCCCGTAAGTAAGCTGTAAGGAATGAGCCTGCCAAATTTCAACCTTTTACCTACACGGGAAGTTGGAGAATTAGTGACTTTGGAAAGTTCAATATGGCGGCTGACAGTGGCGTCATACCACCGAAATAAGTATGTTCATTGGTTTCGGTTAGCGCAGGGAAGCCGCCTACCAAATTTCGTGAAGATGGGGCCATGAATAAGAAAGTTCAAGATGGCGGACATTGTTGACCGTTATGACCGTTACACGTAGAATTTCGAAATGAAACCTGCTTAACTTTTGTAAGTAAGCGGTAAGGAATGAGCCTGCCAAATTTCAGCCTTCTACCTACACGGGAAGTTGGTGAATTAGTGATGTTTGGAATATTCAATATGGCGGCCGACAGTGGCGTCATACCACCAAAATAAGTACGTACATCGGTTTTGGTTAGCGTAGGGAAGCCACCTACCAAATTTCGTGAAGATGGGGTCAGCCTTCTACCTACACGGGAAGTTGGAAAATTAGTGACGTTGGAAAGTTCAATATGGCGGCCGACAATGGCGTCATACCATCGAAATAAGTAGATACATCGGTTTTGGTTAGCGCAGGGAAGCCGCCTACCAAATTTCGTGAAGATGGTGCCATAAATAAGAAAGTTCAACATGGCGGACGTTGTCGACCGTTATGACCGTTACGTGTAGAATTTCGAAATGAAACCTGCTTAACTTTTGTAAGTGAGCTGTAAGGAATAAGCCTGTCAAATTTCAGCCTTCTACCTACACGGGAAGTTGGAGAATTAGTGATGAGTGAGTGAGTGAGGGCTTTGCCTTTTATTAGTATACTAGCAGAATACCCGCGCTTCGCAGCGGAGAAGTAGTGTGTTAAAGAAGGTATGAAAAAGAAAAGGAAAAATTTTAAAAATAACGTAACATGATTGTTAATGTAATTGTTTTGTCATTGATATGAGTGTTGTTCCCATATCTATCTATATCTATATCTAATATATATCTATCTATATCTATATATCTATATATATATATATATAGATATATATATATATCTATATATCT
>JANRMT010062827.1:36397263-36411701 GCA_026402145.1 Polypterus bichir lapradei | reverse complement strand
TATATATATATGTGTATATATATGTGTCAAAAGAATAATCGCTTTGGGGAATCCCTTAGCTTCTGTTTAATGTTGGCTTACACTGCAGACAATAATTCAAAGGAATCTCTTCACAAAGCCCAATACTGTAGTGGGGGTCCAAGAAGTTGGGTTTGTCAACTTCGGCAATGAGGAAGGCATTTTAGTTGCAGATGGCGACGTTGTCCATCCATCTGTAGATGAGCTTCCGTGCACAGAGCAATTGTCAGAACATTTATACTTTCTCTACATTTCAAGGTTCCCAAAATACGAGCATGCAACCTCCAAATATGTGTACGCTCTTTTGCAGGCATAGTGTGAATAGAAATAGCACATGGTTACTACAAACTCTAAACTGACCGTTAGACCACTGGGCACACCTCCTCTCCTTTAATAGCCTGCCAGAGCCTTTCCCTCTTGTCTCTTTTCATCTATTTTTTCAGGCTGCTTGCCTGGCACTATCAATTTCTCTCTCTGTCAGCTGGCTTATGTAGTTTGCATAGTTCCTGCTGTTTTTAGTTTGAGTAAAATCAGGTACTATGAGATAAATTCACAGATCACAGTGACATACATAAGACCTTTGGCTACAGGAGTAAACTTCACTCATATAGTGACAGGACCAGTGTTCAGAGTAGCCCCAACTACTGCACCACCATGGCAAGCAATATGTAGTGTGGCGAGCGGCTGGGGCCGGTACCCAGCCGGGATGCCCAGAAGGACCAGAGGAGGGTTTACGCCTCCTCCAGACCATGACGGGGCAACTGTCCTGGTGGCTTTTGGGACCACGGGAAAGGAGCTTGGAAGCTCAACCCTATAGGGGCCGCCCAAATGCCTGAGGAGCCCTGGCCCTCAGCACTTCCGCCACACCCGGAAGTGCTCGGGGGAAGATGACCAGGGACACCCAGAGTGCTTTCGGGTGCACAGCCGGCACTTCCGCCACACCAGGGAGTGCCGGTAGTAGCTCATTAGGAGGCAACTGGAGCACATCCGGGTGGATATACAGATGGAGCCACGTCAAATAGCCGCGGCCGTGTGAATGGCGTGCGAATGGCGTACGGCTGCCCTATGCACGCTGTGATTTCCGCCCCCCCCACCCCCCCCCTTACTGACAGAAGGCGTGTCAAGATTTCACAGTAAACACGCCCATTCATGCCCTATTTCTTCATTTACCTGGTTCCACCACTAGATGGCGCTTTGTTCTCAAGAACATGTTAACACACGCCAGCAATTTAGCTGCGCTGAGTTTCAATCACGTGATTTTAACAACCCACCCCCTCCCCCGCCGAACTGACGCTACCAAACTGCACTACAGAGATTAAGATGGCGGCTTAATGGACTATTCGCGGTAAGTGGTGACTTTATTTATTTTTATAAAATTTGTTTGGGGTAGTTTACAGATTATTATTTCCTAGTTTAGTTTTTTATTGGCCGTTTTGAAAATCACTGGCAGCACCAGCAGCGGTCAGATATAACTTTAGATAACTTAATGGTCTGTTTACCAAGTCTGGAGTTAACATTACAGCTTACTGTCAGTGTCACAAACTCACAATGTCACTCCTCTTTTAATCAAAAAGACGCTTTGCAGCAAAATATAATTTATCAGTATATTAAATGGAACTAGGTAAAATACACCGTAATGTAAAATACTGTACATAGCCTGCATTTGTATTCCGTACCTACAATGATCGGTATAGATAAATTACAGACGTACCGTGTCTTTAAGGATTGTTAACCCAGATAGCACATACACGTCGCGGAGACGTCTATGCGACGTCATCTTTTTCATCTGGCAGATGTCTGGCAGAGGGCGTTTGTCTTTAAGGATTATTAAGGATGTCTTAAAAAATATTTTACTAACTAGTTTTCTCGACATTTCCAGTTTATTGTCAAGATTAAAGTCGACATGTTGACTTTATTCTCGACATTTACGTCGAGATTAAAGTCGACATTTCCACTTTATTCTAATAGTTTATTTTGTCAGTAGAATGTCGCAAACTAAACTTCATCTTAAAATGAATGTTTAATTTAGTAGATTTTCTCAAACCCTGTCATTAATTAATGTAGCACATTAAATGCTTTATATTAAGTGTTCCTCGACCCAGTTGTTAATCTCTATGCGCTTCTTAAACTGACTTCCTCTTGCACTGAGAGGCGCAGACAGCGATCGCCGCACATCGACTTCATGATAATCCTGCTCTAAGAACATTCAGAATACTAAGAGAAATACTTGATATCTTCTTCACGATGAAATGCATTAAAGCATGTATTAAACATGGGTGGCGGGGGGCACGGTGGCGTGGCTATAGAGCTGCTCCCTTGCATTAAGGGGTCCCCAGTTGTATGTTCAGTGTAGTGAACTTTAGGGCAGGTGTGACGAGGCTCCAAAAAACTGGATACATGAATGGGTATCGCACAGGTTTAACTTAAATATTGTGTAAATATTGGGCTCGTGATGTGGTGGTCGGAGACACAAACGCAGAATTCAATGGATGTTCTTCTGAGCGGGCTTTCTTTATTGCATGCGTGCTGTCTCTATCTGACGTACTAAACCTCCAGTTCCTATCCTTGCTTTTTCTTTCTGCACATAACCAATCACCACACGATAAACGTCTTTGTGAAATTAAAACAAGTTATAAACTTAGACCTCGGAATTTTCAGAACTTTAAATTATTAAAGCATGTGGGGGCACGGTGCTTGCTGGGATGGAGTTTTCAGAAATTAAAAAAAAATCTTCATTATACATGTTTAATTATGCCATCCATTCAGGGTTGCGCCCATCCCAGCAAGCATCTTGTGTGAGGCAGGAGTAAATCCTAAATGAGGTGCCAACACATCGCAGGGTGAATACGTGGAACACATCAATGTAGTAGGGTCAATAATACATAACAAAACCCCACAACCTACATGTCTTTGAAAGGAAACTGAAGCACGCCGAGTAGACCCACCAGAAAAAAATATGCAAACTCAAGGCAGGGAACACCTGGGACCCCCTTGCTGCGAAGCAGCAGCGTAACCACCACGCCACCGTGCCCCCACATGCTTTAATACATTTTAAGTTCTGTACATTTTAAGTTCTGAAAACTCTGAGGTCTAAGTTTATAACTTGTTTTAATTTCACAAAGACGTTTATCGTGTGGTGATTGGTTATGTGCAGAAAGAAAAAGCAAGGATAGGAATTGGAGGTTTAGTACGTCAGATAGAGACAACGCGCATGCAATAAAGAAAGCCCGCTCAGAAGAACATCCATTGAATTCTGCGTTCGTGTCTCCGTCCACCACATCACGAAGCCAACATTTACACGATATTCCAGTTAAACCAGTGCGATACCCATTCATATATCCAGTTTTTTGGAGCCTCGTCACACCTGTCATAAAGTTCACTACACTGAACATACACCTGGGGACCCCGTAATGCAAGGGAGCAGCACTACAGCCACGCCACCGTGCCCCCCGCCACCCGTGTTTACTACATGCTTTAATGCATTTCATCGTGAAGAAGATATCATGCACTGTATGTTAGTATTCTGAAAGTTCATAGAGCAGGAATATCATGAAGTCAATGTGCAGCGATCGCTGTCTGCTGTCTGTGTGCAAGAGGAAGTCAGTTTAAGAAGCGCATAGAGATTAAAAACTGGGTCGGGGAACACTTAATATAAAGCATTTAATGTGCTACATTAACTTATGACGGGGGTTTGAGAAAATCTAGTAAATTAAACATTCATTTTAAGATGAAGTTTAGTTTGCGACATTCTACTGACAAAATAAACTACTAGAATAAAGTGGAAATGTCGACTTTAATCTCGACATAAATGGCGAGAATAAAGTGGAAATGTCGAGAATAAAGTCAACATGTCGACTTTAATCTCGACGTAAATGGCAAGAATAAAGTGGAAATGTCGAGAATAAAGTCAACATGTCGACTTTAATCTCGACATTTTGATTTTTTTTTCTTCACTGTGTCCGTATTTTTTTTTTCACCGTGGCCCTAATATGCTTCCGTATCATCATGGGTTGTGTATTGAGTGATTTAACAAATCTGTTTTATTAATCGGTTTGTTGTTGTTTTTTTTACCATGTCATCTATTTATGAAACTACAGTATGTTGACAATACAAGAACTGCCTGTACAGTATATTAAAGATACGGTATAGGGCTTCCTGGACACTGCAGTTAACTGAAGCAGTCAATGCTCCATCTGGCAGGATTATACAGCATTGCAACCATCTTTTTAGAAAGCGCATGGGGGCGTTTATGGGGCGGGGCATCGTTAACTGCGTCATCGCGGGGGATCACATTCCGTGCACGGATCGTGCATGGTCCTGTCATGGTCCTGTCATGGACCTGTCATGCTCCAGGCGGCTGTTTGACGTGGCTCCCACTGTAAAAGGGGCCACCTCCCTCCATTCGATGGCTGGAGTCGGGAGGAAGAAAGACAGAGCTCAAGAGGAGAGGAGTGGAGGCGGACCAGAAGATAGGCATTATTGAGAGGTCTGGACCTTGGAGTACGGAAGTACTGGGTTGTGTGCTGTGTCACTTGTACATAAATGTATAATAAACGTGTGTTGGTGTTCGAACCATCGGTGACTGCCTGTCTGTGTCCGGGCTGGCTTCCACAATAGTATACAGAAAGTGTACTTTGTGACAAGACCACTTGTATTCTTAGTCAAACCACTCGAACAAAGAGTTTTTTTCAAGAAAGTCCAAAAGCATTTTATTTTTAGGTCAATTCACCTGCTCATGTAAAGAGATAATGGCCCTTCCCAACAAGATCTACAGATGACAGCCTTCTATTGCCAACTATGCCCCCCAGCCACTAGCTAGGCAAGTAACTGACCATCTGTGCTGTTGTCTTAACTATTGAGCCAAGACATTATCTGGTCACCTCCATGCAGGAAGCAGGTGAGGCGTGCAGTCACTGTCCACTGAGGCCTTTCCATCTCTTATCTTTCATTTCTCCTACACTGTCACTGCAGATAAGTCCTTAGCCTGTTTTTTTTTTCTTTTTTTTTTTCAAATTTTATGTGGCTTCATGTGACGGCAGCCTCTAGCTCCGTCAGTGGAAATCAAGTGTCTGTGAAAGCTTTCCTGTTGTCCCCAAGAAACAATGGCAACAAAATGTATTAAGCAGAGATACCAGTAGTGCTTGCACAGTGGCCATTCTGGCATGCTGTATTCTACTTTCAGACCGGTGAGTACTTGTCGTGTCGTGAAACTGGGGTGTCCTGAAAGCACAGGTGCCAAAACACATTCAAATGTTGTCCACTCAAGAGGGGAAAGCACCATCAAAACCCAGACTAGGAACCCAAAGGTCAGAGACAAATCTTTATATAATATAAAAAAGGTTTATTTATCACAAGGCTGTGCAAGTGCAAAGCTCCAAAGAGCACATGGAAATGCCTGAAGAGGCAAGGCAAACAAATTCCAAATCCAAACTTTGTGGTCAAAAGACAGAGCAGAGGTTCAAAAAAGAAAATTCAATAATCATAGTCTCGAAACGAAATCCAAAGTTGAGGTCAAAACACCACAAGGGTTCAAAAATCCAAAAAATCAATAGGCAATAGCAAAGACAGAAACTCGCAAAACTCTGCACTCCCTAACATGTTCGAAATTAACCGCCAGGAACTATGGGAGACCCTCCCTTCAATACGGTGGTGGGCCATTCCTGGCATTGATTGACAGTTGGCCCCACCCTTTGGGGAGCCACCCACAAAACATAAGGGTCATAACTTAGGCCGCACCCCTTTCCCAACACACATAGAAAAATGTACACTATAAACAAAAGAAACATTAATACAAATAAATTATACAAAATTAAACAAAACATACAAGAAACATAACTGCGAACAACAGCCAGGGCAAAATTCTATGTGAAATATGACCTAAAATTGGCTTCACAGGCAATTTCATAATTGCAAAACATGAAACTGACTAACAAAGGTTATTTGGGTAGAAAACGATGAATATTACTTGCTAAGGCCTTGTTCACACCATTTTTTGCTTTTTGGTGTTTTCTGGAGCTGCGCAAAACATGTATTGCAATTGATCACACACCTGTCAAATCAAGTCTACTTATTCCTCTAATTTATATCACTGTAGATTTGCAATGTGTTATTTTTTTATATACATATATATAATTTAACATGCTGCATGTTTTCAATATAAAGACACACCAAAACACTCCATTGTGCACATCACTGGGTTTTCTCCACCAGAAAATCTCACTACGTGAAAATCTGCCCCATTCCCGTCCCGGCCACATTGTTAACCAGCAGCCGCCCTTTGCTATTTCCTGATTCCTGCAGAACAGTTTGGAGATGTGTGTTCTTCCAGTGGTGCAAAAGCTCCAATCTTCTTTTCTGTCTTTGATGCATCTTTAGGGTAGCAATCAACCAAATTAACATCCTAATTGACAACACTTCTGGTGGCTCGACAAAGAGTCTACATGTAATGAGCCTGCTGAATCATTTTTTTTTTTTTTTTGCTAAAGATCTTTATTTAAATACCAAATGACTGAAAACCGTGTAATTAATGCATCTAAACACTTCCAGACCAAAAAATAGATGTCTGTCTTCTTGGTTCAATGGTTACAAATTTCACTGGAAGCAAAACACAATTTATTACACAAGTTTATTTGTGAAGCAAAACACCAAATTCAATTTGGTACAAAAATCATTGTTGCTCATTACTAGTTATGATTAATGTGTTAAGAATGGATGCCAATCCTTTTAATTCATCTTGATAAGTGTCATTATTCTCATTTGCTCAATGGAAATAAAAGTATGGTTACTTTAAAAACATATACAGTATTATTCAAGTAAAAGTTTTTATCCAAAAATTTACCTGAATAAAACTACAAAACTGTCAGGTCAAATAATGACTCAAGTGCTAGAGTTGCTTTGATTTAAATTGGGCTTTTTAAGCACTCAAACTATGTTAAGGTTCCCAAGAGTTGGGGTGGGGGGGGGGGGGGGGTATACATTGTTAATTGATTAAATGTGCTACTTCTGATAGAGCAAAACAATGATTAAATACAAAAGCAAGCCAATAGTTTTGAGTAGTTTTATGTGTTTACACAAATTCACTCATTTTGAAACTACTTACAAATATTTTCGAATGACCAAGTGAACCTTCTCATATAGCTCATGTCACACCTATGGCTGTGAGCCGTGGGTAATGGCCGAAAGAATGAGATTGTGGCTACAAGCAGCAGAAATGAGGTTTCTTTGCAGGGATAAAGGGGTTGGCACTCCATGATAGGATGAGAAGCTCAGAAGTTCTGGAGAGCTTCCAAGTCCGTTGAGGAGGTTTGCGCATGTCATAAGATGAGCGCCCCCAGAGAACTGCTTTGGGTGCGGACCCAGGTAACGCGATGAAGGGATTGCGTCACAAGCTGGCTTGGGAACGCCTGGGAATTCCTCAGGAAGACCTGAAGACTGTAACTGGGGACAAGAATGTTTGGGGTGCCCCTCTTTTTCTGCTAGCATTGCTGTCCCTCAGCAGGAAAGGCAGTCGAGCAGATGAGATGGGACGCGATGGACTGGTTAAAGATGCTCACTCATCACATTTTCAAGGGGTGTGTATTCATCGTTCAGGACACCTTAGAACAAGAATTCTGATTTACATGTCAAATGGGGTGGCCTCATTTGGTGCCAACCAATCAAAGGAGCTGACCTTCACAAATGAAACGAGGACCATTTCATCCATGTAACCTACCATGGTGCATTCGGTTTTTGCTCTGCACTTCTTCCTTTAATCTTTCTCCTTCTTTTCTCTTAGTAGATCACATTCTAAACAGTTCAGCTATGGCAGCCTTGTAACTTGTAAAATTTAAAAAAAAAAAAAAAAATTGGAAATAATGACTAACTTCAACAGTCCTCGTTCAAGCCCCATTCCCTTCCCCAAGACGTCCCCCTTTGTTAGACGTATCCGTGTTTGTAGGCCGACAGCTAATTTGTAGCTTTTTCAAAGGGATTTTCATTTCAGGATCAGGATCGCAAATCAATAGCTGACAGGAGCTGTGCAGAGGATGTGGCGTTTTAAGAGGCTGTCCGGGTCCCAGAGGCTTCCTTATCTCTGTGCCGCCCTCTCCCTCTCTGACAGGTGCAATTCTTGCCTTGCCGTGTTCAGCACTCCGCCCCTGCCGCTGCCCCTAAGTGATGGGCCTACTGGGAGCCCTGACTTTGCCCAAATGCGCAAATGGCCTTGAGAAGGAGTAGCAGTGGAAGAGTTTTCTTTCTTTCTTTCTTTTTTTTTTTTTTTTAAAGTGACTTTTTCCTAACCTAATTGCAGATGTTGAGAAAGTGTTGGTGTTTGTGTTTTTTTTTTTTTTTTTTTTTTTTCTTTCTTTCAGTGAGAAGCCAAGGTGGCCTAGTGCCGACACAAGGTTGCAAATTTGGATTGCTGGCTTTCTCTACATGACTTTGATTTTAATGACTGTTCATTGCGCACGTAAACAGGTCCTGTGAGATGTGTGGTATTTTACATGCAATTAATTAGCCAGTCGTTGGGTTATATAGCACCTTTCAAAATGATAATTATTCTAATAGGGTATTCTTGGAAAATAGTTCTTGTAATACACAATCTCCTGAAGACTAAAGGACACACACGAGGAGGAAGACCATGGTGACTTTCAAAGCAACTGGTAATATTGAAAAGAATGATGATAAGATGCATACATGAAAAACAAAGAACAAGATAAAAACCGAGCAAGAGAGAATACTTCTGCACCTAAATAATTTATACCTTGTAACAAAAAGGCACTATATGGGCGCCGACCCGACACAGACTGACAAGGGAGGCAAACTTATAAAAGAAATAAACTTATTTTCTTCATTTGTGGGCTACGTCTTCCCTGTACCCACAGACACAACACCGTCTCACACTAAGCACAAACTCAAATAAACACAAATCAAATCTCTCATCTTTATCTCCTCCACTACTCCCCGGCAAGCTTAGTCCCTCTCCTCCCAACTCTGGCTTCTGGAGTAGTGTCTGCTAGCTCCATTTATAGCCCACCCGGAAGCGCTCTAGGTGTTTGATGACCTGCATCCGGCTGCACTTCCGGGTGTGGCACAAGAACTGCCCATATGGGCTCAGGAGATTAGGTAGCTCCCCCTGGTGGTGGCCACGGAGCCCAACAGGGCTGAGGTCTGAAATTCCATGCCTGTTGCCCCGATGCAACCCAGGAGGGCTGCCACCTTGTATTCCAGGGAAAATGTCATGCTGCCCATGGTTGTTCACCCGGATTATGTACAGAAGGGGCGTCGGCCCCGGCCATCCGCCACAACCTTCATATGGACTAAGACAAAACATTCATATCCTAAACTCTCAGCTGCTATCCTGTAGAAGATCAACTAAGCAGTTCCAAAATATTTAATGAAAGGGCCCGTTTTCAACAGACACTGTAACTTCAGTGAATTTTTGCCAAAGGTAGGTAATTCCATAGCTTTGAAGCAAGAACGGAGAAGCATTGTTCAGTCTTCGCTCATTTGGCAAGAGGAGTGATGGTCAGCAGATGGGCAGAGGCAGAGTGAAAACTTCTTGAAGGGACATTGGCAAGACCAAAGACTGGAGATACTGAAGAGCAGAACCATTCAGAGATCTGAATATCAAGACAAGGGATTCAAATCAAATTTTATTTGTTGCATACAATTATACAGACAGTGCAATATATATGGAAATATTTAGTTGCTTAGCTTCAAGACTGCCCATTAAAGAAGAATATGAAAGGACAATAAACAATAAGACATGACTTTACAAGTATCAAAGAAACTTCATTAAATTAATGCAATAGTATGCATTACACCAGTATTACAAAACGTGGCAAACAAACAATAAACAGCTGAAATAAATGAGAGTTGACAAATTGGAATGACATAGCTCTAGACACTTTTGTCATTGGAGATGTGGATGGAATGTGGAGAACAATCTCCCTCTCGGTCTCCTTGAAGTGGTTGTCAGGCAGCGTTAACCATTTTACCGAACACAGCACAGAGAAGAGGCTGTTAGGATGGCTGGCATGATTGATCATTTTCTTTACCCTGGTCTGAAGTCACTTGGTGTAGATGTTCTGAAGGTTAGAAAGTGCACACAGAGTGATGCTCTCAGTGGACTGCACCACTCTCTGCAGAGCTTTGTGGTCCTTATGTGTGCTGTTACCAAACCAAGCAGTGATACTTCCTGTCAGGATACTTTTGATGGTGGAAGTTAGTCATCGTGAGGGTAGCCTGAAATCCATGAGACACCTGAGGTGGTAATGATGTTGTCATGCCTTCTTCACTAAGATTTTAAAATGAATCCTCACAGCAACATGAAGCCAGTGAAAAGGCAAAAGAAGAAGAATTCTTAGGCCGGGTTTATACTTCACGCGACGTGATGTATGCTGCAGTGGACGTTCCTGCTACGCAAGCATTTTACTGTTCATACTTGCACGCATCCTTTATGTAAATCTGGAGGAATCCAGCAGGTGGCAGTGCGAGATATTATTACAGTGAGAACAGGTTTGGCTTCTCTGTGTTCTGAATTGCCTGGAACACCCATTAAATTCCAATGACACCTTACTGCTATATCTCTGAAAAGGATGTTTAATGATTAAATTCATCAGTCCAGGGATGTGTCCATTCCAGCAAGCATTGGGCATGAGGCAGAAACAATCCCTGGACGGGGCCTCAGCTCATCCCAAGGTGAATACAAGCACTCACATACACTTGAGTCATTTTAACAGCGCCAGATCCCCAAATCTGCATATCTTTGGAAGGAAACTGGAGCACAGTGTGGAAATCCAGCAGGAAAACATGCAAACTCCAGGCAGGGAATACCAGCAACTTGACTCCATACAAGACAGCAGAGCTACTGCTCCGCCACCGTGTCACCCCCATGTGTGTAATTATTAACAGTATTCATTATTTAAATGAAATTAACAATTTATCTGTAAAATGTAACATACATACTTTAATGCATTTCATCATAAACGTGATATCAAGTATAAATCTAAAGATTCTAAATTTTCAGAGAGTTGGAATATCATACGTTTAATGTGCTCTGTGTGGTGATCTATTGCTGCTTGCTGCTGCTGTCAGGTCCAAGAAGCTCTTAGCGATTAAAAACTGGGATGACATTTACGACGGTCTGCTTTAATGATAAAGTAAACTAAAAGGTTAAAGTGGACATTTCGAGATTAAAGCCGAAATTTCCACTTTAATCACAAAATACACGTTTTCACCATGTCCTTAATTTTTTTTTCTCAGTGGCTCAAATACAGCGCTGTATATTATGTTGCTGTTGTGAAGTTGCAAAAAAAAAAAAAGATGGCACAAAAGATGGTATGTGAGACTTTTAAAATGTATCCTGTCATTACGATCAGGAATATGCGACACTTAATTATGAAATCACCACGAATGCATCTGTATTTTGGCATTTTGCTTCACCACATTGAACCATTCATCAAACATGGTAGCACGCACACTGATCTCGTAGGATCCGCATAGAGGCTTTTTGTCACATGTAGATAGTAAACAGAGACTCTGACGTGACGTTCCAACTTTTGGCACACTACGCCCCCCGACTTTTTGCTGATAATGCAACTTGCGCATGCGTCGCGTTAATTTCTGAGGACCTGCTCAGAGGACGCGTGAAATGAACGCTGGGAACGCGTGGCGGCCATGATGCGGGCGCATACACGTTCTGAGCGTGAAGTATAAACGAGCCCAAAGAGTGAAACAAAAAACCCGAGAAGACCAGTTGTGCTGCTGCATTCTGAAGGAGGTGGAAAGGCCAGATAGCAGGTGTTTAAGGTGAAATGGCAGGGACAACGCTGAACATCTAGGCTGAAACCTGTAGATTGCAAGAAGTAAATTAGAGGAAGATCTGTGTGTCATCAGCATAGAGGTGGTAGGAGAAGCCATTAAAAGAAATAACGTTGCCTAAGGAATGAATGTAGAAAGAAAAGAGAATTGGACCAGAGCAACATAGTGTAGATCAAGGCCAGTAAAGTGCCAAGAAGAAGTATACAGATCCTAGAAGTTTTCACATTTTATTATTATACAGCATTAAATTACAGTGAGTTTAATTTGGCTTTTTTTGACACTGATTAACAAAATTAGACTCTTTACTTTGCAGAGATCTGTCTTCACTTTGACATTAGTCTACATTAATCTTGTATATAAATGTCTACGCTTGGAAGTGTGTGTGTGTCTGTTTGTCTGGCCCGGAAGTGAGAGGCCTCAGCATGAAGCTGAAAGAAATCGACTCTGTCACCAAAGTGAAACCGCTGAGAAAAGAGAAACTGGTGTTGCCAGTAATACAAAAATGAGGCGAGCACATCGGCAAAACGAAACCGCAAAGGAAAGAGAACCTCGCTTAGCAATTAATGCACAACTGATGCGATTGATTGATAGAGGTGCCAGGATCCATAGTTTCTACAAGCCTGGGCTTTTTACAGCACGGGCTTACACAGCTAGTTAAAATATAAAACACAAAACAATTGATCACATCAGTATTCACCACCTTCAAGTCAGTAAATAGCAGATGCAGCAGTGACAGCCTTAATTTTCTGTGTTTAGTTCTCTCTCATCACCTTTGCACATCTGCACGCTGCCATTTTCCCCAATTCTCTTTGCAACAGAGATAGATCAGACACTATGAGAAAGAAAGAACAAACTTTATTTGTCCCCAAGGGGAAATTTTGGCTTTTAACGCAAGCTCTTTAAATAAATAAATACATAAACAGGTAAGTATGTAAATAAATAAATACACACACACACACACACACACACACACACACAGTGGTATGACTATTAAAGCAAGGAAATTCAAACAAAACAAATGTTCTGAATTGGCAGTCCTAGTCACAGTGAGGCTTTATGGTGATGTACTGCTGTTGGTATAAAGGAGCTCCAGTTTCTTGACACACTTCTGGTGAATGATTCGTTGTTTGAAAGTCCTCAGTGTTGGTGTGTTAGATGGAGGATTGTTCATAATGGCACTTACAGTAGTTTTGCTTTAATTCTCTCATTTGCTTACAACCTGCAAGGGGTCTGGAGTGAGTTACATGTGTTCAGTGGGTCACTCTTGAATTGATGTCACCAGACCAGCACACCACAGCATAGAAAAACACACTGGCCATCATAGTGTTGTAGAAGGTTGGCATGTGAACTTTGACTCAACCATTCCTGGATATTAGCATTATTCTTTCGAAGCCATTCCTGTATAGCTTTCGCTTTCTATTTGGGGTCATTGTCTTTCTGGAAAACAGATTTTCTTCCTAGGTGCAGGTTTCTTACAGACAGTATTCCTCCAGGGTTTCTCCATATTTTGCTGCATTCATTTTGCCCTCACAACCCTTCCAGACCATTCTTCTGAGAAGCATCCCCCCAGCCTAATACTACCACCACCATGCTTCATGGTAAGGATGGTGTTGTTTTGATAATGTGTAGTAACACAAACTTTAGTCTGATGTACAAAAGCTTAATTTTCATCTCCTCAGACCATAGAACCTTCTTCCAGGTGACTTCAGAGTCTCCCATGTGCCTTCAACATCAAGTGACTCCGTAAGAACCCTAACTACAAAGAGGACTATTTCATTTATGTTAGGTAGAATGCCCAGGGGGGACTGGGCGGTCCCGTGGCCTGGAACCCCTGCAGATTTTATTTTTTTATTTTTTTTCTCCAGCCGTCTGGAGTTTTTTTTTTTTTCTGTGTTTTCTGTCCACCCTGGCCATCTGACCTTACTCCTTTTCTATGTTAACTAATGTTGTATTATTTTAATTTATTTTGTCTTTTATTTTTCTTTTTTTCATTATGTAAAGCACTTTGAGCTACTTTTTGTATGAAAATGTGCTATATAAATAAACTAGCAAAATACCCGCGCTTCGCAGAGGAGAAGTCATGTGTTAAAGAAGTTATGAAAAAGAAAAGGAAATATTTTAAAAATAACGTAACATCATTGTCAAAGCAATTGTTTTGTCACTGTTATGAGTGTTGTTGTCATCAAGGATTTGATTATCATTTCTTTCAATCAGGTTCGTATTTGGAAAACGTGTTGTGTTCAAGTTACATTCCGTGTTTGCCAACTGTTGTAAAGATAACAGGTTTCATTCATCGAAGTGTTCACAACCAAAATCGCTATGCGAGTATTTAGCGACAGTGTGTCTTAACTTGTGGATTTTTCTGCGAGTATTTGGCGGCAGTGTCACAAAGTTGTTTTCGTCTAGCTGAATCAGAAAATGTACCGTGACGTCCGACATGCCTCCTTTTTAGTGTTTTCTCACAGCTTGGATTGCTGCTGTCATAATATGTTTGAGTACATATCTACATTATATATACACACACATACATACACACACACACACACAAATATATATATATTTATATATATATACTGTATATATATATATATGTGTGTGTGTGTATATATATATATATA
>JANRMT010062827.1:36366547-36396863 GCA_026402145.1 Polypterus bichir lapradei | reverse complement strand
AAACTGAGGGAAAATATGCCAGTAATTATTTGTTAAGGATCTCTTTGTATACCACATTGTCAGTTGGGCCCTCTGGTTGTAATATGACCAAGCTGTGCGCTGAGCTTACTCTTGAGCATGTAACTTACAGTTGGCCATGTGAACAGTAATCTTGTCTCAAATCTCACAGCTTGGATTGCTGCTGTCATAATCGGTTTGAGTTTCTTGGTTTGTTTCAATGACGACAGTATTTGCAGGATTTGTTGTGTTGAAGTGACATTCGGCAACTGTCAAGCGTTGTAAGCACACAACCAGTTTCATCGATAAAATCACATCCAGCTTTTGAGAGTTTAAACATTCATAAACATCAAAGTGTCCACTACTGATATCGTCAAATAAGTACGTACATCGGTTTTGGTTAGCGCAGGGAAGCCACCTACCAAATTTCGTGAAGACGGGGTCAGCCTTCTACCTACACGGGAAGCTGGAAAATTGGTGACGTTGGAAAGTTCAATATGGCGGCCGACAGTGGCGTCATATCATTGAAATAAGTAAGTACATCGGTTTCGGTTAGTGCAGGGAAGCCGCCTACCAAATTTCGTGAAGATGGGGCCATAAATAAGAAAGTTCAACATGGCGGATGTTGTCGACCGTTATCGACCATTATGACCGTTACATGTAGAATTTCGAAATGAAACCTGCTTAACTTTTGTAAGTAAGCTGTAAGAAATAAGCCTGCCAAATTTCAGCCTTCTACCTGCACGGGAGTTGGAGAATTAGTGATGAGTGAGTCAGTCAGTCATTCAGTGAGGGCTTTGCCTTTTATTAGTATAGTTGTTGTTGTTCTGGCAAACTCAAGCCAAGATGTGCCGCTGACACACCTGGGCAATAGTTGTTTTCTGCACTGTCTCTCCAATGTCATCCACTGTAGCTTGAATCTCCTTCAGAGTTCTTGTAGGTTTCTTGGTGGACTCCCTCACTCGTCGTCGTCTTCTTGCACAATTACTAGGGTTTTGTGGATGGCTTGCTCTTGTCAGATTTATAACTGTGCCACACTCTTTCCATTTCTTAGTGGTTGTTTTAACAGGATATTCAGTGATATGAATATTTTCTCATCTCCATCCCCTGACTTATGCGCTTCAAGCACGTTTTCACTGAGTTGCACAGTGTGCTCTTTTGTCTTCATTGTGCAGGTGAGACCACCATACCAACTTGCCACAAGCTGGACCTTTAAAGTGAGGTGCATTTAAACTGAAATCAATTGATTCCCCAGACAGATTATCTCCATTAAACTAATTCTATAATGTATAAAACCAATTAGCAGCACCAGTGATGATTTAGGAGTGCCACCCACATTAATCAGTGCCATCAGTGATTTTCTGTAGAGATTTTTGGAGAGATTTGTTTCACTTTGACATTGCTCTGTTGATCAATGTGATTCAATGTTGTGTAACAATGAAATGTAAACTTTTCCAAGGGATGAATGCTAGTTATCGGCTCTAGGATTGTAGGGTCATTCTTGTCACATGTACCGAGTATATTGAAATTCATACTTGCATGCACTGATCAACATGCAACGTATCACCACAAATACCATCAAATTCTGACCCTACCATCTGAATGTCAAAGCAGAAATCAAGACTCATCAGCCTGGGCAACGTTTTTTCCAATTTTTTATTGTCCAGTTGTGACTAGCCTGTGTGAATTGTTGCCTCAGTTACCTGTTCTTAGCTGACAGGAGTGGCACCCAGTGTGGTCTCCTGCTGCTGTAGCCTGTCTGCTTCAAGGTTCAATGTGATGTGTGTTGAGAGCTGCTCTTCTGCACACCTCTGTTGTAACGAGTGGTTATTGGAGTTACTGTTGCCTTTCTATCAGCTCAAACCAGTCTGGCCATTCTTCTCTGACTTCTGGTGTCAACAACTGGTTGTACATAACCGGTATACCTAATAAAATGATCAGTGAGTGTATATGGAGTGGTCAGAAAATGGATAGCTGATAGATATTAAATATCATTTGTTCTTTATTAAAAATATTTTACTTTACAGCATTATGACATTTCATACTCCATAAGCAGTACATTTTAAACACCAGATGTAAAGTGATCATTGTTATCATCTAGAAAGTGTAATTTAAATAAGTTGCATGTTGTTCATTTCTTTAATGCACGGTATTAACTGTTTCAGGAATATTTTCCATCTGGAAGCTAAAAAAGCTTGCAACGAAGCCACAATAGTCGATGCATCTTTCCAGAAAGAACTTCAATGTGTATTTAACCTAAAGGAAGT
This sequence comes from Polypterus bichir lapradei, assembly GCA_026402145.1. NCBI lineage: Eukaryota > Metazoa > Chordata > Cladistia > Polypteriformes > Polypteridae > Polypterus > Polypterus bichir. The sequence goes on along the minus strand of JANRMT010062827.1, from coordinate 36,394,599 downwards.
ACTGAATCAATTTATTTCACACTTTTTTCATTTATTGTACTGGGAATGAACACATCAAGGTTTGCATCTAATTTGCAAAGACCTGTGGAAACCGCAGAAGCAGAAAAACCTCACAATTTCAAATTACAATTGCTATGCTTAGATGAAAGTAGTTATAAAAATAAACCCAGCAGCAAGTGGAACGTAGCTACTAATACACAGCAGTATAATATGAGAGGGATACAAATTAATATGCAGTACTCAAACTCAGTTGTGCTTTAAGTGTAGTTAGTGGTCTTCTGGCAGATAGAGAGAAGAACTCAATGGCTTTAAACAATACAAATTGAGCACTATGCATTGAGAAAATTAAAATAATGACTACCAGCCTGCTATTAATTATGTTCTTACATTGGGGGCTACATACTGAACGTAATGGTTGACTTAATGTCCTTTTGCAGCTATTGAACACAGAACTGTTAATAACTTAACTGAGGATGAACTGGGCAAATGAGGACAGAAACAGTCTGCAAGGGTTGGTGTAATAGTAATGAATAAGTTATTTGTTCCAGTAAATCCAACCAGCATGCACATTAGTGAAGTGCTCATCCATAAATCAACAAGTAATTGCTAAAAGCAAAGTTGAATGGGAAGGTTAAAAATCCAATAAATAATCCTTGAAAAGCAAGGTTAAAATCACACAGACTGAAATCCTTCCATTAAAAACATGTGCCCCTGTGCAACTCCTTAAAATCTGGTGCCCCCCCATGCTTATCCCTTCAAGGCCTTGCAGCAAAAGGAGATGCCCACTGGCAGATGCAGCTGACCTTTTGATCCTGGCTTGGATCCCCATCACCAGTCCTTCGGCATCCATGGGGCGCCGGACTCAAAACCACAACAGTCAGTTGATTAGTTATCAAGATTAAAACACTAAGCAAAAATCAAAATCTTTAAAACAGAAAAACTTTAGTTTGTAACCAGTGTTATGGTTCAAAAGGAGAGGGTAAAACAAAGGGTTGGAGTACCAGCTGGCAGAACTTGCGGGTATGAAATAACTTGAAGATGTTCTAAGTCCTCTTCACATGTTGGTTCCAAAATGAACCCAAGTTTATGGTGGCTTCTTGGTTTATATGCCACCTCTAGGAAGGGGTGGGCCTTCTTAGGTTAAGAGCAACTGGGTCACATGTCCTCCACGTGAACCTCAGAAGCGCAGGTGGAAATCCGTGACAATGACCCCTGTCTGCTTGGGATGGTATTGATTACCTACTGAGAGTGCTGACGATGTTCTCTGTTTGCTCTTACTTCACCCCAGGAATAAAGAAATCAAAATAAGCAACCCACCAACATGGGAATCCTAATATCAGATATTAAGGATATGGAGATATTGGGATTGAATTTACAAGTCTTTATGCTGGTGTTCAGAATCACATGTCACATACTCATGGGTGATTCTGGGAAATGGTCACTATGACAACAGTCAACTTGATCTATAAAAGATGGTGATGCTTTACTATAAACAATATGGCATTGTGGGTAAACGTTATCAAAAAGTTTGTAAATATTGCAAATTGGATATTCAGTGACTTGGACATTTCTTTCTTGTCTCCATTCCTTGACTTTTCAATCACATTTTCATGAGGTTAGTTGGTGATCTTTGGTCTTCATTGTGTAGGTTAGGCTCACCATACTGACTCACAACAAGTTAGGCCTTCTAGATTAGGTAGAATCAATTGAAACCCCAGATAAGTGATCTCTAAATAGCACACAAGTACAATTGCTTAAAGGGAAAGATGAAGGTTTAGGTCTCAAGGTTTTTAGTTTTTTTAGTTCATAGTTAAAAGGCTCTTCTTTGGTTTTATTTCCTCTAGTTTACATGGCCAACATTTTACTTTACAGGAACTCCCAACTTTCTAACAAATGTGAGGTCATGCTAACATTAGTTAGCAATCAGTGAGTAGTGTTTAGTTGGAACCAAAATCTAATGTTATCCATGTGTTAAACTATAAACTTTCTTAATTTGTGTCAGGTCAGGCATCAGGCAATGTGCAACATCTGTAAAGCAGCAAGACACAGCTGGTGAGATGCAGGAGGACATGGCAGCTGTACAAGTATCAAAGGGGGAGTCAAGGGGATAGGGCAGCATCTATCCAGCCTGTGCTTTTATTTTTGTCACTCTACTGTACTATTTGACTTATAAATTATACATACTTATAGGAAAGAGGGTGCAAGGATGATTGGTATCTGGTCAAGTGCAAAGAAATAGTATGGGCAAAAGTCCCTTTTTTTGATCTCAGTTTCTCAATTAAGGTTATTACTTTTAATTTTTCTTGCCTTTTTAGCTGATGCTTTCCTGTTGCTTTCAGTGTTTTGTTTCGGTTTTTGCCTTGCTGTGATGCCACAGCAGTACAGTAGACATTGTCTCCTTGACATTTTAGCTCATTGTACTTTGTGTTGGAATGGGTAAGCTGTCAGATTTTACGTTCTTTTGACCTGTTTTATACTGTCTATGTGATGCTTTTGTTCTGTTTATTTTCTTTTGTTATTTCTCTTTTGTTAATTGCAAATCCTTTGATGATTATTTATGGTTCAAACCTTTGCGTATTTATAAACTTTTAAGTTGGGATATTTTTAGCTTTGTATAAGTTTTACCTGCTTCAGTTAGCCCTTGCCATAAGGCTAGGCCAACTTATCATAAACGGTTACTTTCCAGTCAAAATGTTAACTGTTAATATCTGGTTTCAAATGGTGAGATAACTTGAGCAACCAATGAACTTCGGTCTGAAGACATTTAAGAAATTTGATGAAATGTAATAACTCAACATGTTCTCATGTGTATCCTTGTTGAAAAAGGTTTAACTAACATTTTATAAATAACATATTTAATATATTATAACACACCATCAGGCCCAGCTTAAAATGCACCTAATGCTTGGATTGCATATGAGTTCCATATTTTTGAATCCTAATAACTTTTTTTTTTTGCTTGAGGAATTTCATTTATTTCTTCCTTTAAGAATATTTTGTGAATTATGTATTTCATTCATTTGCCAGTTTCTGCTAAATGTTAATGTCTGTGTAATTCTGAAGGTTTTTTGTTTTATTGTGAATTACTACTAGGAAAATGTTGATTTAGCTTCCATTGCAATTATTTCATCAGATTCTCTTTTACCATTTCATCATTTCATTCCTAGTTGCTTCTTTTTATATGTTTGATATATTTCTTTGTTGATATTGTTGCAGAAAATACTTTGTAAATAAAAAGGGTCACTAGTCATCACAATAAATAAAATCCAAGGATGTCCTTTATTCACACCAAATGGTGAACGCTCGCTTTGTGAGCAGCAAGGCTCTCCATAGCAGGTCTGCTTAGTCTTAAGAGAACCGCTCCTGCTATCAGTTAGGTTCATTTACATATAATACCACCAAAGAGCACTCAGATAAATGGTACATTCTAACAGTTCCCCTCTGCCATTAAGTATCTTCCAAAGGTCCCAAACTAGTTAATTATTAAAAGTCTTGTCTACACATTTGGTTTACAGAATTATTTCTTACATGTAAACTGTTAACACAGAACAGAGCACAAAGTGTAATATATAACCTCATTTTCCAATATAAAGTGTGCTGATATAAATTAAATCAGGATGTCCTAGTTTAAAAGGTACGCAGTTTGAGACGCCTCTTTTTCCCCTTACGATATCGTTGGATAACCAAGAAGTGTATGACACTGATCTTTTATATCTTTGACCTGGTGATGTCATGCACTGCACAGCCTCGCAACTGCTTAGCAACCAGAAACAACAAAAGGCACAAAAAGTGGTGCCACTGTAACAAACCAAATGGCTATGGCCTGTGGCTAATTTCTTTATTTTTTTAATATTATCAAGAATATGTCTAAATAAGGCCATGGTTATTTTACAAACTAAGGAAAGACTTCAAAATATTAAAGGTCAGATCATGACAGAGAACTAATGGACAAGATGAGACTCCTCTCTTGTTTAAAAGAAAAAAAAAAGATATATAGTATAATTTCTCTATTATAAAAAAAAAAAATCCTGCGATGAGGCAAGACTTTTTGGAAGATTTATTCAAGTCCTGCGAGTTGAGACTTTGGCAATGAGATTTTTTCAAGTCATGCCCTCCTCTCACCATATTCAACCACGCACATGGTAATCTCACATCTCATTCGTGTGAATGCTGTCTCAGCTCTTATAAACGTTAAGGTTTTCCTCACTTTAAGTTCCCAATTACTGAAGATGTCCAAATCTTATTGAATAATTTCATCACAAAAGGTTATCAACAGAAAAAAATGAGTACACAGGCAATCGTAGTTAATGCCAAAAATGTCGATCGGTTACACAGCAAATTGGTTAAATGTGTATTAATAGACTATGCTAAAACCATTGGTGGTAATCATGAGGAAGATAAAAACACCAACTTACAATATCCCAAAGAATATCTACAAATGTTAACACCGTCCGGTCTTCCACCGCACAAATTAATGTAGAAAGACGGATGTATCCAAGAAAGGTAATGTAGTAAATCTTCAGCGGATAACATTAGACAACAAAGGAGATCTTGATATGCCATTCATATTAAAACGTTAACAGATTCCCATTAGAAAAGCTTTTGCAAAGACAAATCTCAGAGCCAAATATTTGAAAAACTCGTTTTATTTAATAAAGAGAAAGAAATGAAATTCAACCACAGGCAGTTATACGTTGCATTGTCACGATGAAAGTCCAAACACAGAATCAAATAACTCTCACGCAACACGAACCATAATTTACTTTCAAATTATTAAGTTTTACTCTTTTTTTTTTTAAATGGTTAACAAATTGCTGTAATGTAAAATAGTTATACATATGTAACAATTCCCATGAAAATAAAAATTTGTTTAAATTGTACATCCACATCACCATATGTGAGCGACAGAACCACAAAGAGGATAGTGCATAGCGCAGGCACAGGGGTTGGCGAGCGAAGAAAGCAGAGGGCAAAACTCCCTAGTTATTAATAATAAATTTTATTTATATAGTATCTCTTCCTAGCTCAAAGTGCTTCACAAATGTTCAAAGGAATACAATAGAAATAAAAGCAAAGTTGATATCAGAACGCAGGATACAAACTAATATCAAATATTAAATACCAAATCATAGATAAAAACCTAAAAGTCAAAGTTCTGAGTTATATTTTGAAACAATAAACAGGAAAAGAGAAGAAAGCCATGAACAAATAACACAATTTGTGTATGCTTACATGTACATGGGAATAACAATATTTATGTTATAATAGCTCAAGGTGATAAGAAGCAATGAACTGTGTAAGAGCGGATTTTGTTGTTAGTTTTAGAGCCAAATGTTTAAAGGACATCAGCCATCCGATGGCTATGTGTTTGATCTTAAAATTCCAGCCAGGCTTGAACTGCCTTGACCTAAGCTGTTAACAGACCACACGGAGTTGCCTCATTTACAGATGTAAATATTTGCATGACATGTTAATATTGCAGTTTGTAATGATAATCTGATAGTTTAGTGCTTTACCATTGCAATGTTAGATGAAACAACTTTGCCGCACACAGACCCATCCCCAGTATATTTCAGTTTAAAGCAGAATTGTTATGTTTCTCTTGTGATCAAAGACCTGAGTGGGATGTTGGACATCAGAATTAAAAGGGATGATGAGCTTCCAAGCAAAACCTAGTGATTATCACGATCCCCTGTTAAAAATTCTGACAAACTGCAACATTCGATGTATCTTAAGATTATTCCAGTCTGACCATTTGCTACTGATGAGCCCTGTGGCACAAAGACATTCATCACAATGTTATTTTTGCATAGTAGAAGTCCAATCCTAAGTTTGGAAATAATTTGCTTTGCTTTTTCTTTATTGGAGGTGTCACCAACACGAAAAATTGGCCACCGAGAGCAATTCACAGAATATTATGAATTATTTGTAGTCAGGAAGGAGGCGCTTATTCCTGGGAGACTCATGAAACTTCCAAGAGACTGGGATTGTCTGTTAATAATATTTTCTTGATTTACATAACCCATTTCTGCTGTGTTTCTGTTATGTTTCTTTTTTGGACTCTATTTATTTTGCATATGAATTACTTTGTTCCCTGAAATGACAGCCGTTTTCCACTTCTCCATTTTATAAAGTTGTCTCCACACTTCTAATATGTTGGCTTTTCGCAAATGATATGTTATTGTCTTTGTGTTATATTTGTTCATTTTAAGAGGCTTTGCAAATTTTGTGTAATTTGGCATGGGATTGGCAAACTGTTAAATCAGGTCCTGCACAGCATCACCTTTTGTGATGGCAACCTGATAAGTACAGTAGATAGATGTGCCTTAGAACAATTTAAGCATCCCTCTTGATGGTGAATTCCACGTTTATGCTTTTGTGGCTATTTTGTAAGGAGCAATGTCAGGTGAGTCAAGAAATTGTAGCGCAGTAATAAGAAAAAAAATGACTTTATACACTACGTGTCCACAGATACAGATCGTACATTTACAAGAGAGTAGCCGTGAATTCCTAACTGAAAACTAAATTCTTGTGGCATTTAAAAACTCTTAAAGCCAGTGTCCACAGCCAGCTCAATTATATATATTGTGTAATTGCAAAATGTCAAAAGTTTCTTAATGCTCGTTTTTTAAATTAAACAATTTAGAAACAGTGTTTGAGTCAGCAAATAAATGTCATTGTTAGTAAGGAAATTAATCTCATTGTAGCATTTCTCATCTCTCTATGAATTACCATAACATTCCCAGTGTTGCATTGGCTCACTTTTGGTGCCATTTCTTTGCTTTTCTCTGCATTTTCTTTTTTGAAAACCAATAAATTATGGATTGTTTAGCACAAGAGAATCCTGCCCATGAAGTTTCCTCTTGAAACAGCAAATTAAAACAATGTTAAATTGATGCGTCTATAGTGAGGAGCATACCTGACCACTGCTAATGCACCATTTACTGCTGATAAGACATACTAAAAGCTTTGAAAGCTACATTTTATCAATAAGAACGGTGTAAAATTCATTTCAATGAGCATTTTTGGTGTCACTGTTAAGTACAACTCCTCAAAGAAAGCTCAAGAAGAGATACAATGCAATATGGATGCAGACACACATTATGAAAGAGAAGAGGCACTCGCTTTTAAGGTGTACCTACACCTGGAATGAATGTGAAGTATTATAAGCCAGAGAATAACAAGAAAAAAGCATGAACCAAAGAATGAAAATAAAAACCAAACAATGATGTCCCTTTTGGCCTTTCTTTAAGGTTAATCGCCGCTTCTATTGGCTGGGATGGGTGCGCCATTCTCCCTCTTAGTACCACACCAAGGACTTCCTTCTTGTTCATTATCGTTTAAGTCCCTAGTGTATCTTCCTTTAACCAGATGATGCCTTATTCTGACTGACCTTGTGACTCCATGTTTGCTGGGAGATTGGTTGGAAGAGACTATTATGATGATACCTGCAACGTCAAAGCCTCTCAGAGTTTTTATTGTATGTATTCAAGAATGGATAACTTTACTACATTTCAGTAATGTAGAATGACAAATGTCTGAATACCTCGGATCAACAATAGCAGAGGATGAAGAGCTAAATCTGTAAATAAACCATAGAATACAATCAAGTTGGAAAAAAAACTGGAAAAAGGAGTGTTATGTATCCGAAAAATTAGTGCAAGAGTGAAAGGTAAAGAGTGTAAAATAGGGTCAGACCAGCATTGTCATATGGATCCGAAACATGAGCAGTTAAGAAGGTGCATGAAAGGAAATATAATAGTGCAGAAATTAAGATGTCAAGATTGATAGTGGTATGTGGAGTAACAAAGCTTGATAAGCTCAGGAATAAGAGAATCAGAGGTATGGTTAAAGTTGGGGAAATGTCAAAGAAAATACAGGAAGGAAGCTAAAAGTGGTATGGGCATATCATGAGAAGAGAGCTAAACAATGCATGGAGAAGAATCAAGAATACCGAGGTGCTGGGATGGAGAAGAAGAGGACAACCAAAGTAAAGGTGGATGGACTGTGTAAACAAGGACTTGAAAGAGAAAGGGATATCAGGTGAAAAAGGATACAGGAGATGAGAGTGGAGGAGACTGTAGTGACCCCACATAAAAGCTTTGGAACAAGTAGTAGAAGAAGTGATACATAGTATGTCTTAAAAACAAAAAGGACAGAATCCCAGTAACAGCCTGTTCATTGGCTAATGTTGTGCTTCATGTGACATCAGCATTGCAAAGTGTATTGAGAGACGTGTTCAATAAAAGGTTAAAGAAAACCGAGGTAAAACAATATCGGAAGAGAAGACGTGTTATACTTGTGCATACCCAAGATGCTTCAACAACCAGAAGATTTCACCCTCAGGATGCCACAGAGTGCCCCTAAATAATCTTAAGGTACTCCAGTTGTGACTTTCAGCTATGAATGCAAATGTAACAACTGGAGGCAGGTCTACAACTTAAATGTTTGGTTGCGCTTAAGGGTGTTCCATTTTCGTTCAAAGGATTATTTTCTGGAAGTGTTATTTAACACCATTTTAGTAAAAATGATTGCATTTGGCATGTTATAAGTAAACAGCTGGACAATTTGACGTAGATTACGTGACACAAGTAGTGTGGGATTTATTGATGTTGTTCAGCTTTTGTCTCCCAATGCATGTTTGATAAGAAACTTTATTTTAGTTCTGCATGCAAACATGAGAATATTTTTTTTTTCCCACGGCCATCACTACAAACTGCATGGAATAATAAATATCATTGTTGGGTGGAGTATTCTTTAAAAATGCATGGAATGGTTGGGATGCCTTACAAAGAAGTTTGGAAACCACATCTGCGCGGTTTTAACCATCTCACAAGATATTAGTTTTGGGGGAACATAAAAATGTCTTTTTTTTTTTTTTATTGCATCAATTTGTATTTAATCATGTGATGTTTTCATAAGCAAAAAAAAAAAAAAAAATTATTCCCCAGAAAACTAACTTTAAAAATAAAATTTTGAGTAGTTTATGACTTTTGCATAATACAGTGGACCCTTGACTTACGAACTCAATTCGTTCGTGAGGGCTGGTTGTAACTCAAGTTGGTTGTAAGTCAAGACTATTTTTCCCATAAGAAATAATGCGTTCCGAACCTCCCACTGCAACACTTATACAAAAGGGTTGTATAATGTGCATAATTTACCAAAACACCAATAATTTTTTCTAATGTACTAACCAAAAAGTTATAAAAAGTGTCTAGCCTACCAGGAACAACAATATTATACTGTACTCACCATTTAATTTAACATCTTTGGGCTGCAAGAAGGGAGGAGGAGGAGAATGAAACGGAAGGTGGTTATTGCTTAGAAGGAGCCTCCTTATGCAAATCTTTTCTTTGTAAAATTATCGAGATGGTGGATTTCGACATGCTGTACATACCGCATTTATTTCCCAAAAATTAGCATTAGAAAATCAGGTACGCGTCATACACGAGGAAACTTCTTCTGCTTGGTCTCACTCGCGCACTCACGCTCTCACCCACTCGCGCTCTCTCTCGCTCGCTCGCCCACTCGTGCTCTCTCTCTCTCACTCGCTTGCTCGCCCACTCGTGCTCTCTCTCTCGCTTGCTTGCTCACCCACTCGCGCTCGCTTGCTCACCCACTCGCGCTCTCTCTCGCTTGCTTGCTCGCCCACTCACTCGACAATGCTTGCTCTCTCTCTGAACGCTTCCTATACAATCACAACGCGCATCGTACACGGGGCAAAACTTTTTTCGCAATTTTCTTTATAAAAATTAGGGTGCGCGTCTTACACGAGGGTGCGTGGTACATGAGTAAATACGGTATTAGCGGGATCGGTCACATGAACACCACTTTTATTTTTTCCGCACAGTTTCCTTCGTTTTGATTGTGATCGCTTTCTTTACCTTCGTTACCTTCTCTTCCTTCCTTAGCAATTATGCGTCTTGCTTGCCATGGTCTTAGTGAATTATATATATAGAAAAAATCACTGCACTGACCGAAATTACGTCCACAAGCACATGTATCTTGGCTCCGACTGACGCTTACGAACGCTCTCGGCTGTTTGTTTACAATCGCACAAGTGGATACATGTGACCGCATTCGGGTCGTAACGCAAGATGTTGGTCGTAAATCAAAACAAAAAATTTTGGTCGTAAATCAAGTTGTTCGTATGTCAGGCCGGTTGTATGTCAAGGGTCGACTGTACTGTAATTTATATTCTGACTAGCAAAATACCCGCGCTTCGCAGCGGTGAAGTACTGCCTTAAAATTTTTATTAAGAAGAAAATTAAACCTTTTTAAACTGAGGGAAAATATACCAATAATTATTTGTTAAAGATCTCTTTGTATGCCACGTTGTCAGTTCGGCCCTCCAGTTGCAATATGACCAAGCTGTAGCTGTGCACTGAGCTTACTCTTGAGCATGCAATGTACAGTTGGCCATGTGAACAGTAATCTTGTTTCAAATCTCACAGCTTGGATTGCTGCTGTCATAATCGGTTTGAGTTTCATGGTTTGTTTCAGTTACGACAGTATTTGTAGGACTTGTGTTGAAGAGACATTCGGCATCTGTCAAGCGTTGTAAGTATACAACCAGTTTCATTGATAACTTCACATCCAGCTTTTGAGAGTTTAAACATTTCTAAACATCAAAGTGTCCACTACTGAAATCGTCACCTGTGAAGCTAAGATGTTTAAGAGGCATTGGCGGTTGTCCAAAGGTGTAAAATATTTGGCCATTTCGGTACACTTAAGCATTTCACTCTTCTAGTGCTCCTGTGTAGTATAATTATCTCCTGTACCGTCATCAGTCCACACCTTGAACCTGTCCCAGTCATTCAATACATAAGACACAATGTTCCTCCGGATATCAATAGTGAGCCTGATATGGCTGTGCAATATGTAACAAAGAGAATGGAAAGGCAGGTGCCATCTCCGGGCATGGAAACCACTCGGTAAGTGACAGTTCTTTGATCGATGGTGATTACCTCGATAGACATGTTAATGGGGGTACGGTTGGAATGATAAAGGAAATGGGTACCTGAACAATGTAAAGTAAGTCTAAAATACCTATACAATAACTATAATCGTAATAAATGAACAATAAAACAGCGGAGAAGCCGTGGATTAAATAAAAAGGCTGTAGTTATCAGCAGGGAGACGTGAATACCGTGGCGAAGCAAGGAAGGGAATGTAGAGACTGGAGCGACAGACGGCCTTATATAGGCAGGCAGCCAACAACGTGGGAGGCGTTGGGATGGGGGACCCAACGCCGCCTCACACGGTGACCGAGCTGCAGGCTATGGACGTATATATGTACATAAGTAGGATTCAGTTAGCGTTGGGAACCTGCGTACCAAATTTCTTGAAGATGGGCCCATAAGTAACAAAGACCGTTGAAAAGTTCAATATGGCAGCCGACAGTGGCATCATATCACCGAAATAAGTACCAAATTTCAGCCTTCTACCTATGAATAAGAAAGTTCAACATGGTGGACGTTGTTGACCGTTACGCGTAGAATTTTGAAATGAAACCTGCTTAACTTTTGTAAGTAAGCTGTAAGGAATGAGCCTGCCAAATTTCAGCCTTCTACCTACACGGGAAGTTGGAGAATTAGTAACGTTGGAAACTTCAATATGGCGGTCGACAGTGGCATCATACCACTGAAATAAGTACGTACATCGGTTTTGGTTAGCGCAGGGAAGCCACCTACCAAATTTCGTGAAGATGGGGCCATAAATAAGAAAGTTCAACATGGCGGACATTGTGAAAATTAGTGACATTGGAAAGTTCAATATGGCGGCCGACAGTGGCGTCATACCATCGAAATAAGTACATACATCGGTTTCGGTTAGCGCAGGGAATCCGCCTACCAAATTTCGTGAAGATGGGGCCATAAATAAGAAAATTCAACATGGCGAACGTTGTCGACCGTTATCGACCGTTATGACCGTTACGTGTAGAATTTCGAAATGAAACCTGTTTAACTTTTGTAAGTAAGCTGTAAGGAATGAGCCTGCCAAATTTCAGCCTTCTACCTACATGGGAAGTTGGAGAATTAGTGACGTTGGAAAGTTCAATATGGCGGCTGACAGTGGTGTCATACCACCGAAATAAGTATGTACATTGGTTTCGGTTAGCGCAGGGAAGCCGCCTACCAAATTTCGTGAAGTTGGGGCCATGAATAAGAAAGTTCAACATGGCGGACATTGTTGACCGGTATGACCGTTACGCGTAGAATTTCGAAATGAAACCTGCTTAACTTTTGTAAGTAAGGTGTAAGGAATGAGCCTGCCAAATTTCAGCCTTCTACCTACACGGGAAGTTGGAGAATTAGTGATGTTTGGAAAATTCAATATGGCGGCCGACAGTGGCGTCATACCACCAAAATAAGTACGTACATCGATTTTGGTTAGCGCAGGGAAGCCACCTACCAAATTTCGTGAAGATGGGGTCAGCCTTCTACCTACACGGGAAGTTGGAAAATTAGTGACGTTGGAAAGTTCAAAATGGCGGCCGACAATGGCGTCATACCATCGAAATAAGTACATACATCGGTTTTGGTTAGCGCAGGGAAGCCGCCTACCAAATTTCGTGAAGATGGTGCCATAAATAAGAAAGTTCAACATGGCGGACGTTGTCGACCGTTATCGACCGTTATGACCGTTACGTGTAGAATTTCGAAATGAAACCTGCTTAACTTTTGTAAGTGAGCTGTAAGGAATAAACCTGCCAAATTTCAGCCTTCTACCTACACGGGAAGTTGGAGAATTAGTGATGAGTCAGTCAGTCAGTCAGTCAGTGAGTGAGTGAGTGAGTGAGTGAGGGCTTTGCCTTTTATTAGTATAGATTCTTATTCTCTGGGCCTGCAAGGTTTCTTCAAGTTTGTTATGATAAAAATTTGTACCTAGAAAATGATACTTTAAAAGCCAAGTGTAATTACTACAATTAAGCTAGTAATGATTAAATCTCAGAAACTGTCTGGTTAGCTAGCCTGGGGAAACGCAGGTGGGCTGAGATGAAAATGCAGTCTAGCTGTGAATGGAAATAAGTTGTTCTGAAACAAGAGCTGGTATGAAGTAGGGAATCATCTCATCGCATCGATCATTGGAGGACATAGTTGTGCCCAAATAGGATTGGTAAGAAGTAGGGAGTTGGCTAATCCTGATGGTCCGGAAGGTTACATCTAAGGAAGATAAAGACTGAGGTAATAAAGAAAATCAGTCTCTCCCATTTTTTCATTCATGGAAGAGAAGACCAAGTCTCTCTTGGTGGCCATATGTCTACTTGGCCCTAAATATAGTAGAAAATGCCTGGTTAAGAAGCAAACTGAGTGTAGCAATACATTTATGCGCCTCCTGACACTGCACATTTAGCACCATAAGGTTGTATAGTTGAAAAGCCACATTGCATTTGCTTTCTGTTTATGGCACTAGTTATAATATTTGAAGGTTAAAATATTATCATAAATGCTTGGAGAAATGTTTCTGTCCTGCCTGTTGTAGTTCTCCATCTAATTTCCAGGGGTTAAGTATAAAAAGGAGACAGGAAGTGCCAACATGAGCTACCTGGCAGTGTGGTAAGAGTTTGGTATTTGAAGCATTCATTCTTTAAAAGTCTACATAATAAAGAGTAAAAAAGGGGGATCGGTTCACCCTAGTACTGCAAAATATTACCCCGCCTGCTCCTCTCTTTTGACCTGGCACCCCGTATAATGTTTTTTTGCCCTAATAGTCATCAGATAGACAGAATGATGACAAGACCAAGTCTTGCATGTATTATGCCAAAGATCCGGTAAGAGAAAATGTTCACAACCACTGTAGAATTCTTCAGGTTACTGGCATGGATATGCTGGATTCCCTGCGATTTATGTAGTTTAGCCTCACATTGGAGGCAAAAGTCCTAATAAAGCCAATTATAGACAGGTATTAGACATTATAAAAGGGCTTTACATAGAAGGAGTGAGCGCAAAGAGAGGGGCAAAGAAAAAAATGAAATACTTAGTGCTGATGTAGACAATTCCAATTAAGATGCATTCAGAATACTAAATCATCTCCCAAAATAACTGCGCCCTTATTATACAGGAATCATTAGGTTAGAATATGAAATGTAGAAGCAGGCGAAAATCTCATAGGATCTGAAGTCACAGTTAAAGAAGCAAAGCCTATACAAAGAGGCCTGCTCTGTTTGTGCTGATAAAGGAAGAAATGTGGCATTCCTCGTAATGTGTTGCATTGATATTTTCAAAGCTGCAGCTTTGATTGGTGTAAGGAGTAATGATCATTTGATTTAATACTTTACCTAAACATGCATTTGTAAATAATTCCAAAATAGTGTGCTGTCCAGCATGGGGATACGTCTTAAATTGAGCCTTAGTAACATGACCGGTATATTTCATGTTTTTGTTTTGTTTAGAAACTGCCAAGATATGAAAGATTTAGGCATAGAGTGACAGCAATTAGTTATGAGGAAACACTTTTGGCTGACAGTCGCATTAATAGAGAGGACAGGAACACAATTCACAGCGTGACACATCCATTGCTCAATCTGTTTATTGTTCACAACAGAGGATTTGGATTGTGTTTTTTGAATATACTGTCAAAATGTTTTAGTTTTGTTTTTCTGAAACATATGATTATTTGTCAATCATTAATTGAGGGTATTACAGATATGTTTTATATCTGCACTTTTTGTGAAATACACTAAGTGCGACTTTATTCAGGAGGGGTGCACCCTGTTACTTTCTAATTATTAACAATGATATATTCGCCAGTAATCATTTGTTCTAATGCTTCATGCTGTGTGCACCACATGCACCGACTACGCACCTGAGATATTCAAAATCTGCCAGGTAAGTTAACCCATTTCACTCCAACTCTTTTCCAGTTTGTGAGACTCCTCTTCCAATTGTAGATGCATCTTTTCACTCTGACCTTTATTTACTTTACCTTTATTTACAACTATGAATGCAATTATTTCCAAAAAAAGGGCATTACAAAAGGAGGGCTATAATATAAAAATGAAACACACATAGCAATGATCAAAAAGTAAAAATCGGTACAATCAATATGTCACAGACAGATTTAAGATTTGGTAATCTTAAATCACACTAAAGACCCCACTCTTTCCCAAAAGAGAGTGCTAACTAGTAAAATAAAAAAATTATGCCGTATATCTTTGTACTAATTAAAACAAAAGGACTGAAGTAGAAACGTTGGCATGCGCTCGACAGACTTAGAATAACATTAATTCCTGCCAAGGATTTATACAGTTCCTCAAAAATATTTTTTTTCCAATTAGGTAATTGAGTTATGGAGTTAAGTCAGATTACAGTTTAATATGCAAAATCATTAGTGATGAACAAAACGGACAGGTTTCGACCCATTTTTGGTTTCTACAAAAGTAATGTCGAAGAATACAGTGTGTTCTTTTGAAAATGCAACATGCTGCATATCTCCCACATGAAGACACACTAAAATGTGCAGTTGTGCATTATGTTTTCTTCGTGGATAAATCTCACTACAGGAAAACACGGCATTACCTAATTGAGGGTATGCACATTTCCAGGGATTGTGTTTTTCTAATAAGATCTTTATTTACATACTAAATAACAGAAAGATGCTGTCAGTGATTTTGTAAAAACAATGCACTAATTTATAAAGATCCTCTTCTGGTTCTTGTCCTTTTTTCATGTTTTTATGTATTAAAGAAGCTTCTGTAAAAAAAAAAAAAAATGCCAAAGGCAATACACCCATATAGTGCCTGAGTGGGACTACCAAGTCTGAAGTTTTGTTTGTTTTTAGTCATTCTGGTGTGTGTGTTTTTATTTATTTATCTATTAATTAATTTATTTATTTAAAGAGCTTCTGCAAAAAAGACAAATTTACCTTTGGCACAAAATCTATCTATCTATCGATCCATCCATCCATCCATCCATCCAATCAACTTGTAAGGGCTGGCATCAGTGCCAACATTGGCCCCAATTCATTAACTGGCCAATACAATTGAGAGATCGGGAGAGGCTCTATATGCTCCCTGACCTACTAAATGCCTGAATCCCTGGGCTTTGGTACCCATTTGGACACCTGCAGGGAATGTTGGGAATTGTAGTCGAGTAGCATAGCTGTTTTGGAGTCTGTGGGTGTCGCTAGGGGGGTGCTGCAGGGAGTTACACTCCCTACTTTCTGGGGCTTCTGTATGACCCGGAAGTACTTACAATGGGTGATGCCCTGGCTTTGGATGTACACCTGGGTCTTCAATAAAAAGAACCGCACTGCCTTCTCCAGGGAAGTTGG
The DNA here is from genome assembly GCA_026402145.1 of Polypterus bichir lapradei. Taxonomy (NCBI): domain Eukaryota; kingdom Metazoa; phylum Chordata; class Cladistia; order Polypteriformes; family Polypteridae; genus Polypterus; species Polypterus bichir. The sequence continues at coordinate 36,378,324 of JANRMT010062827.1, read as the reverse complement.
AGCAGGGAGAGGAGACAGGCAATGCTCGTCAGGGAGGAGAGTAGCAGTGAAGAGAAGAGTGCTGGTTTTTGCTGTATGGAGGTATTTCTCTAAAATAAAAACCTTTGTCTATCTGTCTGTCTGTCACATTGTTTTTATTTTTTTATTAGGGACTAGCAAAATACCCGCGCTTTGCAATGGAGGAGTAGTGTGTTAAAGAAGTTATGAAAAAGAAAAGGAAACATTTTAAAAATAACGTAACATGATTGTCAATGTAATTGTAAGGATTTGATTATCATTATTTCTTTCAATCAGGTTCATGTTTGGAGGATGTGTTGTGTTCAAGTTACATTCCGTGTTTGTCAACAGTTGCAAAGATAACAGGTTTCATTCATCGAAGTGTTCACTACCCAAATCGGTACTTGTGAATCTAAGATGTTTAACAGGCATTCCCGGTATTAAGTTGTGGATTTGCCTGCGAATATTTAGCGGCAGCGTGTCTATGAACTTAATTTAAACTTAAGCTTTACACCTTGCTTTCCTATTGATATGTCTACAAAGGCTTGTTCAGATTCAGAGGGTTGATCCTTTCTTACTGCATCAATAAACAGCTCATCTTCCTCTTTCTGAGACATCACACACTGCATGCACGGGTTTACCTTTCCCAGTCCTGCAAACTTTAGCGAAGTGGTTCAATTTACCACATTTTTTACACTATCTTTAGCTAGACATTGACTTTTTCCACCATGTGCTTTGTTTCTGCAGTACCTGCACTTCTGTATATGCTTGTATGCATCACTCGCTTCATATTCTTTTGCTGCCTTCTCAATTGTGTAATGCGTTTTTTGGTCAGCGCTCTTTGGAGCTCTTGCTTTTTGTGTGCGTACTGCGTTTACAGTCAGTTCACGTGAGCCGCTCCGAGTACATGCATCGAAGGTTCTCAGCTGTGCTTGTGCTATCTCGTGCGATCTTGCGATGTCCACGGCTTTATTTAATGTTAGCTCAGACCCAGCACTTAAGTTTTTCTTGCTCTTTCGCTGAGTTTGTGACAAACACTATTCTATCCCTGACCATCTCATCTTCGTTTGCATAAGCACAGTCCTTCACCAGCAATTTTAACTCTGTTACAAAGTGATCAAAAGTCTTGTTTATACCTTGCGTCTTCTCACTAAACTTATATCTCGCGAAAATCGTATATGTTTTAGGCATGACAAACGCCTCATAGCGGCAGCGTGTCTGCTGCTGACGGACAGCCTTATATGGGCAGGCACTCAATTACGTGGGAGGCGTGGGTATGGAGGACGCAATATAGGCAGGCAGCCAACTACGAGGGAGGTGTGGTGATGGGTGATGCAACTCCACCTCACACGGCGACCGAGCTGCAGGTTATGACTGTTATGCGTAGAATTTCAAAATGAAACCTGCTTAACTTTTGTAAGTAAGCTGTAAGGAATGGGCCTGCCAAATTTCAGCCTTCTACCTACACGGGAAGTTGGAGAATTAGTGATGAGTCAGAGAGTCAGTCGGTCAGTGAGGGCTTTGCCTTTTATTAGTATAGATCTATCCCTCTATGGACCTCCATCAAATGACAAATTTCTGTTATAATCAAACATATTTAGATTTATGAACACCTTAAAATTAGGGCAGCTTTCACTAATTTGGAGTTTTTTTTCATTTGCAAAAATATTTTAAGTCTCTTTATAATAGTTAAAAAATAGTTACACCAAAAATGTAGTACAAGTGACCTTAATATATATTTTTGGTGTTGTGTGTCAAGCCTGCAGCCACTTCAACTTTAGACTGCATGTTCACTGTGTGTTGGTGGAGATAGTAAAAGGAGCATTACTGACATTTTAACACTAGGACTTTATAATAAACAAAAGAAACTTTAGCAATGTGGTACTATATAAAAATATTAAAATGCAGAACATTTATAAACCCTCGTCAAAGAAATGTGATTTTTGTCTCACTTTTAACCTAACATCAAAGAAAAAGGGAGAAGAAAAAGTGTAGAAAGTACTGACGTAAGCAGTTGAGCCTCAAATGAGGATATGCAAAAATGTATTACAGAAGTCATATCAAGATATGTGCATTTGCTCACCCTGACCCTAATATACTGTGTGTGTGTGTGTGTGTGTGTGTGTGTGTGTGTATATATATATATATATATATATATATATATATATATATAATATACTAACTGTCCCCTACAGCTCTGCCCATGTATTATAGTGAAACAGGACAAACTTTAAAAATCAATAAAAAAAAAATTTTTAAATGTAAAAATTTGTATTGAGAAGAATTTATATTGATAGCTTTCATATCAGAGGGGCTCTTGATATAGTATATTTTTGGTTTTGCTATCAGGGGGTGAGAATGTAGCTGTGATCTCTTTGCCAAAAATGTAAAAAGTTGGCAAGGTACCTCTGGCCTAGTGGAAGGTACAGTAAGTACACTGCATCGTCAAACATTGCCACTGTATCTGATCGTGTTCAGCTCTGATGGGAATGCGTCCCCCGCGTGCGGAGTGATATCTTTGCCAATGAGCAGGAACCCTCTAAAACACACATAGCTGTGATCTCTCTCTCTCTCTCTCTCTCTCTCAAAAACATTAAATGTTATTCTTTAACAATCTCTAGATAATAATGTCTGCTGAACAAACAGGTATCGCTAGCTAAGTGGAGGAAAGATGCGCTCCTATACGTGGCAACTTGAACAGAGGCTGGTGTGTGAGTGAGGATGGCCCTGCCCGGCTCCTTACCCCTGAGGTCCCTTCAGCCTGCTGTGTGTGTCTCAGATTCAAGCCAATAAAGCGGTGCTGCAATCAAACTATGATACTAAGCACAATGACAGAAGTCACAAAAACAACCGGAATGTTCAAGCAAATTATAGAAAAAACCCGATCTAAATCTGTTAAGTACAGTAGTTCTCTTATGAAAAACAGACAGACAGACTTTGGATTTTTTATATAGAGGCTATATTATGGCCACAACGAGGTGCCACAGAGCCCCAAACCCAAGACGCATTACTATAGGGTGGTCCAGATCTAATTATGCAATTTTCATTACACTATAACTTATTAAGTATATTACATAGAAAATCACCTGAAAAATCCCGGACCATCGAGAAGTGTGTGAACTGACGACGTGAAGAATCGTCTTCGTGCCGAACTGGAATCGTCCCTGCATAAATCAAAGTCATCCAGACGATCTGGATCTGCATAATTAGACCTGGACCACCCTGTACAGCACAAATTATTCTTTCCAGGCACTTCTTCACAATCTTCTCTCCAGTAATAAGCCACAAGTATACAGCAAATCAAACAATTCTCATAGTTCTTCCACCTTCTCACCTCCATTGAGCTTTACTCGCTGCCTCCCAAGTTTGACTCAGTTCAGGTGGGGCAGCTGACTTCCTTTAAAACCAGACCTGGGAACTATTTCTGGCTTCCTTCCCAGGTTATCCAGGGCATTTCTGACTTGTGAGGAAACCAGGGCAGTCCACTCCCGGCAGCTCCTTTTTAGTGGTCCCCAAAGACCCTGAAAGAGCTACATTTCTGGACTCCAACTCCCATTGCATCCTGTGGGTGTCCTGATTGGGAATAGCTGAGAGGGATATTGCCACCTGTCATGTGAGGGAGTGATCTATGCCTGCTGAGCCCATTCACCAGCTCCTTCCATTACGGCCTCCTGGTTGAGGATGAATCTTTATTTTATCCCAGCCAGGATGCCTGCATTTCTTGTTTGGCACTTTATGTTGCTCCCTGATAAAAGAAAATGTTTCTGCTGGTATCTGTTCAGATAAAAAAGAAAACAGATTTAGAAATGTTAACTTGCTGTTGCTCGGAAGGTGTCTGCTATAATGTTATGATCGTGGCTCTGGACTTTGAGAGTAACTTGGTTTTCTATAATAAACTAGATAAAACTTTAATGTCCTGGCAGTGGCAAATAGCTTTGGTTTTATATTTGATTTGATTACATTCATGTTTAAGTTGAGATTTACAAGAAATATTTTAACTGCTGCTATGTAAAGGGAATACTGTTGTTAAAAAGTGCCTTATTTGTGTAAAGTGTTTGCAAACCAAATACATGCAATACACTACTTTTGAGTTCATTATTGAATTTTGCACATAATGTGATTGTGGGGCAGCACGGTGGTGCAGTGGTAGCACTGCTGCCTCGCAGTTAGGAGACCTGGGTTCACTTCTCGGGTCCTCCCTGCGTGGAGTTTGTGTGTTCCTCCGGGTGCTCCAGTTTCCTCCCACAGTCCAAAGACATGCTAAATTGTCCCTAGTGTGTGCTTGGTGTGTATGTGTGTGTGTGCGTGCCCTGCAGTGGGCTGGCACCCTGCCTGGGATTTGTTCCTGCCTTGCGCCCTGTGTTGGCTGGGATTAGTTTCAGCAGACCCCTGTGACCCTGTAGTTAGGATATAGCGGGTTGGACAATAACTGACTAACTATGTGATTGTTGTAATTATCTGCGATTAAAAAATGTGTGTGTGTGTGGGTATATGTATGTATGTATGTATGTATGTATGTATGTATGTATGTATGTATATACTACACCTACTATATATAATGAGTGGCCTCCCATCCTGAGCTAATTCTTGCCTTGCACTCAGTGCTGCTGGAATAGATCACCCCCTGCAATTAGAGGCAGCGGGCTCAGACAATTTTATGAATGGGTGTATAAAGCTACGTTCACATTACAAGCCGTATTGCTTATTTCCGATTTTTTTCCTATCTTGACAGATCACATTCATAAGTACAAGTGACATGCATCTTAACTGTAATGTGAATGTTTCTGTCCTCTTAAACGGTACGCATGTGCACATTGATACGTTTGTGTGTGAGTCATCTGCGCAATCTACGACAAAAAACAACATATTTGTGAGACAACTCTTGGCATTAAAACCGACAAAATGGATCCGCTATTAGTTAGCTTTTGCGTCACATTTTGCCCCGGAGCACAGTTCTTCAGGTGTGCATGAACCGGTCAAGTAGGCAAAAAAAACCAAAACAGACAGCAAGGTTTTGATGTTTTTCCAGTGGCACCAATAGATGTGTGGTTATGTGAAAGGGACCAGTGATGGTGGGACCGGGACTGTTGTCACAGTGGTAGGTCTCCTCCATTGCTGTTTTGCCTCATTGCCGTCTCATGCAAAAAAAAAAAGAAGCATGGATTCCAGTCTGACTGTTCTCATTCATGTCATACGGCCACAAATCTGATTTGTACCTGATCTAGGATGGTGTGATGCACAATTTGTTGGAAAGGCAAACATTTCTAATAATTCATTTTATTACTACACATGTTTGTGATGCACCATCTGTTGGAATAATAGAGACATAACAGGCAGACAGACTCTGAGATGCATGGACACTTGTCCTTTTACTAAGGTCACATGTACAGAGTACAATGAATGTGGTCTGAATGGATGAGAGGGAGTGTGCCCTGTAATGGTCTCCTGCATGCCCAGGGTTGGCTCCTACCTTGCTTCCAGGGACCAAAAACTGAATGTTACTTAAAAGATGAATTTATTGATATTAATATTATTTCATTCACTGTTGAGTAATTAGAGCCTTATTTTTAAGCACAAGCTGGTGCCATAACCAAGCCTGTCTACTCAAACTCTCCTCTGTGCTATCTTTTACCAGAATCAGTTTGAAAATGGTAAAGTCTATTTCTTTAATTGATCCACTGTGTCTTTAATAAAGGAGGCAGACTAGGAGCACAAAACTAAAGTAAAGCAGACTAGCCTCCTGCAAGGTCACCTTTTTGACTATGTTGGGGATGGCAGATCGAAGGGAGTTCTCTTACTGCTCTTGATAGCTAAGGGCTGTTCTAATGCTGCCTGGTCTCTCAGGAATGCTTTAGGAAGATCTGCTGCCATACCTGAGGCAGACGCTCATTTATCTGAGGCACTGTGCTCCGACTGCTAACGACCAGCTCAAATTGGCTTATTTTTTCAAATTTGTCAGAGAGCCAGCTGCATTGGCTCAGCTGTGCATCTGTGGAAAAGGAAGCACAGGACAAAGAAAGTTTCAAACTCATTTTTCTTAATCATTCGCTTTTCATTTTGTTACTGCTCTCTCTCTCTCTCTCTCTCTCTCTCTTGCGCGCGCTCTGTCTTTTTATTTTTGCTTCTGATTTTCATACCTATGCACCCGTGGGTGAATCTCAGAGTTTTTAAGAATGTGCTCCTTTTTATTGATCTTCTGTTATGTTTTGGCAGTCTATTAAAAAGGCATTGGTTAGAATTTCTGTGATTATATTTTTTAGCTGTGCTACCAATCCATCTGTCCATTATTTTGACCCAGTTATCCAGTTTAGGGTCAAGGGAATCCTAATATCCTATTTGGGCATTGTGTCCCCTTTGGCTAAACCTAGTGAACTTACACATTAGGATGGTCTTTGTTTAATGATCCGTTCATTTTTCAATACCATCCAGCCATCTCTGTTAAAGGGTAACCTCAAAGATATGCAGGTGGATGAGCCTATGGTGTCATGGATAATGGACAGTTTGTGAGACTCAAGAACTGTGTGGGCAACACTGGAGCACCACAAGGAACAGGCCTTTCTGCTTCTTCCTTCACTCTGTACACCTCCGACTATAAATATAAGACCAGGGGCCTTTGCATAATGCTGTACGTAGAATTCACATTAAAACATGGCGTACCGGCAAAAGCGGAAATGTGCGTATGCACAAAAAAATCCAGATGCATAAATCTGCACGAATGCCAGCTTCCACGTTCTTCCGCTCCATAAATCTTGGTCAGTGTGAAAAGTAACGTACGTGCACGCGCCCTTGCCGCCACTCCCTAAAGTCCACCCAGAATTACGCCTCTTTGAATATGCAAATCAATATAAATAACCTTTAAGCTCAGCGTTCTGTGAAAAGGCACGGGGGGTAAATAGAAGAATTTCAGCGAATACTAAGTGGAGGCAAAGGAAAAAATATACTATTTGTTGGTTTAAACAGTGGTATAAACAAGAAAAGGAAGTTGATCAAGTGACATAGCGTGTCAGAGAAACTCGAAAGCTGAAGTTCACAAAGTCGCACAGTGCCTGAAATAAAAAAAGAAGTTGTCAGATATCAAAGGCACTGTGAAAAGGCAAGTCATAGCCTACCGTCTGAGTGTCATATGAAAGCTTATTAGGGTACAGAGCAAAGAAAAAAAAAAAAAAAGAATAGGGACACATTGGGGAAAAAAGCTTGAAATGTCAACTTTAATCTCAAAATTTCCACTTTAATCACATCATTTATTTTGTCATTAAAGCAGAACATCATAAACTTCATCTTTAAATCTTTAATTTGCTAGTCTCTCAAATCCCATCTAACTAAAGTATTACATTAAATGCTTTGTATTGTATGTGTTCTATGTGTGTGAATCACTACGTACTTCTTAAACCGTCTTTTTCTTCCTCCGACGGTACACAGAATCCATTACATTCGTGATATTACAGCTCTCTGAATAATTAAAATACTGAGATGTATATGTGAGATCATTTTCATGATGGTCGGAGTTAAAGTATGTATAAAACATGGGAACATGGTGGCGCAGTGATAATGACGAGTTGGTGCCCTGTCCACAGATTGTTCATGCCTCACACAAGATGCTTGCTGCGCCATGCATGACCTTCGATGAAATAATTTATTGCAGCAGTACTGTCTCTTTCAAACGTATTAACCCCCAATTCCCGTCCTTCTTTTCCTTCTCCAAGTAACCAATCACCACACAATCACCACATGTCAAGCCATCTGTAAGCTTAGAACGCCGATTCTTCAAAACTTTTAAGGAACATAGAAATATCTTCGTAGTACATGTTTAATTATTCTGTCCATATGTCCACCCAGGGTCACGTCAGCCCCAGCAAGAATACAGAGCGAGGCAGGAACAATTCGTGAACTAGCTAGCGCTGTGATACCGTGTCCTCACATGTTTAATTATTACCAATATAGATTACTTAAATGATAACATTTTATCTATATAATGTAATAAACATATTTTGCTGCATTTCATCTTAAAAATAATATTGTCATCATATGTAAATATGAGCTTTATAAAGTGGCTCAGGTTGTTCAATATAACTGTATCGCAAGTTTGCAGTGAGGTAATTGTACTAATAAGTACAAACAGTTCTACAAGGAGCACTTGATGGACTGATTGAGCGCGTTTATAGTTCTTGGGATGAAACTGTTTCTGAACAGCGAGGTCCCTACAAGAAAGGCTCTGAAGCGTTTGCCGTATGAGAGCAGTTCAATAGACTATGCGCATGGCTGAGGCAGCGTGTGCTTGATGCTGTGTACTGATAATCCTCTTTCCGATCAGCTGCTGTAGAGTTGTGATTCCACACTCAGATACAATGATATAAATACTCTGAGTATTGCAGTGAGAGTAACAACACTAAAGCAGCTATGTTATTTGGAATAGTTTGACTATTCCCTGGACCATAATATTGTTACGGGTTAGTTGCAATCAGATACCTTAAACTAATAAACAATATGCAGATCATTTCAGTGTATTTGATAAAGTCACATCAGGGATTTGGAGCTAAAAAAGAAAGGGAAACCACACTTGAACAAAAGCACTGCTTTGATGCTGGGTGCCGCCAGTTTGCAAAACCGAGCGGAGAACTTGCTTACAGCAAGCTTTTAGCTAGCGTGAAAATGTGCGTAGCTTTATGCCAAGTTTAGGTTTTATACATCGCGATGTGAGTGTGGAAACGGGCTTATGCAAAATTTAGGTGCGTATGCACTGTTTATACGTGAGGCCCCAAGTCATGTCACTTGAAGAACTTCTCAGATGATTCTGCAATTTTGGGGTGTATTGATACGGGGGATGAGACCAAGGAGTGGAGTCCAGTGGAGAAGTTTGTTTCTTGGTGCCAAGAGAATTGTGATTTTTATTTATTTTATTTTTATTTTTTGTATTTTGTTTTTCCAAGTGAAGTGACTTTCTCAGGGTCACACAGTATCAGTAGCAGGATCTGAACCCACAAAGTCTAAAGCCTTAACAACTACACCACACTGCCTGTCAAATTGATGGCTGTTTCGCCTTGGGTTTGCTGAAAATGCTGAAATATCCAGAAATTCGAACTCGGTGAAATAGACTGAAATGAATAGGGAAGGAGAAATTGCACTAACTTTAAATAGATTATAATGGTGCAATGATCTTTTAAGTTTCCCTGAGGGCTAGGGAAGTCTCTGCCACCTTTGCTGAATGGATTATTGTGTCCAAAATGTGACCTGAGCTGTGAGGCAGCTGTACTAACCACTGTACCTCCTAAAATGAAATTATACTTTGAGTCTATAATACTCTACATCCTTTCTCTCTTTCTGTCTTCAATGTTCCAACAACTATCAAAATAGATGCATTTTTGCTCAGATATTATTATTATATTTTATTTATATAGCTCCTTTGTTAATTAAATATTTTCAGAAAATTAGAGTATATACAAAGGAAACATGTTCAGTTTTTGAACTGAAGACCCGCCACTCCCCCTACTCATTCATTGGTCATGAGTCCTGCCCCATGTGAACATGATTCCTGTTTACCGATTACTCTGCATGTGTTTTGCACGCTGTGAGCACACGACCGTGTGGCATGACCTGTGGCTTGTGTGTTGGGACTGACATTAGATTTTTTCATGGATATTTTTATACGATGATTTGCTCTTGCCCATCATTGGTCATGCTAGATGTCTGTTCAATCAGTCACTTTCTCCTCTCCTTTCTCAATTAAAATGTGAAATTAATTTTCTGAGCCTTCAAAGCAAACTACGCAAGTACCATATAACAAAAATTACATTTTTGGGTGGATAATTCCTTTAAGCATTTTTATGGATGGATGGCTCAATGACCCATAAACTTCACTACATACTCCATAGTGATTCATAAAGCAGGTGGATGGAAATTGTAAATGTTTGTGAAGAATCCAATTGACACAACATTCTTGATACTTCACAAACTGCCTGTGAATAGTATGTTTACCTACCATTTAAATTATATATATATGGGAATGTTTTAAAGGCATATAATTGTTTTCTTCTTTCTGGCATTGATTATGTTTTATACTGCACAAGAGAAAAAGGAGTCAAGCATTTAAAATCTGTTTCATATAAAACACTGATAAGTGTGCAACTTCCTTTTTATCCCCTATTAAGTGAACTTTTTACTTGTGACAGTAAGATGAAGATCGTTTAGATTCTACAGGAAGCTCCTCTATTAGTAGTAGCCTGAAAATGAAATCCTTTAAGGTTTGATGTGGCCATCAAATATCAGCAAGTCCAAGTAGTAAAACTCGTGATGTTTGCCTAAGCACTCGCCAGAGGTGAAAGTGTCAATATTGTATTGATTAAAACTTTTCAGGCTGTTGTGTTTTATTTACAGCTCAGACAACGAATCGACTCTGAGTCAGAGTCTGGAACACGTCGGCTGATTTCACTTGAAACGTCTGTACAGGCACAGTACAAACAGAAGAGGCAGTTTATGGCAGTCGCATTAAAATAAGAAAATTTACCCCACCTTTGTTCACTTGCTAAAAATTCAGATTTCATTTATAGTATAACATCTTTATGGATAGAATAACAATCACCTCTTATGTTCCATTCAGATTGGAATATTCCAGTCAACTGATAACAAGTCCCTTTTTCCTGGGCCAGGGCACTCCAATATACCACGATAAGCTGTTTATTCATTCATTCATGCATTTTCCACCAGGGTTGGGGGGGTGCGTGCGCGTGCGCGCAACAGCCTTAACAATGAGGTCGATACATCTCTTTCCAAAGCCTCACTTGCCAACTCATATTGTGGGATCCAAAGTATTCCCATGCCACCTGGGAGATATTATTCTCCCAGCAAGACCTGGGTTTTCTCCTTGGTCTTCTCCTAATTGGTTGTTCCCATAAAATGTCTACATGGAGCTTCCAAGAGTAATTTGTATCAGATTCCTGGACCAGATCAACTGCTAAATTGAGACCATAGCATCAGATTAGGAGGTTCCGCTCAGCTTCACACTCGGTCACAGACTGTCCCAGCATGTGCTAGACTTCATCTCACTGAAACCAACGGGAACATGTCATTTGCAAAAAGCAGTGACACATTTCTAAGGCCGCCATACTAGATAACCCTGGTTGTTCCTTGATATCCTGTCCATGAAAATAATCGGTTTATTATGAAAAAAATGCTTAACATAAACACAAATTGTATGAAGTACTCTTTCATGTCCCCAAAATTGACTGGGACTGGGTTGGTTCCCATTTTATGCCCAAAGCTTCTGTTAGGGAAAATCTTAAAAAGCACTAACCAAACATTTCTTGAAATATCTATGCGTCTGGTCTACTAGACACCATGATGTTAAAACTGACTTAGTGTCAATGAGGAAGATTCTTCTCTGGTGATCCAAACCAATGACAAGGAGAATCCACAACTTAAGGACCATGCAGGTAAAAGGCTGTGGTGAGACTTGCAGATATCCCAGGTTCACGAATTAAATATATGTTGAGACTCAGTTATGGGACGCACTCTGGATCCCCTGGAAGTTGTAGCCAAGGAGAGAATTATGAACAATGCTGAACATCCTCTCTGTGACACAATAACAATGAGGACTTTCAGTCAACATATTATTCACTAGGGATTTGTCAGGAAACCCTGCGGAGGGCTCCTTCATGCTAATGGCAATACACCCATATAGTGCTTGACTGGGACTACCAAGTCTGAAGTTTTGTTTCTTTTTAGTCATTCTGGTGTGTGTCCAGACTAATGTGTGTGTGTGTGTGTGTGTGTGTGTGTGTGTGTGG
>JANRMT010062827.1:36329699-36356971 GCA_026402145.1 Polypterus bichir lapradei | reverse complement strand
ATATATATATATATATATGTGTATATATATATATATATATATATGTATATATGTATATATATATATATATATATATATAATTAATATAGATTTTTGTATATATGAGACCACAAGGGGATGCCACTGAGCCCAAAATACCAGCCACTGTTTCAATAAAAGTTCTTATTATTTATTCTTTTATTAATCACAATACCTCCTTCTGATGTTTTAAAGTCCAATTGCACAATTACAAATAATAAATAGTCATTTTCCTTCTCCTTCTGTTCCTCCCGATGAGTGTTACCCTCAGCTTCCTGACTCTACTTTGCCTAAGTATGCCAGAGTTTACAAGACCTGGGAGACTTCTTGAGCTAGTTTGGTAGGGATACTTTCAGGTCAGGTGGAAATTCCCCAGAGTGGGGAGAATATCTCTCGACAGTGCCATCTGGTGGCCCCCAGAGACCACAACCGGGTTGCCCTACCAAACAGCAGTTCCTATGATACCGTGTGGGTGTCCAAACTGGGATTGAACCATAGCAGTGCTTCCTCCTGCAGGGATGAATTGTCCCAGTCCAACCATGATAGCTTGAGTGCTCTGCTGTGGATAGAAAGCAAGAACCATTCTTGGTGGGTTGCTTGTCCCATTATGTTCTCCATCCTTTATGACCATCTGGCCACATAAGACACCCCAACTCCGTAGATATACAGTATGTAGGAAAAAAGTTTAAAGTATATTTCCATGCTGAAAAGGAAAGAAAGTTAAAGAAACAATGTTTTGGCCATATAGCCTTCATCAGTTGTGCTTTGGTAAAGGACAAATCAGGTAATATAAATAGGAAGGAACACAACCAGGGAGATGAAAGGAGGAAAGGTGAGAGATGGTGAGGAAAAGCTATCTTTAGAGAAGATGAATGGAAAGATTAAAATGTTAGTCAGTCATTAAGACCTGGAAAGAGATGTGATCCCAGGCTGAGAATGAGCTGAAGTTCTTATATTTTTCTTTGTCAAATGTCTTTAGAGCTCTGTGAAAGAACACAAATGGAGAGATCAGTGTGGCTATGATCAAGGATCAAGAATTGTTCTTCAATAGGCATTGTTAAGTCTTCAATTTTAACAACTCAGATCTACTCCCTGAAACGTTCTGCAAGCCATCTGCCTCTTTCTCTCATTTAGATGGCTGGACACATCCTACAAGAAATGCAGTACATAATAAGATTTCTTGTAGAATTTCAGGATGGCAAGAGGCCTTTTGCTTAATATTGAATTTTCAAGAGGGACCAGATACAAGGGTATTTTTTGGTGACATATTTGCAAGTGATGCAGCAGCTCCTGCTACTCAAGATGCCTGGTGGGGAATGTGGCTTTCCTCGGCAAGGTGACGTCTCGTGTGTCTTTGCTCTAGTGAGATGTGCCATTTTTGACTTATGACTTACCACTCTGTTCTATGACTGTGATTCTGGCTTCATGTCCTGAGTGTTGTTATTTACTTGCTCTCTTCCTGGTTAAAACCACCGCCTGCTTTTCTTTCAAAACCGTACTTGCCTTGTGCAAGCCAATATGAGCAGGCAGGCACCATAGTGATGCAGTAAGACCCATTTATACAGCATAATGGAAGTCCCTGAAGTAAATTCTGAGAAGCATTATGATTATGTGAGATACCACTTTAAGGTCTCTCTAGTGAAGGGCACAGTTGACAGCCCTGGTACCCTTCCATTATTGTTGCTACTTCTGAATGTCTGAATAACAGCAGTCCTGACTGCTGTCTCATTGGCGTAATTAACAGTGGCACTTTCTGTAAGAGACAGTCTAACAAGCAGAAATGCCAAATGTCAGCGGGCCTCACCAGCAGCATGCCGTCTGTGTAGGTCTGTATTTGTATTTTGAATGGAACCTAAATGTTGATGCTGCTCTTGCGTAATTATCCTCCACTCTCTGATGGCATTCATACTGTATTATATAACTAAGGGTAGCATTCCCTGCTGGCAACAATAGATTCAAAGCACAGTCAGTCACTTTCACTCACCCATCTTTGACAGGCTCCCATTGTATCATTCCAGATAATTTCAGAATGAGGATGGCACAGTCATTTGCTCATATCCAGCATTATGGGTTTGAATGCCAAGCCTATGCCTCTACCTTTGTAGAGTTTGCATGTTCTGTAGTGTCTGCATGGGTTTTCTTCCAAGTTCTTTAACGATGTGGGAAGAAAAGATGTGTGTGTTAGTTTAATTGATTAATTTGTGTGTGTAGGTCCTATGATGGACTTGTGCTCCTTACAGTGTTACTTTCTGCCTTGTACCCAGTGTTATTAGGGTAGATTCTGGCCTCCAGATCCCTAAATTGGATTTAGAGAGTTAGAGAATACATAAAAATATTAGAAATTTGACAAATGAGAGAAGACCATTCACTCCATCAAGCTTGTTTGTTTAGCTAATAGGTAAGCTGTCCTGATATCTCATCCAGACACTTCTTAAAGGTTGTCAGGGTTTCTGCTTCAATGACATGTCTTCAAGGTATTTTCCAGATTCCCAAAACATGCTTCCTGGCTTCAGTCTTAAATTCTCTTCCCCTTAATTTCCACTGGTTTCTTTCAGTATATAATTTGCCATTTAATTGAAAGACTTCTGCAGCATCTACTTTATCAGTGCCTTTGAGGATTTTGAAGTAGGTCGTCTCATACGCTACTTAAGGCTAAGCAGGGTTATCTCCATAAATCTGTCAGAGTAGGAGATGTCCTCAAGTTCTTGGATGCCCTCCACAGTTTCAAGAATGTTTTGTCATTTCTTTCAAAATGAGCTCACAAACTGCAGCCACCCTCCTAAGGGTCCAAACACCAGCATCATATAAGGAAATAAAATGTACACCCTGAGGGAAGAACCCAAGAGTCATTGTGGACTGTTTGCTATCTACATACATACAGGGGACCAAAGCCATTAAGAAGTATGGTAGGTTTACTGGGTGATAATTGTCACGTACTCATAGTAAGATATTACTGCATAGTCAGAGAGAGAAGGTTAAGTTTCAGTAATATGCTGGCATTCTTCGAGTAACAACACACTAACATGATAACAGTGATGCATATTACATTATTTATCTTGATTTTCAGAAGATGTTTTATAAGATAGCAAATATTATGGTGAGAGGAACTATTCAGAATTAGATGATATTAAAATTGGTGCTCCTCAGGGATCGGGACTGAGGCCGGATAAGTTTATGGAAAGTGAAATTGAATGTAAGTAAATGTAAGTTACTAGAAATAGGAAGTAAAGAAGGTAGGTTTGACTACAGTTAACTTCGTTGAAGTGCACGGCCTCCAGATGAGATCACCACGTGTGCTTAATAGGAGTGCAACATGTCAGTCCTGAAAATTGACCATTCAATTACCCCACCTACTAGCCTAGACAAATGCAATAAAACATTCACTAAAATAGACTACAGTGAAGAATATAGTGGATACATGTATAATACATACCTATACATATACATTGACTGTTCAGATATACATGTACTGTACCTGTACATCTTCAGCCCTCCCTATACTTTTTTTGTTTACTGTCCGTATTGTTGTTGTATTGCCAGCCTTGCAATATCGATTCATTATTGTAAATCCGAGAAATCTGGCTGGGATGAACACTATAATGTTTCGTAAAAGAGACCTGACTCTCCTTGTTGTCAAATCTATTTAAGACATCGACACGTTCAGCCAGAGACAACGGTTTTTGCACACGGGACTACAGTCAACACCATAGTTAAATGTCACGACAGCTAACTTATCACAGTTGAGTTGCAAGGTTAATCCATAATGTCATTCGTTGCTAACAGACTTTTGTTTAATGCATTGGCAGTTCTGAAATTACATTTACATTTACATAATAACACGCTGCTAAACTGACTACAGTGTACACCTAGTAATTGAACTGTAAACTGTTAGGCCTCCGTACAGTAGGGGGATTGGACATCAGCACCTGAATGATCCACCTTCAGCCATGCTATTTAAATCGTCGCACACTGATTAGCCTTTTGAGCATGTCAATCAATATCGTTGTTTGACTAGTGGATGTGAAGAGACTGTGCAGTTAACCAGAGTGAATTTGGCTGGAGGGAATAGCAGTGGGATCAATAATGTATGTGCGCTTAAGTGGACTGTGCACTTATCGCTTGTGTACTTATCCAAATTTATTGTCCATTTACTTGTCTTTATACAAATAAGGACCATGCAAGTCACGTGCAGCTAAGCGGAGCGTGCGCTTAAACAACATGCACTTAAGTGGAGTCTACTGTACATGTTGGAAGGTTTGAAAACCTGAATGTACACCCTGTGAGAAGGACCAAGGAGTCATAGTGGACTTTGTGTCATGATATGTGAAGTACAAGTTAAAGGAGGTTATGCTTAAACTATGTAACACACTGGCGAGGCCCCACCTCTCCATTTTACAGAAATGACATAGCAGCGCTAGAGAAAGTACATAGAAAACCAACTAGGCTGATTCTGGGACTGAGCTGCATGAAATATGAGGAGAGACTGAAGAAGATAAACCTTTTTAGTTTAAGCAAATGGACAATAACATGTCACACGACTAGAGAGTTTAAAATTAAGAAATGAATTAGTCCAACGGATCCAGGCTGTGACTTTAAATTGAGTTCATCAAGAATACAGAGACACAGTTGGAAAATTAACAGTAAATTTTACCCAAGCATAAGGAAGTTTTTCTTTACACAGAGAACCACAGACTCTTGGAATAAGCTACCGAGTAGTGTGGTGACAGTAGGACTTTAGGGACCTTCAAACTTCATCTTGACATCATTTTGGAGAAATGAGGTGGATAGGATTGGCGAGTTGTATTGGGCTGAATGGCCTGTTCTCATCAAATATGTTCTAATGAAGCTGTAAGTCCTTGAAAAAAGAAGTCAATGCAACATACATCAGAGCTGTGAGGAAGCAACACTAAACACTGCATCATCAGTTTTACACTAACATTTTGTCATTTTTAAGTGACGTACCAAGTCTATTTCAGAGACATCTTTATATAATGTTCTTTTAACAGCCGTTTTGTTTTTCTTTTGTATATTTTTTTTTGTTTCATTATTTTTTCTGAGCTACATTTTTCTTTCATTATTTGAAATTTCTGTTGGTTTACTTTCTGTTTTTTTAAATTATCTTTTCTGTTTTGTTTTTTCTTTTCATAATCATTTTAGTCCATAACTGTAATTTTCTGTTTTAACTATCTTTTTCTGTTTCAGTTTATTTTGTCATTTTACTTTTGTAGTCACTAGCTCACAAAGAAAGCATCCGTACCAGCTCACCTTCTCTTAATGACTGAATATTTCCAAAATACATGCAGGTTTTGACCTGAAGGTCTTCAAGGTTCAGCTCCTCACTTCACTGCTTGATATCTTCTACCAAGCTGTAAAGAAACTTCCAAATATTTCGACAAAGTGTTTACCTGACCAGCTCCCATCACTGCTTTCTTACTCAAGAAAACACAAGTGCTAACAATAAAAGTTTGCTTCAGCAATATTGTGGGTCCTGTGATTGTAAATTTCATTTTAATGTTTTACCGCCTTTCAAACAGCACAAGACACAGAATGCACCTTCTTGTCAACATGACTTTATTGTGTAGTAAATAAAAAAATTCTGTATGTGATATTGCAAGACATATTTCAAAAGGGTGTCATTTATATAATATATAAATTCTACTGATATGTGTAAAATCCACCTAGAACATTGAAACTATCCATCACGTGACCAAAAACAAAATGAAAGGTGTAGAAGACAGGAAAACAAAATACACTGTGATAAAATCGCCAACCAAAATATCAGATATAATGGCAATACTATAACTATATCAAAAAAGAAAAACTAATTCACCCAAATTAGGACTTGAGTCAGAAAATATGGATTCCTAACATTCACAGTGCATTGATGAGATGCTGATTACATATTGAAATACTGTACTGTATCAAATTTTGCCCACCTCTGAGACATTTGATCCATGAACTCCACTATGCTGAAAATGTAAAAGCCAAGAGCCCACTAGGGGGAAATAACTCAGCTGTTTATAGTTACTGACCGAAATGTAACTTATCTGAGGGCCTGGAAGATCTGGGTCCATATTTATGAAGATTTTCAGAATTTCTTCTACAAATTGCTTTAGAAGGCCCACTAGAATAAGAATTTGTCCTACCTCAGAGTAGGGCTTGACCATTCTCAAGTCCCAGCGAGGAGTAGGAGGTCAGGTCTGAAAATGAATGATGTCACAATTTACAGCAGCACTTGCTACAACTTGACACTCATGATGACATTTTATATATGCTGAGGCTTCACCACAAAAATAAGAGTCAAAGAAGAAGAGGAAAGAAAAACATAAGGCGTGTAATTGTTGACACTTTGTAACATGCATAATATTGTAACAAACACAAAGATGGAAAAACCGACACACACAGTGCAAATGAGAGGTAATCCAATTAACCGGCATATTTATTTTAAAATGATGGACCCACAGTCATACTTTCATAAGAAGCACCTTGTAAAGTGACAGTTACTGAAACTGGCCTTGTCTATTCCTGCACCCTTACTGAAGTTGTGGTCACTGTTGCACTTTTCCCAATCATCTTCCACAGTTACATTACATGTTTGTCTTTCTCCTTATCTTCTGTGAGGCTCTGTTTATCCAGTGCCCCAGGAGACTCGGCCTGCCTTGTTGAGCCTTTCTGGGACTGTAAAGTGTAATGCAAATGTTCCAGAGGTTGTGGAATGTAGAGCTCAGCATACCTGTGTGACATTTTGCTGTCAACCATGCATCTCGCCCAGCATATCTTCAGGGTTATTTGCTGGCCGCTACAATACAGTTTGCATCCATGGACACCTGTGTGTAATATATATATAGATACTCTGATATTGCTTGCGATTCTATCGTGCATGCTCATCCACACTTCAGACAATGGTCTTTATGTGTGTGCCGATTTGCATGAATGCAGCTTGCCTTAACGTTGCCTCACAGGGAGTCTGTGAATTACCTTATGCAGTGTAAGGGCATTCAAATTTGAGAATTGCTTGATTAGATAAATAGGTAGATAGATACTTTATTAATCCCCAAGGGGAAATTCACATACTCCAGCAGCAGCATACTAATAAAAAAAAAAAATATATATATATATATATATTAAATTAAAGAGTGATAAAAATGCAGGTATAACAGACAGTAACTTTGTATAATGTTAACGTTTACGCCCCCCTGGTGGAATTGAAGAGTAGCATAGTGTGGAGGAGGAACGATCTCCTCAGTCTGTCAGTGGAGCAGGACAGTGACAGCAGTCTGTCACTGAAGCTGCTCCTCTGTCTGGAGATGATACTGTTCAGTGGATGCAGTGGATTCTCCATGACTGACAGGAGCCTGCTCTGCCACGGATATCAAACTGTCCAGCTTCATGCCTACAATAGAGCCTGCCTTCCTCACCAGTTTATCCAGGCATGAGGCGTCCCTCTTCTTTATGCTGCCTCCCCAGCACACCACCGCATAGAAGAGGGCACTCGCCACAACCGTCTGATAGAACATCTGCAGCATCTTATTGCAGATGTTGAAGGACGCCAGCCTTCTAAGGAAGCATAGTCGGCTCTGTCCTCTCTTGCACAGAGCATCAGTATTGGCAGTCCAGTCCAATTTATCCGGCTGCACTCCCAAGTATTTATAGGTCTGCACCCTCTGCACACAGTCACCTCTGATGATCACGGGGTCCATGAAGGGCCTGGGCCTCCTAAAATCCACCACCAGTTCCTTGGTTTTGCTGGTGTTCAGTTGTAGACAGTAGATTATAAGATGCACAGGCCATCACTAGTATAAAGTTGCCTTTTCCGTGAGAAATTAATTAATTAATTAATTTCAACTATGCATTGATGGATCAATGACTTAATGTGCCGGTTTTGTTATGAATATCATTCCATCTCTATCAAGCGGGTATCTTTTTGCAAGTTCATTGTTGTCCAGTGTTTCCAAAACATTCTGCTTTTCCTGGGATTTGCATGCCGATCTCTGCCTGAACACCATTTTCTGGAGGATTCTTGCGAGTTAGGACAGCTCATGACCTCTCCTAAATCCCAGTGAAGTTAAGCAGTCGTCAGTCAGTCATTGTCCGACATGCTATATCCTAACACAGGATCATGGGGGTCTGCTGGAGCCAATCCCAGCCAACAGAGGGCGCAAGGCTGGAACAAACCCACAGGCAGGGCACCAGTCCACCGCAGGGCACACACCAAGCACACACTAGGGACAATTTAGGATCACCAATCCACCTAACCTGTATGTCTTTGGACTGTGGGAGGAAACCACGGAGAGCACAAGCAAACTCCACGCAGGGAGGACCCGGGAAGCGAACCCAGGTCTCCTTACTGCGAGGCAGCAGCACCACCACTGCGCCATCGTGCCGCCTTCATAATTTCCTAATTTGGGAAAATTGATAAAATACCTTTAGGACCAAATTGGTGTCACTCTGAGATTTAGGACCACTTTCCTACTCTGTGTGATGGATATACATGGGCACTGGTCCTTGATCATCCTTCAGCAGGGAGGGTAGAGGAGCTGCGAGAAGGTGCAGAACCCAAAGTCGAAGTGAGCCTTAAATGGGTCGACAGCTTTTACAGGTTATTGAGTGTTTATCAAATTAATATTCATGTGATAATTCTGGTTGTGGTCAATGTCAGGTGGACATTTTAGAATGGAGTGCCTTCATAGTTTCCTCCCAAAAGCTCAAATCTTTACTTAAATGCAGTTTCAGTCAGGAAAGAGACAGACGAATTTAGAAGCTGTTTTACTCAAACTAAGAACCATGAATCAGTACAGCAGAAATTACCTAAACAGTGAAAGTCAGATGACAGAGATGGAAACTGATAGTGCCAGACGAGCAACCTGACCAAGAGATGAAAAGAGACCAGAGGGAACAGCTCAGATAGCCTATTAAAGGACATGAGGTCTGCCCAATGGTCAGTTTATGGTTTGAAGTGACCAGGTGCTATTTCTATGCATACTATGCCAGGCAAAAAAGTGTATCCATGTTTGGAGATAGCATTCACTGTAGAACTGTAAAGAACCTATGAAACCTCAGACATTTTCCCTGGATGGATGACGTCACCACCTGTACTTAAAATGCGTTTCTCACTGGCATAATCAATGAACCCTACTTCCTGGGACCCCACTCCCGTATCGGGCTTTGTCAAGCTCATCCTTTGACTTAAACTAAAGCCAAGTGTTTCTCCTATTTGATTCTTTGTGTTCTGTAGTATAACATCATTGCCATATTACTGAAGAAGGATATAACTGTTGTGGCCTGCAGGGGGCATGCTAGCTTCTCAAACCTGACCACAAACAGATGCAGACACAAGTTCAGGCGAGCACACAGGTTTTGTTTTGCTGTTAAAAACTCTTCCCAAATGTTTCCCCACTTGTAACCACAACTCAAAATACTAAAAAGCAGCACACAGCAATGCCTTTCTCTTCCTCTCTTTATCTTTCTGTCTCCACTCCTCCTCCTGCAAACTTTGTCATCTTCCTCCCAACTCTAGCTCCTGGAGCAGTGGCAATTGGCTCCTTTTATGTAATCCCTGTTAGTACTTCTGGTGTCCCATAGGATTTCTCCAGAAGCACTTCAGGGTAAGGTGGGAAGCCTGATGACTTCCGTCTTGGGAGTACCTGCAGCACCCCCTGGTGGCACCCCCATAACGAAACAGGGCTGAGCCACCAAACTCCATTTCCCAATGTGCCCTGTGGGAATCAGTAGTGCCTTAGCAACCCGGGGGGCCTGCCATCTAGCGATCTGGGGGAGTTAACGCCCTCTGTATGTTCATTCCCCTGGTCCTTCCACTTCAGAGGTATCCCAGCTGTCTGCCACACTAATCTATATAGATTCTGGCTAAGTAATACACTGCAGTCACTAACAGACCCATTTCCAGTGAGCATGCACCCCCTGCTTGATATAGAAGACTATGTTAATCCCCAGTTATTTTTTTGCTCAAAGCATAACTCATTTCAATGCCCTCTCACAATATTCCTGTATGGGTTGCAGTGAGGCACCAATTTATTGCAAGGCTCACCCCCAGACAAAGCACCAATTTAGAATCCCCCAGTAATCTGATTTGTATTTTTTGTTTTTTTAAAAAAGCCCAGAAAAAAAAAACATGCAGACTTTGCACAAACAGAAGTCAGGTACAGAATCCAAATCAAGGTTGCTGGATTGGAGCTAACCTCTGCACCATCATGCCACCCAATGTTACTATTGGAGATCTGCTGAAGGTCTTCACAGTTGAGTTGTATTCAATTGTCTGCCCTTCTGTGATTATGAGGTAGCATTCAAGACAAATATCGCTTTTTGCTTATGGCAATGAAAGTAACAGTAACTGAATGGTTAACAAACTTTATAATAAAGTCACAAACAGGATTTCACTGAGTTCAGAGAACCAGACACTCCAGCTGACTGACAGGACACACACCTGTCTAAGTAGGCCCCCGGGTGCACACAGGCCTTTGGCTTCGTTTCTGTTTATTCGGTGATTGTGTAATAATTTCTGCTTCCTTTTCCTGTATTTGAGATTTGATACAAACACTGTTGTGTTTACAGAATAAAACAAAAATTAAATATGTCCTGGTGCTCAGTTCATTAAAGCTGTTGTGGTTACCACCCTTGAGCATTATTTATTACACTGTGCTCCCACCACTAAAGGAGGGTGAAGAATTCTGTTTTGGCGTCTTGAGTAAACATTTATGGCTCTCACACCATGCAAGAAGCTGACACTCAATCAAGTTTATAAAACAAAGTGGCACACTGATTCGTACTGATGGCTCTGAAGATCTGTGATTAACTCCCAGGCTGGATTGTATGTGCTGTAAGAGAACAGGCAGACCATGATAAAAATTTGGGGCACCATGCTGGTTGCCCTGAATAACTTAATTGCTGCAATTCCAGATGCAAGTTGTACAGTGAACTGTTTCAAGCTGGCAGATCTTCCAGTCTTAAGTCCTTCCGACAGGAAGGGGCGGGGCCTGCTGAATGGACACCTGTCAATCATCTAGTCTGCAGAGACAGGACAGTGCCAACCCCAGGAGCGGCAGGAAATTACAATCACCCAAGTCCTTTAGCTGTCTTCTGTGTGCACATGTGTGACAGTGGGTATACCGTTGAAGTCCAAAAGTGCATGTCAGCTTGATTGTTGACTCAACTTACAGCATTATGAGAGCATGAATGTGACCTGTTTTGGAATGGCAGCCTATCCAGGAATTGTTCTGGTCTATACCCAAGCTTTAACTCGCATTTAATGAATGAAAGATTTAGAAAGCTGATAATTGCCCTATAATAATTTAACTATCATCGAATCCCATAAACACCAAAAGTGACTCTACTTCGTTGGGCCTTTGAGTGAGGCCCTTAACCTGCAATTGCTCCGTCGTGGGTATGACATTAATCTGCACCCAGCCCGGCATGTAGGCCCTCTAACCTACAGGGGAAAAACCTGGAGGTTGGTGGCAGAATTGGCACTCCAGCCACCATAAAAAAAACCTCACGGCTGCACTCAGGTCCTAATCTGGGATCCCGAGTTGGTTTGTTATGTGGTGGGTGCAGCAATGCGCTGCATCAGCGTGTGCTCCTAACCTCACTAGAACTTCACTCCTCCCTCATATTTATCACAATATACATTGGGTGTGACGAGGATGGAAATGAGTACATCAGAGGGTCAGCTCAGGTTGGAAGGTTGGGAGACAAAGTCGGAGAGGCGAGATTGCGTTGGTTTGGAAATGTGCAGAGGAGAGATGCTGGGTATAATGGGAGGAGGATGCTAGGAATGAGGCTGCCAGGAAAGAGGAAGGCCAAAGTGAAGGTTTATGGATGTGGTGAGAGAGGAGATGCAGGTGATGGGTGTGACAGAGCAAAATGCACAATACAGGAAGATATGGAACAAGATGGTATGCTTTGATTAAAAATTGTCATAAATTGAATGGCGGCTACTTATAGCAAAAGGTTCTACAGGAGCACAGGAAAGGTTGGAGTGGGGAAAAAGGTAAGCATTGGGCCAAGTGTAGGAATCGGCCTTGGGTAGAATGGACTCTCAACAAGAAAAATGATCAGTTTGATGTACTGTAATTCACCCCTGAAATGAATAAAGCTGGTTTTATAAAACTCACCTACAGACTATTTAAAAGAGAATGAATATCATATGCAGATGATTATATACTTGGTGGATCATTGGTTAGGTAGCACATTGGTTTCCCATCTGTGGAGAGTTTGCATGTTTTTCCTGTGTATGGTTGCATCCCCCCACAGCATTTAAAGATGTGTGTGCTAGGTAGGTTAGTTATTCAATAATCCACCTTTTGTGGTTTGTGTGTGAGTGTCCTGTGATGAACAAGTAATCAGCTTTGTCACTATTCTCTAGTGCTGCCATGTCCCTTTTGTAATATGGAGACCAAAACTGCTCACAATACTCCAGGTGATACCTCATCAGTGCATTATAAAGCTTAATTATAAATATCTTAGGTTATACAGCATGATGTACAGTGTACATACCAAACATTATTGATGGCTTCAGAATACAGTCAAGAGGTTGATAGTAACAAGTCCACTATGACTACTAGATCTCATAAGCAGCATGTTCAGTTTTCAGAGCTCCCATTGTGTATTAAAATGACTCCTAAGGATCTTCATTCTTAACATTGCTCAATTCTGAGGTTCCTTGTGCCTTAACCATTTGCTTCCAATGTTTTAGCCAAGTTTGTACCCATCTACACACCATGCTATGAACTCCCACTTCTTTTTTTTTTTTTTTTCTGACGCCCAACCTATCACGTGGCACCGTATCAAAAGCTTTCTGTAAATCAAGATAAGTAATATCTTATTCACCACTCTTAGCATATGTTTATGTGGCTTTCTCATTGAATTCCAGAAAAATCAGTAAAACATGACCTCGATCTTCTGAATCCATGCTGACTGTTCAGTAAAAGTCCTGTTCCTGCTATGTGATGCTCAATCTTTTCCTTAACAATTCCTTCCATTTATTTGCCTTTGATGCACAATAAACTTAGTGGTTACTTGGAACATTCCAGCTCAGTTTTGTTTTAGTTCTGTCCTTTGCTACTAACTCCAGGGGGTCCAGAGTACATTCCATAACTGAGCCTGCCCTTTTAAATAGCTTGTTGATTCGGTGGGCCTCTCTTCAAGTGATGTTACCAGCAGTGCAGAAAATCGCGCTGGTCATCACAGAGTTGTAGAAGATGTCAATAATGTCACTTCCCACGTTAAAGGTATGCAGTCTCCTAGGGAAAATGGCTTGCTCTGCCCTTTCTTCTATAGTTTGTCTGTGTTCTGAGACCAGTCTGACCTGTCACTGATTTGGACCCCTGAGTGCTTGTAGGAGTGCACCACCTCAACATCACCTCCTTGAATAGTGACTGGACATAGAGGTTCTTTGGTGCAGTAAAAGTCAATGGGAAGCTTCTTGGTTTTGCTGATGTTAAATTGCAGACAATTCTCTTTGTACCAAGAAACAAACTTCTCCACCTGCCTCTCCTCTATCTCATCCCTCATATCAATACACACCATAAGTGCAGAATCATCTGAGAATTTCTTCAATTGACATGACCTGGTTTTATATTTGTAGTCGGAGGTGTACAGAGCGAAGAGAGAAGCAGAAAGGCCTGTTCCTTGTGGTGCTCTAGTGTTGCTCACACAGTCCTTGAGTCTCACAAACTGCAGTCTACCTGACAACAACAACAACATTTATTTATATAGCACATTTTCATACAAAAAAGTAGCTCAAAGTGCTTTACATAATGAAGAAAAATAAGACAAAATAAGAAATTAAAATAAGACAACATTAGTTAACATAGAAAAAGAGTAAGGTCCAATGGCCAGGGTGGACAGAAAAAAAAAATCTGGAGGGTTACCAGGCCATGAGACCACCCAGTCCCCTCTGGGCATTCTACCTAACATAAATGAAACAGTCCTCTTTGTAGTTAGGGTTCTCACGGAATCATTTGATGTTGAAGGTCATACAGACTTCTGGCTTTTAATCCATCCATCATTGTTGGAACATCACGCTGCTTTGAGTAGATGGTGGTGGCGCAAGCCACCACCAAAAAGACACCGGAAAAAGAAACAGTAGAGAGAGTAGGGGTTAGTACAGATTTTAGAGCCACCATGAATAGTTATAATGAATTAGAAATAGAGTATCAGGATTAAATTACAGTTAGGTTATGAGAAGGCCATGTTAAAATAATGTGTTTTCAGCAGTTTTTTTAAAGTGCTCCACTGTATTAGCCTGGCGAATTCCTATTGGCAGGCTATTCCAGGCTATTTAAGGTGCATAACAGCAGAAGGCCGCTTCACCACTTCTTTTAAGTTTTTTTCTTGTAATTCTAAGGAGACACTCATTTGAGGATCTGAGGTTACGATTTGGAATATAAGGTGTCAGACATTCTGATATATAAGATGGTGTGAGATTATTTAAGGCTTTATAAACCATAAGCAGAATTTTAAAGTCAGTCCTGAATGATACAGGTAACCAGTGTAGTGACATCAAAATTGGAGAAATGTGCTTGGATTTTCTTTTCCTAGTTAGGATTCTAGCAGCTGCATTCTGCACTCATTGCAAATGATTTATATCTTTTTTGGGTAGTCCTGAGAGGAGTGCGTTACAGTAATCTAGTCAACTGAAAACAAACGCGTGAACTAATTTCTCAGCATCTTTCAATGATATAAGAGGTCTAACTTTTGCTATGTTTCTTAAGTGAAAAAATGCTGTCCTAGTGATCTGATTGATATGCGATTTAAGATTCAGATTACAGTCAACAATTACCCCTAAGATTTTTACCTCTCTCTTGACTTTTAATCCTAATGTATCCAGTTTATTTTTAATAGCCTCATTGTATCCGTTATTGCCAATCACTAAGATTTCAGTTTTCTCTTTATTTAGCTTGAGAAAATTACTATTCATCCATTCAGAAATACAAGTAAGACATTGTGATAGTGAATCAAGAGAGTTGGGGTCATCAGATGTTGTTGATAAATACAGCTGTGTGTCATCAGCATAGCTGTGGTAACTCAAGTTATGCCCCGAGATAATCTGACCTAACGGAAGCATGTAGATTGAGAATAGCAGCGGACCCAGGATAGAGCCTTGTGGAACACCATATCGGATATCATGTGTCTTCGAGTTGTAATTCCCACAACTAACAAAAAATTTTCTCCCTGCCAGGTAGGATTCAAACCAATTTAAGACACTACCAGAGAGGCCCATCCATTGACTAAGGCGATTTCTAAGAATATTATGATCAATGGTGTCAAATGCAGCACTCAGCACTCAGATCTAAGAGGATGAGAACAGATAAATGGCCTCTGTCTGCATTTACTACTTTAACAAGTGCAGTTTCTGTGCTGTGATTTGTTCTAAAACCTGACTGAAATTTATCAAGAATAGAATGTTTATTGAGGTGGTCATTTAACTGCATAATGACCATAATGTCCATTATCTAGGACACCATAGGCTCATCCAGCTGCACATCTGTGAGCCCATACCTTAACAAAGATGGCTGGATGGCATTGAAAAATGAATAGATGATTGATCAAGGGCCATCCTAATGTGTAAGTTATCTAGGTTTTAGCCAAAGGAATGAAATGCTCAACTAGGATATTAGGATCCCCTTGACCCTAAACTGGATAACTAGGTCAAAATAATGGACAGATGGATTGGAAACATAATAAAAATATAATCACAGGAATTCCAGCCAATGCCTTTATAATAAGACTGCAAAAACATAACAGACACTCAATAAAAAGGAGCACTGGCCATCACAGAGTTGTAGGAGATGTGAAGGATATCACTTCTCACATTAATGGAATGCAGTCTTTGAAGCAAGTAGAGCCTGCTCTGCCCTTTCTTATATAGTTGCTCTGTGTTACTAAACAAGCCCAACCTGACATTGATGTGGGCCACCAAGTACTTGTAGCGGTGCACCACCTACACATCCACTCCCTGAATAGTGACCAGACATATTGGCTCTTTGGTGTGATGAAAGTCAATAAGCAGTTCCTTGGTTTTGATGATGTTAAGGTGCAAACAATTCTCTTTGCGCCAAGTAGCAAAATTCTCCTCCTGATTCCTCTCCCCTGTCTAAAATTGATACACCCCATAATAGCAAAATCACCTGAGAATTTCTGCAAGTGATGTAGCCTGCTGTTATATTTATAGTTGGAGGTGTACAGAGTGAAGAGAAAAGCAGACAGGCCTGCTCCTTGTGGTGCTCCAGTGTTGCTCACATCCATATCAGAAATACGGTCCTTGAGTCACTGTAGGGGGGGTGTAGGGGGACAGGCACTCCAAAATATACAAAGGAGCAAGATTATTTAAAGCTTTATATGCCATTAGTATTTTTAATTTTGGTTCTAAAGGACACAGACAACCAATGTAATGATGCTAAAACTGATGCTATTTAATTTAATATATTGAATTAATCCCTGAGGGGACATTGTCTTTTTTTCCATGGCCTTTGGAGGTCTGAGTGCAGGGTCAGCCATTGTACAATGCCCCTGGAGAAATTTTCAAGTTAAGGGTCTTGCTCAAGGGCCCAGCCGAGAAAGATCCCTTCTGGCAGTGACGGGATTTGAACCAATAATTTTCCAGATACCAGCACAGATCCTTACCCTCAAATGTCCTCGAAATTTCTTTTTCTGGCTAAGATTCTTGCATTTCGCGGCCTTTAGACAAAACTTAGCACTGGTCTTTGATTGAATAGCATACTTTTATTCTACATGTCTGAGGTTAGTTAAAGGGGGCTCGATGTCCTGTGTGGGCCAGGTTCCCAGGGAATTAGGATCCACCCTTGTCTAAAACATTAAATTGAGGTTAAGTGAGCAAGATGTTAAATAGATGAGTTGCTTTTGGGATTTTAAAAATTTTACTTGATAAACTTTTTCAAACTCATCCTATTTCTTGAATGTTATTGTGCTTAGGATCATAATATTTATTTATTAGTTACTGTCCTGAAACTTTACTTGACCCCTGCATTGGTTGTTATCCCCCAAACTGCACATAACAACAACAGTAAACCACTCATTTTAGTTATGTTGATTTATTTTGCACTGTCCAGTTCTTCACCTTTTTCGTATACATTATTATATTTATAATGTTGAAAAGTCCTTTAATTCTCCATGCCAGATCCTAAAGCAAAACAGGAAAAAGTTTCTCTGTTTAGTTTCTATAGCAACTGCAACCTTTTTACTAGCCTGTAGTGACCAAGCCTGAATAAATATGAAGTGTTTTCAATGTTTAGAAAGCTGAGTTTGGACAGTCATGAGCTCTGCATACTTAAGGATTGAAAGCATTTTTTTTTTCTTTTTTCCGGCGCTCCTATTTCCTTTCATAAGTCTACAATCACACTCCTGGAGTGAGCTGCTTTCGTGATTTTTTTTATAAAGCAATGACCTCACTCTCACTGTGTCTAATCTGAAAGCAGACATTGTGTAAAAGCTCAGACTTAAAGTACAATGAGAAACCATTAATTTGGACGATATAATGGCTTGAATATGTGTCGATCAGCTCTGAAACATCCCTGCGCTATGTGGCACTGACCAGTTTATTGTCCATAAGGAATGTATGTTAAGTCAAGGCTCCCCCTCCATGATTTTTGTATTGACATATTGGGTTTTGTTGCACCTTTCTGTTGTGAACACATCCCAGGTCAAATGTGTAGAAGAATGGAAAGGTTAAGAGACTTACTTGAGGGCATCAGGGACTGAATGGGCAGTTGAAATCAGCACCTAACAACCATGTGATGACTGCTGGCCAACGCTGTTTCACACTTCCAAAGCACCAGAAGCTCTCCTCTTTTCCTAACGGCCAATAGCATACTGCCTGACAGAGCCGATGCTGTACGAACGCATTACAGGTACGGCAAGTTCAAACACAATCTCGATCCATTTTTAACCTTTTTCCATTCTTTCATGATATATAAAACACAAGCCATCAGAAAGATGTGTTTCCCATCTGTCTGAGAGGTCTAAAGCCCCCGTGTTCCTTATTCCTAATCGCTGCATTGCACTTCCAGCTGAGTGCTCATTGGTTGTCAGCCCTCGCACACACAGAGCCCTCCCCTATGACTAAAGATAATGATGAGCCTGCTAATGACAGCACCCCCTTTCATCCAGGGGTGATACCACATACCTCAGGTGAGCCCAGAAGGTGATTCTCTGATGTGTATGTGTGCCAACTGTTATATTGAAAACTTATTTGTAAGTAGAGAAAGTTCACATTAAAATAATGCTAGAAAGTACTGTAAAGTATTGCCAATGCAATCACTTTGTATACAAGAGACCAGAAATACACATGTCATGTGCAGGAAGCTGTTGCATTCATTATGGCCAGTTATGTCTGCAGTGTCCCGTTCCTTGATCCAATTACAACTTTATGGGACCACACACTTATATGCAGTCAGACAATGCAGGAACGGACTTTATACAATGCATAGCTGTATTTGGGATATTTGGCATAAAATTAGCATCAATGAAATTGTATTCATTGTATCAGCTCACTTATTACACTATAGAGTTACAGGAGATTGAATCTTATATCCCTAAAAGGTTACTTGGTTATTCCAAACTGGCCCAGTATGAATGCGAGTGTGAGCGCGACTGGTCCCTGTCATGGAATGGCACTCTTTCAAGGGCTTGCGGGATAGGCATCAGCTTCCTGCGACCTAGAACTGGACACGTAGGATAGAAAATGGATGGACGTTTAGCTTGTCTTATTGAACTATATGCTGGAAGTTTGCAGGATTTTAACATACTGTTTGGCTAACAACTTTAGTGTGAAAGTAACTTCATGATTTCTGATTATTACCAGGCTGGACTGCGAGGGGCAATGTTAAGTTTATAAGAGATTTAGGCTCATGTTTTAATTCACTGATGATATTGGCTGCTTGTAGTATTTGGCGTGTTTCCTTGATTTCTGTTTACTCTGCGTAGCCAGACAACAGCAACTTGTAACTTAAGCTTGCTATTCAGTGAAACCTTCTTCCAGTTTTGTAAGTGGCACGCTTGATAATTACTGCAACAGAAAAGAAGCTGGAGGCTCCACTGGGCATTCCGAGTTGCTGTGGGGACAGAGTGAGATTGGAACTCAGTAATTGGTAAGACAAGAAGTGAGCAAATAGGCACAGAGCTTCTTCACTGTCACAACCAAGAAGGTCAAAATCACAACTGTGCCGGTTTCATTCAATTTATTTTGTATTATACATAGAATATTTTGAGACATGCATACATTTTTCTTTTATGTCTTGCTGTTTCATTACCATTACGTTTGGAAGATATGTTTGCTTTTCTGTGAAGTGGTGCTCAGAAATAGAAGAAGTTCATGGCGTGGGAGGGAAGACCGCCTTGGCCTGCAGTGATAGCAAAGGTGTGGGCCCTTGTCTAAGAAACTAATATACTCCAGTAATGATAAAGTTTCCTTAGTTTCAAGACAAATGA
This sequence comes from Polypterus bichir lapradei, assembly GCA_026402145.1. NCBI lineage: Eukaryota > Metazoa > Chordata > Cladistia > Polypteriformes > Polypteridae > Polypterus > Polypterus bichir. The sequence continues at coordinate 36,337,489 of JANRMT010062827.1, read as the reverse complement.
TAACAATTTATTTTTAGATGAAATATTGATTACCTTGTTTTCCCTCTTTTCAATGAAATTAAGGGCTCTTCAACATCATTGCCTTGTTTGGACATTTGCAGGCTAGACAAGTCATTGTCTAATCAGTCTTTTAAGATCTAGCTAATCCTTCATACCATATATCATAAGTCCTTGATATGAGACACACTCTTAAAGTGACATGAAACACTCTGATTATTAATGCATTTCATTCACTTTGTTTACCTTAATAGTGAAAAAATCAATGACACACATTTTAGAAGTTTTTTGTACTTCTATTGTAATAAATGAGAATGAAACAGCATAAGTTGGGGTACCACCCATTTAATCGAGTGCTGAAAAGGAAAGAAAACAGAAGAGTTGGAATATCAGTGTCTGCCTTGAAAGCAAGAGGACTTGTCATTTATTTCAGTTCTGATGCAAGGGCTGATTCTCCCTCAGATGTGGCTTCAAACTGAGGGCCCACTTTGGTGGCTGTTTTGTTTATATAAAGGGATCCTGGAAGGAACTGGGTTTGCTGGACCTAAGAGGGGGTGTGGTCATACATATATTCCAATTGACGTTCCTCAGCAATGTCGATGAAAAAGGACAATATGTTACCAACAGTAGACCCTCAGATAGACAGATAGGATAGATAGATGATGAATGGTATTGCTAGCTATCTATCTATCTATCATATAGTTCATTTCACATTATCTATCTATCTATCTAATATTGTGTAGGTCCCCCTTCATGCTGCCAAAACAGTTTTGACCCACTTCTGAATGTGTCCTGTGGTTTCTTCACCATGTCATTAGCGGAATATCCTTTAAGTCCTGTAAGTTGTAAATCGGGGCCTCCTTGGAATTTTCTTGTTTTTCCAGCACATCCCACAGGTGCTCGATAAGTTGAGATCAGGTGAATTTGGAGGCCAAGTGAACACCTTGAAATCTTTGTTAATTTCCTCAAACTATTCCTGAATAATTTTCACACTGTGGCAGGGTGCATTATCCTGCTAAAAGAGGCCACTGTAATCAAGAAATACTGTGACATGAAGAGGAGTATGTGGTAGGCAAAAATCTTTAGTTAGATAGCACATGTGAAAGTAACATCTACATAAATATCAGAACTCAAGGTTTCCCAGCAGAACATTACCCAGAGCATCACACTGCCTTCACTGGCTTGTCTTCATTCCATAGTGCATCCTGCTACCTTCTCTTTCACAGGTACATGATGGACATACATCTGGCTATATCCATGATCTAAAAGAAAACCTGATTAATCAGAGCAGGCAACCTTCTTCCATTGCTCCTGGACCAGAGCTGATGCTCATACTGTATGTCCATTGGTTTGGTGGTGGACAGGGGACAACATGGGCACTCTGACTGGACTGCACCTCCACAGCACCATACGCAGCAAACTGCAATGCACTGTATTCTGATACCTTCCTTTAATGGCCTGCATTACGTTTTACAGCAGATCATGCTACAGCAGCTCTTCTGTTGGATTGGAATAAATGTTCTAGCCTTCACTCCCCAGCTCATTGACTTGGCAACCCTGTGTCTGGTTTACTGGTTGTCCTTCCTTGGATCACTATATACAAGGAAAACTCCATAAGACCTGCCATTTTGGAGATGCTCTGATGCTAGCCACCTAGCCATCACAAGTTGGACCTTGTCATAATTGCTCAGATCCTTAAGCTTGTCCATTTTTTCCTGCCTCCAACATATCACCTTCAAGTACTGACTGTTCACTTGCTGCCTAATATATCCCAGTCCTTGACAAGTGCCATTGTAATGAGGTAATCATTATCATTCACATCACCAGTCAGTGGTTTTAAAGTTGGGGCTGTTTGGTGTATCTATCTATTGTAAATTTTAAACTTCTATGGGTATTTTCAATAATTTATAAAAGAAAGCATTATTTCATAGAATTAATGAAAGCACTTATGTTCTATTTATTACTCTATGAAGAACTCGGCTGTAGCTGAAGTATTAAATTAGAACTCTATATAATACAATACATAGGCATTATACTGTTAATACATAAATAGATTATCATGAAAGGTATCACAGTGTGGAAGTTCAGCCCTTGAACACAGACAGACATGACACCAGATATCCACAAACACACACATTTAATCCTTTTGCCTTGTACAGCACCACACAATGTATAAATCAGCCAAATACTCAGTCCATTCTTTCTTTCTCTTCCTCTGTTTCTGCCACCCTCACTCTTCCACACGCTAGCTCCGTCCTCTTCCACCTGACTCCGGCTCAACTAATGGAGTGAGGTGGCCCCTTTTATAATGCCCCGGATGTGCTCCAGGTGCTTTGCGATGATCTTCCAGTGGCACTTCCTGGTGTGCCGGAAGTGCTGCATGAGCACCCGGAGGCACTCTGGGTTTGTCTGGAATTTCTTCTGGCAGCACTTCCGAAAGTGGCAAAAGTGCTACAATCCATGGTTCCACAATCCTCCGGGCACCCCCTGGCGGTTTCCACAGACCCCAACAGGGTTGAGCTTCTAAGCTCTAATCCCCTGCCCTCTCGTGGTCCAGGGGAGGTATTGTCCCTCTCCCGTCCTTCTAGGCGTCGTCCAAAACGGTATAAAGATAGATAAAATAGATAGATGTCATAATACAACACATTAAGTAGAGGAAATGGAATGAATCTAGCAAGGATGAAGATAATCAAATCAAAATCTCAATAGATAATGTTATACAGGTATAGTGGAGTTAATGGAAACTGATAAATGATTCAAAGGGACACAGAGTTACAGGTGGAAATTGGACAGATAATCAGAGCATGGTGGAAAAACTGCAGAAAGTGAAGTTTGTGGAATACTCCCTTTGTAAATTTCAAGGCACTTACTATAAGAAATGAGCTAAGTAAGTTTCTGGGCAAATTTTATGATAGATAGATATGAAGGGCACTACTTACAGTATAAAGATAGATGTTCCATAATACATAAAGTGAATAAAGTAAATTGGATGGATCTACCAGGGTTTATTGGTATTTTGGTATACTGTATTAATCAAAAATAGGAAATTGTCTTCTTGCATGACCTTTGGGGGTCTTGGCTCAACGTCAACCATTGTACACAACCCCTGGAGTATTTTGCAGGTTAAGGGCCTTACTCAAGGACCCAATGGAGTAGGATCCCTTCTGACAGTAAGTGGATTTGAACCAGTAACCTTAAAGGCACCAGCACAGATCCTTAGCCTCAGATATATGATACATTTATGTTTTTTATGAACATATTTTTATAAATATTTAAACAGATATCTGGCCAACATTACATTATGTGCCAAATGTAATGTTTTAATGAATAAATATTTAATTTTTTTTGAGAATACTCAAGATGACTAATCAAGGCACAAACATTTAATCTTGTCATTCAATGATTAACCATATGATTTCCTAGCCTAAACAAAATAATTTAACAATGAAAAAGCAATATTATATGAGAAAAGATAATCCCCAAATAGAGACTAGGTTTGTTTCTGCAATAATGTGGAGTTCCAGTCAGGGCAGAAAGGTTGGAAAGCCTCAAAAAGGACCCCATTAACCAGGTGGGGTTTTCCCAGACTAGACCACATCCCATGCAGCTTCACCCCAAAATCTGCTGGCCTGCTTCTGCTTGCACAGGCCTAAAATGGGTTTGTACTGCATGCACAAGGCAACAGCAGTTTAAGGAGAAACAGGAATCGGGAGATAGCGTGGAGAACTCCAAATATACTCGGAGGTTGTAACCCAGAAGGCAACAATTAAGTAACAAAGCTAAGTACATGTAATGAGAATGAAGGCAGAAAACAGCATTAAATCATAAGTCAAAAAATGTTCAAGTAACCAGAGCCAAGACACACGAGACATAAGCCATAATTAGAGGACAGAATGACATCAGCAGTAAAATCAAAAATTAACAATACAAAATGATGCAATCTTGCACCAGTTTTATAAAATGTCGCTTTAGTGACGTCATGACGCACAACATCTGAGAAATGTCCCCAGGCACCGTGGCCTCGCATCTTAGCAACCAGTCTCCATCATGGTGCATCCTTTGGGAAAACAAGACGGCGCTGTGTAAGAACGTGTATTTTTATTAACAACGTTCAAAACTCAATAATGAAAAAGATGAATACAACCACTAGATGCTTATTTCCAAAGGAAAAACATATACACCAGATTATGACAGGGTTTTGCCTTCAAAATACTTTAAATGTTCCAAAATGACCTAAAGTGCCTCTCAAGGGAAAAGGAAATGCTAAAAAGCCTTTGACTTAAAAGACAGTCACAAAAGACATCTTTATAAATGTGAATATTTGATAACAATTTGGGTACTGCAAAAATACATCCATTATTCATTTACTGCTATGTAACCAGACCTTAACAATGGCTTCTTTTATTGTTAATAACACTTAAATCAGCATGAGTAAAGAGGCACTTCATCTGCACAATATGGTCTACTAAAATATTTTCACTTTCAAATGGTCAGAGGTGGCTTAAGTGAGAAATATTTCTCATGATATTGTATGTTTTAGTTTAAGACATCTGAATCCTTCGAATTCATAAGTAATTTTACCCGCATATAAAATGCTTGGCTCCTCAGTGATGAAAAGCAATTTAATGATGCTTTATAGACATAATTAAGACCAAAAGAAGCACTAGCTAAGGTCTTACTACATAAGAGTAAAAGAGTAACAGATGCATTTTTTCAGAACCTAATCTAAAGTTTTACTGAATATGTATTCCAAAATCAACGGCAAATAGAAGCTGCCCTAAATTCAATACTAGGCAAACAAGTTCCAATATGCAATCCAAAGTCAAAACCAAAAAGCATCATCATCATCATCATCTTCTTCATCTTTTCTCATTTCTGTGTGGCGTTAATATGCTTGATCAGCCTTCTCCATACAGCTCAGTCCAGCACCATCTCTCTAGTGAAGGTCTTCTTTTATCTTACCCATCCACCTCCACTTTGACCTCCCTCACTTTCTCTTCCCCTGTACTTCCATTCCCATCACTCGTTTTGCCCACATATTCATTGTCTCTCCTCATCACAGGGCCATACCACTTCAAAATACTTTCCTGTACTTTCTTAGCTATTTCTCCCACTTTTTATTGTACCTCTAATTGTCTCATTTCTTATTCTGTCCTTTTTAGTATTTCCACACATTCATCTCGGCATTCTCATTTCAAAAACATCTAACATCTTCTCCTGTGTTCTTTTTACTGCCCATGTCTTAGCTCTGTTCATCATTGCTGGTCTTAAAAACTTTACTTTTAATCTTCACGTTAATTCTTTGATCATGCAATACTCTTGACACGTTCTTCCAATTGTTCTATTCACACTGTACTCTATGGGCTATCTTCTCTGCACCTAATTCTCCATCTTGGGATGCCAGTGTTCCTAGATATTTAAAGTTACTCACTCCTTTAAATAGCTATCCCTGTGGACTTCTGATTACTGATCATCATTAAACCTCAAATATTTTGTATTTTCTATGTATCTTTAATCTTCTAAGTTCCTGCTTCTTGGTATTATACATCACAATGTCATAAGCAAAAAGCCAGAACTGGGGGACTGGTCTTATACAGTATCTCACGAGTCAACACATCTGATCAAATAAGTAAAGACTTAAAGATGATCCCTGGAGTAGACCTCCTCTAACTGGGATCTTATCTGTTACCCCAACACTGCTTTAACCCACAGTCCTCACTCCCTTATAAATATGCTGGACACTCCTCTCATATTCTCTGGTACTCCTGTTTCTCTCATGCACCTCCAGACCTCTTGACATGGCACTCCATCATAAGCCTTCTTCAAATCAGTAAACACCATATGCAAACCTTTCTGTTTTTTTGGTTGTTCCAGTGCAAAGTCTGAAGCAGTTGTTCCTCTCCCTGTTATAAAATGAAACTGATCCTTCCCTATGGTGGTCTCTTCCCTAAGTCTCATTATTGATACTTTCCCGAATTTTCTTTGATTGTGACATCTGCTTTATCCCTCTATAGTTTCCACATCCTGAATATCTCCCTTCATCTTATAAATGGGTACCACAAAGCACACATTCCTTGTCCTATCACTTTCCATTTCAGCACACTGTCTGAGTTGACCATATGCATAAAATAGTTTGCAATGTTCTTCTAGTCATCAGTTATATTACAAATTGTTGTATTCTTTAGCAGTTATTTAGAAATCTTTAATATAAAATTGTGCTTTAGTAGGACTGCAAAAGAATATAGAATTATAAAAAAAATCAGGGTGAAAAAAAAAGTTTTGTTTTATGATGGAAGTTAAGCAGAAAAGCTCAGCTTCTGTTTCAAAACTATACTTGGCTAGTCAGGTCAGTGGCTGCAGCGTAATGCTCAGTGCTAAACGTGTTTGCATTCATCTCTTAATTAAAGATGAAATTAAGGTGCTAAAACCTCATTTTTAAAGCCATCTCCAACACGTACTTCAGTGTTAAACTTGTTTAACAAATAGTCAGAGATAAAACAAGAAGCTTCAAGCTTTCAGACTGCCATTTTTCTTTCAAGGAACAACACTAAAAATATCTTGGGAAGCAACACTATAAAAGTATATGATAGTGTTGTAGAAAAAACTTTCCTCTAAAGGTCAGTCACAGAGTCAGATGAGAACGCAGAACATTTCTTTAATTGCATACAGATATACACACATGTCTTGGTTCATGGAATGAGCCATAATTTATTCCTTTTTATACTTTTCTATTTCCATTACCTTATCTAATACATCACGTTATCCGACTCTTAATATGCAGAATTCTGTCATCTTAACCAATACACTACAGTCACCAGTAATTTTGTATATATGTCGATTCTTCCATTATTCTAAACATTGTTTCATTAATAAGGGTGTCCTATGGGTTCGCCATTGATTTAATCACCATTTCAAAATAGGGGTGTTTGGGCTTTCTCACTAGTTTGTCCTCACTTTTTAAGGGGGTGTTCATTACTCATTTACTTAATTATGACCTTAGTAACTACTTTGGTGGCTCCTCTAAGATGAGGCAAAAGCCTCACGTGCTCAAGTTTCAAGCCTCATTTAGTTAACCTTTTAGTTACCTTCAGTCCTTTTCCTTATGTTTTAATGAATTAATTATCAGAACTTAATATAAGTATGTTCATGTAATAGTTTGTAAAGATTGCATATTAACTAAAAAATTCCATAATAGATTTAATTATAATTTAGACTTCTGCACTTTAAGGATCGGGCAGGATTAAAACTCAACGTCCTGGAGCTAGGGGCAGCCATTCAAATCACAGCCTTTCCTCTCTTACAGCAAATGTTGATTATTATTTGTCGTAATATTGTTATTTCTGTATTCAACAAATTGCCATTTCTAATTTAAATACTGTATGTCCTATATGTTTCTGTACAATGTATTTAGCTATGAATATTGTAATCCAATTTTTCTTAGGAGATTCACGTGGAAAAAAAAAAAAGAGGAGACTTTGCCATCAGTGCTATATTTGCTAATAACCAAATTTATGCATTCCGAGTACCATGACACTAAAGTCGCATCTGACTGAAATCACCTATTGTTTTCCACTGACAGCTTATTTTTTACAAGAACCTATGGACTCATGGGAACACTGACCTAAAACTTCTTAACAGTAAAGTACATTTCACTTAGTGCAAGCTCAATGCAACCCAGCTAGGAAGTGACTACCTTATAAATTCAGTGGCAGCCTGCCCCTAGTTCTCATCAGGGATTTGGAAGCTGCCGGCTGCTTTTTGCTGTCAGCCTTCCTCTGCTGTAGATATAAATA
>JANRMT010062827.1:36168262-36329299 GCA_026402145.1 Polypterus bichir lapradei | reverse complement strand
TCTTAAAGCTGTCCCCAAGTACGTGTGTGACTATATGTACAGGTGCAATCCTATTATAACGAAACTAACAGGACCATAAAAATATTGTTATAACAGAAATTTCATTGAAACAAATATGGGAAAAATATGTATAGTATTGTGAGCAAGGACAGCTCTGTAGCTGCTGTGTTGTGTCTGGTAAACAGTAAACCAAGGGCAAATCAGTTGGTTGCCTTCTGCATGATCAGTGTTACTGCATATCATTCTTGTCACACACTGTTTAACATTTAACACCGGGCTTTGATCTGGTCTTCCTCACACTTTCCTGATCTGTCTTTCCCAGACCGCATCTGCCACAGTGGTATTCTAATCTGAAGATGGGAGCTAAAGCAGGACAAACGCTCATGTTGTGGCTCTTAATCACCCCTATGTCGAATGATGTCTTGACACTGTACCTGCCCTCCGTATACAGTAATAAAGTACCTGTATTTTCCTTGAAAACCTGGACTCCTCTTCCTGTCTCCCGTGCATCTCTGTGACCCAAGCTTGATAATACTTGTATAAAATAACCGCACTTTTTAAACTGCAAAAAATATTTTATTTGAAAATAAGACTTTCTTTTATATATAGAAATACAGGTACAATAATACAAAATAAAAATGAGACATTAAATGTAACTTTTTTAATAGAAATACATTTCTCAATTTTTTTTTTTTTTTATAAAAAGCTATTTCTCAAATTTTTTGTGTTCATCTCAAACAACACTTTGAGATGCGCTTTAAACTCAAACAGTATGTATCCGCACACAACACAATTACCCACACAGACACTTGGTGGAGCACTGATTCAGAATTCAGCTATGTGTATGACGTCACGCCTACAAGCTCGCCTACCTGCCTGAGACCGGAAATTTCACAACAGACGGTCTTTCTGTTTCAGACATCTGTTGCAGGGTTCCTGAGACTTGCAATGATAAGTGTTGAAGCGGCACTAACTATTTTTGCATTGCATTATCATCTTTGGTGGCCATTTTTGGTCAAAAAACATTTTTAATACTGAGATTTACATTTCATTAAAATCAGATTCGTTTACCATGATGTTCTAAGAACATTTGTCTGGACCCGAAAAAGTATTTGTTGTTCTGAAAATTTTGTTACTTGGGTATCACTATATTATGGGATTTGACCTATGCATATCCTTCTATATAAAAGCGGTCGGGATTGTCCTTCCGTCCCATGAGTGCTACGCAGGCGCGGAGTTTCACACACGCCCCGTACCATTTTGCAATGCACGATGGGATTTGTAGTTTCGTTTTTCCAGGTAAAAGATGATTTTCTACTCCAGACTGTGTGATATCTTTTCCTTCTTTCTTACTATATAAAAGCGGTCGGGATTGTCCTTCCGTCCCGTGAGTGGAAAGCATAGCGGTATTCCGCTTATCACAGACTTACTACTTGCAGCTTGCGGTACGAAGCGACATGATGTGAGCAGAGTTCTGGTGCTCCCATCGTTCCCTTGCTTTTGTGCGCAATGTGCTGGAAAAATAGACGAAATTATGTCTCTGGAAATAATGTTGATGAAGTACAAATGCCTCACCGCGTAGTAAATATCAGGGGGGTTCAAAAGGGTGACCTCAATATAGAAAAAAAGTTTAAATTTCATCACAAAAATAACAAACTACGAGTATTAAAGTAATACCGCTCAAATGCAATATAACCAAATTAATGAGTTTGTATGAAATATCAAATTGATCTACATACTGAATTGCCTTAAGAAGTGGTCAACTTAAAAGTCGGTCTCCTTAAAAGGCGGATCAGCCTAGTATATATATTTGTCATCCCTGTTTAATTTGTCATTGAAAAAAGAGGAAAATAAGGAGCACTTGTGGGTATAAAATAGGCCACAGTTAAAACAGAAGGCTGAATAGTTTTTTTTTTGTTTTGTTTTTTAAGAATATTAGAATATTCCAGACAACAGGCCATTTGGCCCAACAAAGCTTGCCAGTCCCATCCACTTAATTTTTCTAAAAAAAACCCATCAAGTTTAGTTTTGAAAGTCCCTAAAGTCTTACTATCTAACACACTACTTGTGTGAAATTTACCGTTAACAAGTTTCCAACTGTGTCTCTGTAGTCTTGAAGAACTTATTTTAAAGTCACAGTCTTGATCCTCTGGACTAATTCCCTTCATGATTTTAAACAATTCAATCATGTCAACTGAAAAGGCTCAGCTCTTTAAATCTTTGCTCACGACTCATTCCCAGTAGCCCTGGAATCGGCCTGTTTGTTCTTCTCTGGACTTTTTCCAGCACTGCTTTGTCCTTTTTGTACCCTGGAGACCAAAACTGCACAGTACTCCAGATGAGGCCTCACCAGTGCATTATAAAGGTTGAGCAGAACCTCTTTGGATTTGTACTCCACACATCAGGGTGCTGTATAACCTTGCATTCTGTTAGCCTTCTTATTAATGGCTTCTGAACACTGTCAGGTAGTTCATAGTGTCAAGTCCAATATGACTCCTAAATCTTTCTCATGACATGTACATTTTGATTTTCAGACCTCCCATTGTGTATTCAAACCTAACATTTTTACTTCCTATGTGTAATACTTTACATTTACTGACATTAAATTTAATTTGCCACACATTTGCCCAAGCTTGTATGCGGTCCAAGTCCTTCTGTAATGATTTAACAGATTCCAAATTATCTGCCTATCTTGGTTTTATCTGCACACGTAACCAGCTTGTTACTTATATTCTTATCCAAATCATTTATATGTATTAAAAATAGCAGTGGCCCTAGCCCGATCCTTAACTATATATGTAGTATTTGTGTTCTTCGTTCAAAATCCTCTTGAAGTGAAAAATAAACTGCTTAAGGTAGGATAAAAAGAGAAGAATCTCAGAAGGAATGTTTGAGCAAGCTGGGTGAATATAATTTTACCAGCATGCTGTCTATCATACTGCTTTCTCAAAAAAAAAAGGCAAAAAAGAAAAAAAAATGTGAAAAAACAAAATAAGTATTTCAATGTAGTTTTTTTTTCTTTTCTTCAACAGCCCACTTCAAATATTCCAGGAAGGAATCACTAGTATACAAGCGTGGGCTTCTTTTTTCACAGCTTCCGTTGTTTTGAGGGGAAGAAAAGGAATAGGAATAGGAAGGCATCAATTAGCCACTCTTGGGATGGAATAAAAAGCATTGAGAACTAATGAGTGTTTTGGGTTTACCTGCTGTTATGTAATTTATATCTTGTTAAGCCATCCATCATTTTAGAGGGTATCTGCAAGAAAGAGTCTCTGTGTTTGTTGCTGTCTCTGGAAATGTGCCGTTTTTAAAACACGGTGTCAACTAAAAACCCAGCGTGTAAATTCCACCTGTCCATTTCTGTTTAGTCTCACCTGGAAACTGCAGTAAAGTGCCACCTCACTGATCCTCTTCAAGTGACTAATTGTTTGTTATCTTCTATAGTCATGCAGACATTGAATCAACCTAAATATACAGTTTTAGAAGGCACCTTTCAGGGAATCGTCCCCTGAGTGACAGTGCCGAAATAGTTTAAGACTAGCCATAGATTATGATGATGTGAGCTGAAGGGTAAAACCCTGAATGACAAAGTATGGCACAAAAGTATAGAATATAATGCCCTACCTTCCTAATTACCTTATTTTAAACTTGAACAGAATGCAGTAGAAGTGGAGGGATACATGTATACAATGGAGTTTAGCAATATTTTTCATAGCTATATAATAAACTGAAGACAAGTGTCATGATTTTTTACATTTTTTGTGCCATCTATAAAAAAAGAAGGCATATAAATGTATTGAAAAGTGTGTAATAAACATAAGGGCTTAATTTACTGGGTTTCACCCAGATATACAGCTAGACAATGTTCTGTATAGATGAATATATTAAACACTATTTTTAAATATTCCCAGACTTGCTGTGAGGACTTGAGAAGAACTGTATTGCAGTCCATTTCCATTTAAAAACAGGTTTTAATGGATTTAATTAATTTGAAGGTTTTTTTTGTGTGTGTGTGTGTGTGTGAGGTGTATATATGCAGTACAGTAAATGCCAGGCAGGATTATCTGGCATCCTGCCTGGGATGGATGTGGGATCCTTACCCACACAGGAGGACAAAACAAAGGAGCAGTGGGGGAAGACTCCTATTTTTGAATATTCTTATCCCCATCTGCTAAATGGCAGCATCACAGGACCTCGGTAACCGCGTGGACACCTGCAGGGTATGATGGGAGTTGTACCTCCATGAGTTAGCATTGCTGAGTCCAATGGGTAACCCCAGGGGGTGCTGCTGGGATTTATGATCTCTAAATTTTGGGGATTTCCGCTTGTCCAGGAAGTGAATCCATTGGGCTATGCCCTGGCACTGGAAGTATCCCTAGGTCTGACCTAAAAAGAAAGCCATACAGCCTCCTCCAGCTGAGTCAGAGTTGAGAGGAAGGAGGGCAACAAATTGCTGGAGCGAGAAGAGTAGGAAGGAAGAAAGAATCATTTGTTCAAAATTGTGTTTGTGCAACCTGTGAAGAAACCTTTGTGAAATATTGACATTATAAAACACTTTGTTTTGAACCTGTCATTGCATTGGTGTTGGTTGTATCCAGCATTTTGGGCTTGGTGGACCCCCTCTCTGTCACTATACAGATATAGTAATATATTGTTCTGGTTATATATACAGTGTGTATGTGTGTGTGTATATACATGGTCCAATACAGGGAGAACCCTGGAAATAATCTGGAAGCTGTTGTGGAAAAGAGGATGGTGGCAAAAGTGGATGCCATCATAAACCCCCCAGAATAGGAGGCATTCTCCTGGAGCACTTTTAGATATGCACGTTAGGTGGACTGGTGATCTTAAATTGACCCTTGCAGGTGTGTAGTTTGTGAGTGTGTTCCTGTGCAATGGACTGGCACCTTGTCCAGGTGGCTGTTCCTGTCTTGTTCCTTATGTTTGCTGGGAAAGGCTTCAGCCACCTGCAAATTAAGTTACTAAATGGGCTTGGGAAATTTTATAGTATAGTAAATCATTAGCAAAAACACATACAAATAATCCATCAGAATTAACAAAAATGGGAAAAGAATGGAAAACTAAACATAAGCCATGGAGCACACCCTGGCTGAAACATAATGGGTATTGGGACACATTAGTTATCGCATCCCACAAAGGTGCTCTTTAGTAATCCTCGATCCTGAACAATCTTGAGGAGAGACTTCATTTATAGGTTTACAGGGTGATTATTGTCACAAGTAGAGAGTGCAGTGCATGCAATACCTTGTTGCACCCTGGCACCATGAGTAGGGAGTAGATGTTCCTTACTTCAAAAAATCTGTCTTCCATACCTTAAATAATTACTTTGCCTAAATAAAAGATTTATGAAACTAATTTCTGGAAAATACGGGAGGATATAATGAACGGTTATTATTGTGGAGGTGGTTCTTATACAGTGGGGTCCTCACTAACAACAGAATTAGCCTACACCCAAAGCACACTCTCCTTGTTCTCTCTATCCAACCTCCAGTTTTCCTTCTTGCTGTCTTTGAGTAACATAGTGGAAAAAGAATCGGCACCGAAACCACAAAGTTGCATGTTCAGCTGCCACCTCAGAACCACAATGTGACCCTCGTCCAACTGCAAAGGGTATACTGTGGGTCTGTGGAGAGAGAAGATGTTTAATGTACAATTTTGCTTTAGAAAAATAAAGTGTGTTGGTTTAACGACTGCTGTGCTATTTTAATTGTACCATCAGTCTAATTTTTTACATTTTGATCCCTTCTTTATTGTTCTGGTCAATTGACACAGTCCCAATACAAAATCCAGAAGTGTGGTCAATAACAGGGCAGAAGGCAAAACAAAGGCACAGATATTAACAATAAACTCTCCACTCCCTAGTACAGGGGTGAGCACTGGAGAGCGGCAGTGGCTACAGGTTTTCATTCCAATCCAATTGCTTAATTTTAAACCAATCCTTTCCAATCTCGGACCTTATTTAATTTTATGGCTTGTTAGTCTGCAATGTAAGGTTCTTATATCATAGACTTTTTTCCTTTCCAAGGATATCATCAAAATAATTTTCAGACTGTCACATTTTCTACTAAGTGTTTTAATAAATTAACAGTGCATGATGAACACACAGAGATGTAAATCGAAACAAGCTAGATGGTAAACTGCTGACTGCTGTGTCATTTACATCTTATTGCTAATAAGGAGCCATTAAAACAGTGAATGCAGCTGTTTAAGATTGAAATAAGCAATTAAGGGTGGGGAACCTTAGCAAATGAGACCACTAATTGCTTAAGCATCAAAATGTCACTTAAGCAATAAGTGTTTGAGCAGCAGTAATTGACTTCTCATTAAGAAACTGGGCTGGAACAAAAACCTGCAGCCACTGTGGCTCTTCAGGACCGACACTGCCCACCCCTGCCCTAGTGTATTCATAATGAACTGTCAGGAACTCTGGAAGGCCCTCCCATAAATAGGGTGGAGGGCCATGATTGTCATGTTGCCCCACCCCTTGGGGAACCACCTGCAAAGCACATGGGACATCACCTAGGCAATTCTCCTTTATCAAAACACACATTGTAAAAAATGTACATAATAAATAAACATTAATACAGATAAATGGTGTCAAATTGAATAAAACTAAGAAGAAACTGTGAACACTCGGTGGGGGTAAATGGTGGCTTGAAACATGACACTGTCTCACAGTTCCAAAATGCCTGGCCGCTGCCCGTGTGACGTTCTCTCCCCATATCTGTGTGAAGAAGTGAAAGTTGATGTGAAGCTGTCAGTGTGGCGCACAACCCGGCCAGTGTGGTTTGATGACACGGCTGCTTGTCCTTTGATCTTGAACTGGATAAGGAAGGGCAAAACTGAGAAGAGAGGTGTCTGCTGCATCATGGTGCCAGTTTGTAAATAAACACTACAGTATATGAAATATTTTTATCTTTTTCTAATTTTGCCTTAATTAACATGCTGTAATTGGTCTATCAAATCTATTCTGTGCAATGGTTCTTTTCAGTTACAGCTATTCTTATAATAACTATTTTCATTATCTGTTATGACTGTCAGATTTTTATTGCCAGTGCACCTTCACTTTTAATGTTTTTGAATTTAAACTGCAAAATGAGCTCCTTAAATAAAAGAAAAGCTTAGAAATTTGAAGTATTAAACATTAAAATTGCAAGTATGATAACCGAGTGCATACACAATGATTTAATTATAATGCAATGAAAAATAATTTTCATGTTTGTACCTTATCTGTATGGAAACACATTGCATGTTTCATTGTTGTAAATTAATTAAACTTTATTATTCTGCTATTATAGTATAACATTTGAATATTTCCATTTTGTTGTTTATCTCCAAATAATGCATTTTTACACATACAGTATCGAGTTTATGAACAGCAGAACTGCCGTAAGTGTGTGGTGAGGATTTCTCTATGACATATTTTCTATTTTAAAAATGATTTATTTTTTTGATACAAATGTCTTTATTGTGTGATTAAATGAAAGGTTAGGTCTTCTACACTTTTAAATTTTTGGGACAAAAATTTTAAGAGGTGTGCTGTTATTTCACTGTTGGGAGGTGAATCAAGACCAGAGGAATTTCTGCATTAAGAACCAGAAAAATAAGTCATAAGTTTCACTCAATAATGTAACATATTATTAAAATGTTTATAACAACCTTTGACTTATTAAGCATTTTTTAACTTTTCTATTGTCAATGTAGTTACCTATCTAGAAAAATATTTTTATTTAATTAGTTAAAATATTTCTTCTTATCGTATGTGAAACTGTATTCATGCCAGTTGACCAACTGTGTTCTCGATACCCTTGGGTATGTGCATGTGCAAGCTGAACTTTCCAGTATGTCGGTGGGGGCTGAAGGTCATTGCCCGTAGTAGAACGAGGATGCCTCTTTTTAATTTATTTTTTTTTAACTGTACATTTTCACTTCTGGATTCAGTTTTTCTCAGCCGAGGCCTTGTAAACTCAGTACCATTTGCTCCCTTAAGGGTGGCCACAGTAATTTGAACAAAAGAAAGGAGATCAATATCAGGAATACATCATTCACCAGACATTACGGGCCATCTTGAGTTTTGTCCAACCACTAGGGAAGAACTAACCACCAAGGAAACCAACGTGTGCCCCTCCATAGCAGTCTAATGCTCCTGTTTCACACAAGTGCAGAATCGTGGCAAAGTAAGAACAGATCTGTAAGAAGAAAATGCTTTTTTCAAGTGTTTGTTGGCCTTTTGCTGACCAGCAAACACTTGGCCACGCAGTAGTTAGCACTGCAACTGGAAGTGCAGTGTGCAGTTCAAGTCATGCAGTGTGTGCATCTAGTCTGTGTATTCTTTCTATTTTATTGTGCCTTATCAATTTCTACCGCAAAGTCATTCAATTCTAAATGTGAGGTGTTTCTGTTTCAATTTTATCCAGTTCATATCCAGTAGATTTTTCTGAGCAAACCTTATTGTATTATGTTCCATGCGTTTTAGTTAATATTATTCTGTTTATTATTTACTATCAATGCATCATGTGTTCTTCAGTATTCCTTAAATTGTGTGGGTGGAACCATCAGGAGGCAGAGCCATTTTGGCTTCTGAGCTAAAGGTCCGCCTTCAGCTTATGTGCTGAGAGACTGGAGAGTGGGTCCTTTAGTGGGTAATGTAATTTTGAGTATTGGTTTTATTACTTCAGTTTTGAGGTTTCAATTATTGGATTGCATTTTGGACTTGCTTGGTTTGAGTAGCCATTTTAGACTAGCATTTTTTTGTGATTTCCTTATGTTGTTTTTGTTAAGTCATCTAATTGCAAAAAAAAAATGTAATGTAGTACTTAGCTCACCAGCCAGAGGTTTTATGGTTTCCCCACCCTTGTAGATCATTAATGTTTTGTGACATTTAAAGAAGTATTTCAAACATTTTTTAAGATGGCTTTTTCATAGATACATTTTAGTTGTGTTCTCAATAGACTATATTAGCATAGAACTATGATATTCTTCAGGGATCCATAATTTGTACTAATCTCCACTATTCTTTGCTATCTTTTACGGTTCTTCTGTGGCGGTGATTTGCACCACCACCACCTTATCAAGACACCATACAGCCACCTGTGATGATATAAGAAATGCGGGTATCTTAGCAGTCCATGAGACCAACATGAAAACTATAAGAGGATTGAGTTAGAAACGGTTATGTTAGGCAGAATGCCCAGTGGGAGCTGCTGCAGTCTTTTGGCCTTGAAACCCCTGCAGATTTTGTTTTTGTTTCTTTCTCCAGTCTTACAGGACATTTTTTTCTGTCCTTCTGGTCATCTGAACTTACCTTTTTTTTATCGATTTTATTAAAATCAAATAACATTCCATACAAACAAGTCAAGTTTAACAAAACTAGGTTAGAAACAAATCAACCCCCACTCATGAGAAAGAGATCTAGGCCACCACAGTAAAACTTTAAAGTAGTAAAAATAGATAAATTAATAAATGAATACAAATAAATAGAATAAAAAAATCAGAGGAACTATGAATAAACTCAGGGAAACATTTCTTAAAAACCAAGTCAAATAAAATGAACTCAAAAGAAGTTAATTAGTAGCAACAACAGGTTACTAGTTAAGAAAAGGGTTAGAATGAAAACCTGCGGCCACTGTGGCCATTCAGGACTGGAGTTGGGCACCCCTGAGATAGAAGGAGAAATAAAAAGGAAGGGGTCGAACGATTTATATCTCCTTGAGATTGACGTGCCATTACCAAGAGTAGAGACAAACCTTCTCCTCTGCAGCTAGGAGCAGGGGAAACAGCTGACCGGGAGAGGTCTCTGGGGTGCCGGCTGGAGGTAGCAGAGAGAGCAAAAGCCCAAGCGTCCAAGTTTGTGACGTGGTAAGCAGAGGAGACATGATGGCATGAAATGGGGAACTGTGGACTAGAGTATCTGTGACAAGCAGCATGTGGATGGAGCAATCAAGAGTCACTAGTGGCGTCATCTGTCATGTGGTGAGGGAGGTGATGGGTCTTCATAAACAAATTGTGTGCCAAGGGGTGTTGCTGAGATACTTGCTGCTTTGTGGAGAGGACATGAGACATTGTTTTTCCAACTGATTTTTACTGTGTTTTATTATTTTAACATATTCATCACACTCCAGATGTTTTAAAATTGACTGATTTATGCCTGGGCCTATTTTGCACAGTGACACCTGTTTTATGCACCTTTGCACTTTTTGACACCTCTTACTGTACTCTATTGCTGTCTCCTCACTTGCCCAAGTCCATTCTCGGTTACAGCCTACTAGATGTGTTGACTGGGGTGGTGGCCATGGTTGGGGATATCAGGGCATCATACCTGCTGGTTAGGTTGCATGTTTAAACTACACTGGCACCATATAATTGACTGCCACAAACATGCCTTATGAGGGATTGGCACCCTGTCCCGGCTGATTCCTGCTCTGTGCTCAGTGTTACTGGTAGGAGATTTAATATAAATAACATAAAATTCTCAAGCCCATTTAGTCCAGTTCCAAGTCACAGTGTGTCAGAGCCTATCCTCTATATCAAAGGGTGATCAACATCGATCTTGGAGGGCTGCTGTGGATGCAGGTCTTTGTTCCAATCCAGTTGCTCACTAAGAAACCAATCATTACTAATAACAGCTCTTATGTAATTTCATGGCTTGTTAGTGTTTTAACCCAGCCATGTCAGGTCATTTTTAAGTTGTACATTTTCTTTTCCAAGGATATCATCCAAATGATTTGAAGCATAAAATGGATGAGTAATTCTCGGTCCTTCACTTTTCTGTCTTCAGTTTCCTCCTAAATTTGATTATGATTAATTCGTGATAAATACACTCATGTGTAAATGGAAACCAATTAGATTGAGAACTGCTGGTTCCTTTATCATTTACATCTTATTGGTGATAAGGAGCAATTAAAGACAATGAATGCAGCCGTCTAAGACTGAATTAAGCAATTAAGGGTGTGGAATCTGAACAAGTGGGAGAAGTAAAATGAAGCATAAAAATGTTGCTTGGGCAATAAGTGCTTTAAAAGCAATAATTCTCATTCTTCTCATTAACAAACTGTGTTGGAACAAAATTCTGCAATCACTGTGGCCCCTAGGACCAACGTAGTTCACTCTTGCTCAATCTACTGTAATCTAATCTAGGGCTGGCATGATGACATTGCTGCCTTGAAGTAAAGGTTTTACATAGCCAGGGGTTACCTGCATGGAATTTGCATGTTTTCCTCATGTCTGCATGGGTTTCCTCTGAGTGCTCTGAGTTGCCTCGAGAGTCATCCAGAGATATGGAAGTTAGACAAATTGGTATTGCTGAATTGGCCCATGTGTGTGAGAGTGAGTTCACCCTGTGATGGGCTGGCGCCATGTCCAATGATAGTGCCTTGCACCCTATGACTGCTGGAATAGGTTCCAACTTCTTCACCCTGCATAAGAGGGTTGAAGAGACTGATGGATGGAATTTTGCTTTGATTTGATAAGCTTTATTAATCCCCAAGGGGAAATAGTCTTTTTGCATGACCTTGGTGGGGGGGCAGAGTGTGGGGTCAGCCTCTGGAGCAGCACCGTGGAGTAATTTTCAGGTTAAGGGGCCTTACTCAAGGTCCCAACAGACTAGGATCACTTCTGCCATTAATGGGGTTTGAACTGGTAACTTGTCAGAAACCATCGCAGATCCTTAGCCACAGAGCCAACAGTCCACTGTATATGTAAATATAATATAAAGGTGACACAGGTCTATTGCCCATGGTTTGTGTATAGAACTTGGTCCCTTATTTTTTTTTTTTCTTCTCTTCTAAAGTATCCGTATGCTTTCTTTTCTTCTATCCCTGTAGCTTTCTTCTTACCCTTGTCATTAGAGCCAGCTATAATGGCAATGTCACGTTGCCTGCATAATTCATGTCTGTTTGTTTCTTTGTGGGTAATGCTTTACATTAGGCAGTGATACATGTACATGTGCATTAAGCAAGGCTATGCCTAATTATGATTTTGTATGAATTACTGTGCAATGTACTGAATCACGAATTAATTGTGGCTTAATTGCAATTCAATAAAAAAGCATATCTGAGTTCTAAAGCAATTACAATTGAATTCCTAGCGCTTATTATAAATAATTACAAAGCATTCCAAGCTGTACATCTAATTTCCAGATACATTTATTTGCCATACATTTCATTTTTGCACTTTAGAAGACTTTTAGAGTTTGCGGCATGTCAAAGCATACATTGTGTTGATAAATCATTGTGCCCACCTACCCACTTACCACACTTTACTGCCTGACCGAGCAGCCCGTGAATCTTGTTTCTGTTTTATGAGGAGCCGTTTAACTTTAATCCTTAAATGAATGCCTGATGCAAAAATAAATCACCAAAGCCTCTGTGCATTCATTTGCACTTAAATAATTGCCAGTCCCTTAATGTTTTAAGGGGCAGTTGGAGTAAAGTCAGTGGTTGTGATCATAATGAAACTTCATTGCCAGGGAGAATAATTTTAGTAAAAGTCAGTTTTCTTAATGTTGAGGTACTGTTTAGAAATAAACTGAATTAAAATTAAACGAAAGTGATAATCCTTAGACAATCCCCCCGTCATGATTGGTATTTTTCATGCATTTGTTTTTATGCTTTATCCTGAATTAATTTGGCCTGATTATGTGTGATGTGATGGTTAAAGCTTTGGACTTCAAACCCTGAGGTTGTAAATTTAAATCCCACTTCTGACACCAGGTGCGTGAGTCACTTCACCTGCCTGTGCTCCAATTGGAAAAACAAAAGAATTGCAACTATTTGTATCTCATGTGTTTTAAATCATTTTAGATAAAAGCATCAGACAAATAAGTATAATTATAATGTCCTATCTAGGGTTTTGAAAGTCAAGAATTCTGATTTCAGATTGAATGTATTGTGATAAGAATTACACAGATACATCAAAAAGGTTTGGCGCAGCCACCCATATATTATGCCCTGGCTGCAAAAGGTTAATTTTTATGAGTTGTGTTCAGGTTGAAGTCCAAAACAGAACTGACTCAGGTTAGATAAAATGGCAGCTTAAAAGGCCACGACAGGAAGTGATGTCCTCTGGACTGGAATCGGCAGTGATGTCACCAATGGCTGCAACACCGGGCGTGATGTCATCAAAAGCACCGGCACCAAGTGAGATTTCCTGAGGATAGTTTGCAGATGATGGAGAGAGAGAGTTAGTGCAGCTCGCCATCCCCTGGTCTGGCGTGGTATTACTGTTATTTAAGGCCTCTAGCTGCCTCCCATGCACACATGTGACAATATTTTTGAGGAACTTATAATTTCCTAGCATTTTGTCTTGATTACAATTTATTTTTCCTTGGGTGCTGCCATTTGGTGGATTTCATTGTCATGATGCAGATTCTGACCTCTAGGGACACAACTTCAAGAGGTGACAGGTTAGAATGTTGTCTTGACTGCCTTTTTCTGTCAGAGCTTGCAGATCAAAAAAGTTGATCTGCTTTTGTGACATTCAAGACCTTTATTTTTGATTTCCTGGTTATTGAATCTCTTTGCTCTTCTCCCTGACCTTTGATTTTTGTCTTCATTTTAGTGACTCTTGGTTTTGACCTTGACTATTTTTTTTGACTTCATATAAGCAGCATTCCCCAGCAATTTTGCATTTGAAAAAATCGAGTAAAAAAAAAAAAATGAGTATATGAATTTAACATTATGTAAAAATATACATAATATCAATAATTCATCTATTTACTAAGTGGCTATTTGAATGTTGCAGTAATGCAGAGATGGGGTTGTTAGTATGTGCTCCTCTGCCACACTCACTGTAAGAGCCACACAGTACAGTCGGCTTTTCTAAACCTCTGGGCTGCAGAATAGCGGCCCACCCTGTAAAGCACAGTTGGTAATGCACATCTTGGCTGGGGTGCTAATTAATAGTAAAACCTGATTATCATAGTCTTTATCACTCCATTTGCCATGATGAGGGTCATTCACCTTGTGCTTAACATTTTCACCTTTTCTTCCATTATTTAAACATCCCAGCCAAGGTACAGTACTCTCCATAATGTTTGGGACAAAGACCCTTTTTTCCTTGATTTCCCACTCTGCTCCACAGTTTAAAATTACAAATCAAACCATTCAGACAATGTGATTAAAGCACACATTGCAGACTTTCATTTCAGATGATTTGCACACTTTTCAGCCACACAATACTTTTTCTACATGGTCCCCCCATTTCACTCCATCATAATATCTGCAGCACAGCAATGGCAGGTCTATTATAGCCGTCATATTTAGCCCTTTGTCGCACATCCCTTACATGCAATGACTGCTTGAAGTCTGCAAATTCATAGACATCACCAGGTGCCTGAGGGTCTTCTCTGGTGATGCTCCGCCAACCCTCTAATGCAGCCATCTTCAACTCCTGCTTGTTTTGGGGGCTTGTCCCCTTAAGTTTTCTCTTCAGCATATGGAGGACCTGCTCAATTGGACTGAAATCGGGTGACTGGCTTGGCCATTCAAGAATGTCCATTATTTAGCTTTGCCTTAGGAATATATTTGTATCATCCAATGAGTTTAGAGGCATTTACTGGAATTGAGCAGATCAGATGTTTCTCTACACCTCAGAATTCATTGTGCCACTGCCGTCGTCAATTCCCTCACCATTGAAGAGAAGTGTGCCAGGACCTGTGGTAGCCATACACACACAAGCTATAACATCCCAACTATGTTTAACAGATGAGCTGGTCTACTTTGGCTCTTGGGCAGTTCCTTGTCATCGCCACACTTTGCTCTTGCCATCACTCTGATCAGGTTTGTCTTTGTCTCATTTGTCCACAAGACTTTTTTTCCAGAATCCTGCAGGGTCATTGAAGTTCTTTTTCTCAAACTGTAATCTGGCCATCCTGTTTGTATGGCTAGCTAGTGGTTGTCATTTTGCATTGTGGCCTCTTTATTTGTGTTAATGAAGTCTTCTGCTGATAGTTATCTCTGATATGTCCACATATCTGCCCCCTGAAGACTTTTTCTGGTCTGTCAAACAGGCATTTGGGGCTTTTTCTTTACCATAGTGAGGATTCTTCTGTTATCAGCAATGGAGGTCTTCCTTGGCCTACTGGTCCCTTTGTGATTACTGAGCCCACCAGTGTGTTCTTTCTTCTTCATAATATTCCAGAGAGTTGATTGAGGTCATCCTAATGTTTTACTGATGTCTCTAATAGTTTTATTCTTGGTTTTCTAGCCTCATAATGACTTCTTTGACTTTCATTGGCACAACTCTTGTCCTCATGTTGAACAATGGCAATGACAGACTCTAAAGGGTAGAAGCAGGCCAAGGTATCTTATGAAGCCATGAAACACACCTGAGGAAAGACAGACATTTGTGACCCCAATTGTTCCAGAAATTATAGTGTCCTGAAAAGTGTGGACCATATAGAAAATATGTTCTGTGACTGACAAATATGCAAATCCCCTTAAAATAAAGTCGCAATATGCAATTTATTCACATCTGAACTGCTTGATTAGTAATTTTATATTGTGGAATGGAGGAGTAAAAATGTGTCTTTGTCCTAAATATTATGGAGGGCACTGTAGGCACCTCTTTGTGTCCCATCTACGATGCATAACACACTGTTGTTCCCACTAAGGTCTTGTTTTACCTTACATTATTTGTGTATATTATGTGTATTATTTTTTTTTATAAATTGTGATAAAATCCTGCTTGAGTTTTAGCTTATTTTAGGTTTTAACTTGGAATGTCCCCAAAATAAGTGCAGGATTTCTATTTTATCATGCAATTCCATTTTTCGCGTACCCACCAATTTTAAACTAATTTCCAATTCTAGTGCTGTGAGTGGGATGAGGCCATTCAAAAAACGTTGGATCTGATGCAGGAATTAACCCCGAATTGTGTGACTGAAATGTTGTCTTATTTTGCCACCTTTTTAGCAAAAACCTTTTTAGTACATTCTTGTTCATAATGGTGCCAGAGTGTGGCAATGTGTTATATGTTAGTCGGACATGCGAGAAAGAATTTTGCTGTACGTGTGACAATATTAACACTACTACTGCATGTCCTGTCAATTTCTAACCCATTTTATCCAGAGCAGGGTCAGTGGTCTGCGGCATATCCCAGTTTGCATAGGGTGCAACAAACTCTGGGTGAACACATGCACACATCAACACACTCAGGCCAATTTAGTGTCGTCAATTCACCTAACTTTACCTCTTCAGGTGGCAGGAGGAAACCCACATAGACACGGGGAGAGCATACAGTCTTCACACATGGAGGACCCAGCATGTGAACACTAGCCTCCTCGCTGTGAGGTACCAGTGCTACCACTGGTCCACCATGCCTCCCGCTTCTGTATAATACATAGATTTTAGTTAAATATAAATTAAGCTGTCTTCCCCTTTCTAGTTAACTGGGGGCGCTGTTCTCATTGTACATACTTCCCGCTTTGAGACCTACCAAAAAATGGGAAACTATGATAGAAAGATTTCAATTAATTTTTCTTCTTGGCATCCAATTAAATTTAAAAAAAAAAAAAAAAAAAACACATTCACGTGTGGCTTGTGACAGCTGCCAGTCTAGAAAATTCTTTTCATTTCTCCTAAAAATGTGCATCTGTCAGCCAGTCCCATAAGGAACTCATCAGCTTTTTAAGTCCCTGTGTTATTTCCTTATTTATGTGTGCCATCTTTTTTTTAATCACAATTTAATGAACTCGCTCATTTTAGGTTTGGTATTTTTAATTCATTTTATCTTGTCAAAGTTTCCCAGGCCAGAGTTTAGTTTTATACAGGGAATTTCTCCTGTTAAATTGAACTGGTGTCTTTCCCCCTCATGTGACTCCATCTGGTTTCGATAAGGCGCGAGGCCGCTCTGGCATTGACAGACAGGATGAGTCTTGCTCAGGGCTGCCTTTCGCTTGATAACAGTAAATGTCGACTCCGTCTTCATGAATGTTGCTTATCCGAGCTTTCCTGTGCTGCCTGTCATTTATTGCTGATGCCAGTTGTGTTGATCTTTTCTATTTTTCAAGATGAGATAGCTACCTTTCCAATTTTAAGGTGTGCTTGTGTTTATTGTAACCCTTTTTTTCAAATGTATTCCAGTTTACAGTGGGATTCTAATGGGCCCAGCTTGTCATAAACATGAGAGGGGCATAATCAGCTAATTAACTTTGACCGCATTTAATAGCCTACTATTGTCAACATGTATTATTCGAGTTCAAAAAATTGGTTGTTGGTATCAAGATTTAGTAGCATAGGACTGCAGAAATGCTCTTATTAACTGAAGCAATAAAACTGCCAATACTTGTTGAGAGGCAATGTGGGCTACATTTTTTTATTTTCTATTTATATGGAATATTCATGCTTTTCGGAATAACGACAAGATTGATACACATTTTTTATTGATTCATTTTTCATAAAACAGCAATAATAATAGACTGACACAGCCTTGGAGGCCTTGGTAAAGCAAAATGAAGCTAAACAATCCACACGACAACATGACTGCAACTCTACGCTTTGAATGCAATGCTATTGAGTGTTTTAAGTCAAAATGTAAGCATTTCCCAAACTGGCCGACATTACACAAAATGTTAAAACTTGGCAAATATCATCTTTTGTTGTTCTCTACCATCAATGAAATGATTGATAACACTCCTCACATTCACTCCTGGCTCACTAAATAGTTCTCTATATCTTCCTAATGTTTGTATGAAATTTACCTTTAGCAAATTTTCATCTGTGCCCCCGTGTTCTTGTTGAAGAATTCATTTTAAACTAACAGCTTTGATCGTGTACTAATTCCATCTGTAATTTTGAACTCTTCAGTCTTGCCACCTCTTAATCTCTTTTTAAACGGAACAGATTCATCTCCTCTTAGTCACAGTCCTCTTATCAGCCTAGTTGCTTGTCTCTGGACTTTTTCTAGCACTGTTATGTCTTTATTTCTAATATGGAGACCAAAACTGCACACAGTACTCCAGGTGAGGCCTCACCAGTGCATTATAAAGCTTAAGAATAAACTCCCTTGACTTGTATTTCTCTTATTGTGCTATATAACCTAACATTCCCTTAGCTTTCCTAATCACTTCTACTGTATTACACATGTTTACAAATTTGAAAATGCTATGTCATTTGAACATTTTTTTTCGATCTTGCCTGATCTCCGTGGCATAGCATATTCAAATAGTGACATTTTCATGTATGAATGTGTGTGTGCAAGAGAGGCAGAGACAGATTTGATCTCATTCAAGTGGTTACTGGAATATAAATAAACACTTTTACAAAGGTATAATGGAACAAGTGTGCTTTTATCTATACTAATAAAAGGCAAAGCCCTCACTGACTGACTGATTCACTCACTCATCACTAATTCTCCAACTTCCCGTGTAGGTGGAAGGCTGAACTTTGGCAGGCTCATTCCTTACAGCTTACTTACAAAAGTTAGGCAGGTTTCGTTTCAAAATTCTACGCATAACGGTCATAACTGGAACCTACTTTCGTCCATATACTGTATACGGCCATAGCCTGCAGCTCGGTCGCCGTGTGAGGCGGAGTTGCATCCCGCATCATCACACCTCCCACGTAATTGAGTGCCTGCCCATATAAGGTAAATATTCGCAGGTGAAGGACTGTGCTTAGCATATTCATAAGTGCAGCTACTGCGGAAACCCTCTCACGCTAAAAAAGCCTTTGTACACATATCAATAGGAAAGCAAGGTGTAAAGCTTAAGTTTAAATTACGTTCATAGACACGCTGCCGCTAAATATTCGCAGGCAGATCCACAACTTAATACCAGGAATGCCTGTTAAACATCTTAGATTCACGAGTACCGATTTGGGTGGTGATCACTTTGATGAATGAAACCTGTTCAAAAAACGCATTACACAATTGAGAAGGCAGCAAAAGAATAAACGAATAGGAAGGCAGGGTGTAAAGCTTAACTTTAAATTAGGTTCATAGACACGTTGCCGCTGGCATTTGTCATGCCTAAGACGAATACGATATTCGCAAGATATAACTTTTAAGTGTCCTGGTCTGAGCTAACATTCAATAAAACCGTGGACATCGCGAGATCGCACGAGATAGCATAAGCACAGCTGAGAAGCTTCGATGCATGTTCTCTGAGTGGCTCATGTGAACTACTGTGGAAACCCTCTGACGCTGAACAAGCCTTTGTACACATATCAATAAGAAAGCAAGGTGTAAAGCTTAAGTTTAAATTACGTTCATAGACACGCTACCACTAAATATTCGCAGGCAGATCCACAACTTAATCCCGGGAATGCCTGTTAAACATCTTAGATTCACGAGTACCGATTTGGGAAGTGATCACTTTGATGAATGAAACCTATTCAAAAAACGCATTAGGCAGCAAAAGGATATGAAGCGAGTGACGCATACAAGCATATTCATAAGTGCAGCTACTTCGGAAACAAAGCACGGTGTAAACCTAATGTTTAAATTAAGTTCATAGACAAGCTGCCGCCGACGTTTGTCATGCCCACGACGAATAAGATATTCGCGAGATACAAGTTTAATGAGAAGACGCAGGGTTTAAACGAGACTTTTGATCACTTTGTAACAGAGTTAAAATTGCTGTAATGGAGTTTAAATTGCTGGTATGCCAGGTCTGAGCTAACATTAAATAAAGCCGTGGACATCGCGAGATCACACGAGATAGCACAAGCACAGCTGAAAAGCGTCGATGCATGTACTCCGAGCGGCTCACGTGAACTGACTTTGCAGGACTGGGAAAGGTTAAATTAAGTTCATAGACACGCTACCGCTAAATATTCGCAGGCAAATCCACAACTTAATACCGGGAATGCCTGTTAAACACCTTAGATTCACGAGTACCGATTTGCGTAGTGAACACTTCGATGAATGAAACCTGTTATCTTTACAACGGTTGACAAAAATGGAATATAACTTGAACACAACACATCCTCCAAATACGAACCTGATTGAAAGAAATAATGATAATCAAATCCTTGATGACAGCAACACTCATAACAGTGACAAAACTATTACATTGACAATCATGTTATGTTATTTTTAAAATGTTTCCTTTTTCATAACTTCTTTAACACACTACTTCTCCGCTGCGAAGCGTGGGTATTTTGCTAGTTCAAGAATAAAATGGAAAAACAATAAATTCAAGTGACAAGAAGATACCTGGAAGACATGATTCACCAGCGTTTGTTTGTCTGCGTATATCCCTTCAACGATGCCTTTTACCAGTAGCAAAACTTCACACTGGCTGTTACAGACTGAAATCAAAGGCTTCTTTTTGGGCGCATACACTGTCAGCATGACACTGCCAGATCTAAACACTGGTGTGGTGAATTGCTCATGTACTGAAGTGACTTCAGCTGTAGATGGAAGTCCCATTTTACTTCTGGTCCAGGCAGAGCTGCATTGCGTCACAGCAGTCTATTAGCCAGCAAACACGTTGTGAAGAAGCTGTCTGTTGCTATGGTTTTGCCTTTGTCCAATCTGATAGCAGTCACGGGACATCATATCTTTGATTGCCGGTACAACAAATAATTCTGAGCAGGCATCAGCCACAGCACTGATCTTGTGAAAAGAATGGAGATAAACACCATCAACTGAAAGAGGGATAGGCAAGTTCGTTGTACCACGTGAATGTCACTGAGAGAATAAAACTGAATAATAAAAAAACAAGCGCTAACTTTAACAAGTAGCCAAAATTTACACTGAGTGTTACAGACTGAAATCAAATGTATATTTTTATTATATTATAGCAATAATAATAGCAGCTCACTACTCAAAACGTGGAACACCCAGTCTTGAACCTGGCATCTTTTGGTTATAAGGCAGCAGTTCTTTCCTCTGCACCATTCAAGAATACGTGTAAACTCCCTGTCGATTGACATTTGAGCTTGGTTTTTAACTCATTAAGAGCAACATGTAAATCAAATGCTTTTTTTTTTTTTTTTTGGGCTATATTCTTGAATAAAAGCGCACGTGTTTATTTGATATTTGCACTAAAGTCTTCACACGTTATACACTTCATGTCATTATTAGTATAACACTAGCAAAATACCCGCGCTTCGCAGCGGAGAAGTAGTGTGTTAAAGAAGCAATGAAAAAGAAAAGGAAACATTTTGAAAATAACGTAACATGATTGTCAATGTAATTGTTTTGTCACTGTTGTGAGTGATGAGTGTTGCTGTCATATATATATATATATATATATATATATATATATATATATATATATATAAACATATACATACACACATACATACATACATACATACACACAAATACATATATATATATACATACACACACACATATATAAACATATATATACATACATATCTACATATATACACACACAGCTATTTCATATCAGTGCAAGACGCTGCTTGTTAAAACGGATAACTCCCGCTCTTACGTGCAAGTCTGCGTGGATATTATGAACTATCGTATTTGTTCAAGTTCTATTTAAATTTTAAATAGAAGGAATTTTTATTTAGTCGACAGAAATATCTTTGGTAGGAATGGTAAAAACAGACAGGAATATTATTCCTGAATAAATCAACTCAAACCTTAAACAACTTATAATATTTTGCTCTCCATAAAAATATATCCTGTCTAAATTATACAAGTTAGAAATAAAGTAAACGTTAAAAGAACATTCAAATTTCTTTACTCTTATGTAATTTTATATAAAAAATAAACTTAGATTTTAAATATCCCAAAAGATTTTGCTCTCCATAAAAATATATCCTGTCAAAATTATACAAATTCAAATATGAACATGCTGCATAACAAAACCTGGAAATATAAATAAAATGTGTTCCTTTCAGCAATAACAAATCAAATCATTCAGTTGTCTTTGCTCATATGTCATTTTAGAGCTGGACGCCTGGCATCTTTTTTTGGCAACAAGTTCGTTTATGTTTGGTGTGAGGTTCTGTGTAGTGGAGATTCTCAGGATGGACTGCAGGTGCTCATCAGTGAGGCGACTCCTGTGTGCTGTTTTGTTAGTCTTCATCACTGAGAAGAGCTTCTCACACAGATATGTGCTACCAAACATGCACAAAGTTCGAGCCGCATGTAGACGGACTTTTTTTGTTCTTCAAAGTCACCAAAGCGCCGTGCGCTCAGTTTATCAGCAAAGTGCGTATTTGGGAACACCGTAGTGACGACTTGGTTCAACATTACTTGGCAACAGGGAAAGTGGGGCAAGTTGCACTGGTGCATTTGTGTCTCCCATAAAAGCAGCTTCACTTGAAATCACTTTGTGATTGTGCACGGGTAAAAACGTCCGCTGAAGTGTCAGATTCTTATTTAATTCTTCTGCTTTCTGTATCTTCTGCATTGCATTCAGGTCTTTCAGGTTACCATGATGTTTTGTCTCATAGTGCCGTCTTAGATTAAATTCTGTAATTACAGCCACATTAGCTCCACAAATGAGACACACGGGTTTACCGGCAATGTCAGTAAACATATACTCAGCCTCCCATCGGTTTTTAAAGGCTCTATTTTCAGAATCAACTTTTCTCTTAAGCATCGTGTGGGCTAGCTTCGCAATAACTTGCAAGCTAGACTTGATTAACGCGGTAAGTGTTCGGCAAGGCAGCTGAAGCGCTGCATTATGGGATCTGTAGTTTATTGTGTTACCAGCGCTTCATATACCCGGGCCATTAATAACACTAATACAGTATATAAAATGATCTCGCGGGCCGGATGTGGCCCGTGGCCCTTGAGTTTGACACATATGGACTAAATAGAACTTGAAAAGATATATTTTTTCGTACATCGAGCCCACGTGCTAATGTGGTTTTGCCTGCATGCCTCAATAAGTGACCCTCCCCTCGCTTTTACTTTTTTACCGTTCATCTAATGAATACACTGAGTATGGCTTTACCAAAACAATCATTGATTGCGAATAAAGTATTCATTATTCGAGTATGTAGATCGGGGTATATATATACACATATATATATACCCGCGCATCGCACCGGAGACGTAGTGTGTTAAAGAAGCTATGAAAAAGATTCGTTTCTTACTGCATCAATAAACAGCTCGTCTTCTTCTTTATCTGAGACCTGACACACTGCATGCATGGGTTTTTTTTTTTAACACTGTCTTCCTTTAGCGGGACATTCACTTTTTCCACTGTGTGCTTTGTTTCTGCAGTAGCTGCAGTTATGAATAATATGTTTGTATGTATCAGATGCTTCATATTTTTTGCTGCCTTTTCAATTGTGTAATTTGGTTTTTGTTCAGCGCTCTTCGGAACTGTTGCTTTTTGTCTGTGCATTGCGTCAGTTCACGTGAGCCGCTCGGTGTACATGCATCGAAGGTTCCCAGCTGTGCTGCTGCCATGTCGTGCTATGTCCATGGCTGTATCTAATGCTACCGAAGTCCCGGTACTTAAAACTTTCTCTCGCAGTTTCGCTGAGTTTGTGCCAAACACCACCCTGACCATCTCATCTTCCTCTGCATAAGCACAGTCCTTCACCCGTGAATATTTACCCGTGGCAGTTTGCTATTGGATTGCCGCTGACAGACGGCCTTATATGGGCAGGCACTAAATTACAAACGCCAGCGGCAGCCTGTCTATGAACTTAATTTAAAGTGTAGGTTTACACTGTGCTTTGTTTCCGAAGTAGCAGAACTCATGAATATGGTTGTATATGTCACTTGCTCGCTTCTTATTGTTTCGCTGCCTTCTCAAATATGTAATGCATGTTTTCTTAAGCGCTTTTTGGGCCTCTTCCTGGTTTTCTACGTACTGCGTGATTACGTAGGAGGCGTGATGATGTCAGACGAATCTCCGCCCCCACGGGTTTCAAGCTCATCTCCATTACAGTAAATGGAGAAAAACAGCTTCCAGTTATGACCATTACGCGTAGAATTTCGAAATGAAACCTGCCCAACTTTTGTAAGGAAGCTGTAAGGAATAAGCCTGCCAAATTTCAGCCTTCTACCTACACGGGAAGTTGGAGAATTAGTGATGAGTCAGTCAGTCAGTCAGTCAGTGAGGGCTTTGCCTTTTATTAGTATAGATGGAAAAAGTTTTCTGCTTTAGGTATGTGTTCAGCATTTCTTGCCTTACATTTCATCCTACGTTTACCCAGATCTTTGTAGACACGGAACACACATGAAATGCTTGTATTCCAAATAACAATATACTGTATTATTTACCCTATACAACTCCAGGCACCTCACCTCACCTGCCAGATAAGGAGCCTTGGTTTGACCTGGAAGAGTTGAGCCCCGTTAAGGCAGGGGATGGGACAGCAGGCTACTTGCTGCTTGTGCTGATCAACACATTTACAAAACAAAAGACACTGTTGGAGAGGGATTTAAGGTGGTCCGTGATTACAAGTTTTTTCGTAGGCTTCAGGGATTCTAGTGTTAAGTTTAATAGATGGATGGATGAACCATTGAAGGAATTTCTATTGTTCCAATTTGTTTATAGATGTATTTTAATTTTCAAACAGAAAAGATAAAATAAGATAAATACTTTATTCATCCCCTCAGGAGAATATAGGCATTCGGTAGCTGCAACACATCAGTAAAAATTATATTAAAAGCAAGGAGAACAGACATTGATAAGTAAATAGTAAAAACAAAAAAATCTTGTTGTGTAGAGAATTCTTGCATTTAAGCCGATAAATATTTTGTTTGTCTTTATTTGTAAACTAGACAAAGCCAATGATGGTGTGTCAGGAGACTTGTTTTATTTCATTGATGAGAACAGCGGTGCTTTTATGTTTACCTAACCAACCTCTCCTGTTGATAAGACTGACTCAGAATGTGACATTTATGGTGAGGGGGAGGACGCATCAGACCATCATGGCAAGGGGGACTGTGTTTGGACCATCCACTGCAGGAAGGCCATAGACTGACTGAACAAAGCAACTAGGGGATGAGTTGTACCTGAGTTTTTTCACTGGTAACAGGCCAGGAAGGGACTGGAAAATTAATTCTATTTGTCTAAAATATGGTTGTTGAGGATTGGTTGTATATTGGAAGCCATTATATACTATAACAACCCATTGGTTTGTGTTTTGTGGTATGAGTGGTATAAAGTTTGTCACCTTGCCTTTACCTCTCTCTGCCACAATTTGGCCATGAAGAGAAGGTCATGATGAAGACAAGTCGGTCTTGGCAGCCATACTAAGATAGGTGTGTGGCCAGTTTCAACACTCCATTCAAAGGCCATGTGATAACATATAGTAAGCTTGACTGAGGATAAGCCGAGATTCACAGCTACATAGGCTGTAAGTGTATGGTGCCAGTATTCACATAGAGTTCTGCTTCCTTGATACATTTTTATCAATAATACACAATTAAATGCATAATTTAACTCCTGCCTCTTTCTTTGCTCTTTCTAATTGACTGAAGTTATAGATGTAGAAGGGAGAGCAAGTGCTAAAGCATCTGATCACAGAGTGGTAAGAGTATGGGATTTTAAATGTTTTATTAAGGTCCACATAATAGAGAGTATTAAGGGGGAAAATAGGGTCACCTTAAGACCCTGCATGATAAAACACTCAAAAAACAGAATTTTCTATTTTTCACTTAAATAAATGTCCAGGCTATGTGGTTAATAAATTAGATGTTCATTAGGTCATTAATGTCATACGTGCCAAGTACAGTAACATTTTAACTTGAATACATCATTCTCCGCCACCATGATTTGTGAGTACAACTACTTTATTTCAAAACTTCTGCCTGAATTAGGAACCTTTATTACACAGTATTATATCTAAGTGGCTCTAAAAAAACAGAGCATGCTTCTCATGCCCTGATTTGTGACTTGAAGTCACCATTGACATTGACTTTATGGGTACATCAGTGGATAACTTCAGCTGTAATGACCAAGAGCTCACACCTCAATGGGGCAATTCATCAGGAGCCCTCTGTTTTGGAGTTTCTGCCAGTTTAGATCCGTTCCTCGGTTTCTTCGTCCTTAGCAGCCTCCTAAGGACAGGGCCTCACTCGTCGAGGATTAATCTGTTGTGCCTTCTGTTTGTCACTGATGAGATTTCAAGTAGTCACTCATTCTGACTGACACCTCACAGATTTACCTGTCAAGCGGTCGGGTTTCTTTCTGCCATTCCCCTGCTGACCAATGTTATCTGAACTCGTATGATAATCATGATGCAGGCCCATTGACAGACTGAAGAGACAGCCAAGCCATGTCAGAAATCACCTCATTTTTATCTGTTGACCAAACAGATGTAGTTGGTAGGTTTTAAACAGCTCTCATATTAACTGTGCAGGACTTAATCATTGTTGTGGTAAATATTTTACATTGAAGGCCATGCCAAGGATTTCAGAACTGTACAGGGTAGCAGCTACACTCATTACTAGAGAGATAAAGTATGGCGGCTTTCCATTTTTTTAAGATCCCAGTTTGTCAATTCATTTTTATAGACTTAACTGTGGTTTTTCAGTCCTATGATAAGCTAGTGCCCACCCAGACAATAGCTGGTAGCAGGTGCAAGACAGGAACCAGTCTCCACATGACATTTCTGATATTAGTTGTGTCATAGAAGGCAGGGGTTTGCTGGCGTCCCAAATGGGATGGATTGTTCCTTACCCACCCAGGACACCTTTATAATAGAAGGATGGAAGGAGACCACCTCCTGTTAAATTGAAGTCCCACAGCTGGCAGCAGCTCTTTGGTGGGTCTCCCATATACACTTCCATGGCGCTTCATGAGAACTGGAGTTCCAAAAGGCATTCCACTGGTTCTCATGGCATCCACCAGAGGGAGCTATAGGGAGGAGGTTTCTTCCTTTTAGTGAAGTTCCTTCTGACCCGGAAGTACTCCTGGATCCTGTATGAAGAAAGTCACTCCTCCTCCCTTCATTTTAATCAGAGGTGAGTGCACGAGGATGAAGCTCACTGAGGAGGAGTGGAAGAGAGGAAGGAGACAGAAAGATGTTCTGTAATTGTACTTGTTCAACCTTAAGAGAAGCCTATCA
This sequence comes from Polypterus bichir lapradei, assembly GCA_026402145.1. NCBI lineage: Eukaryota > Metazoa > Chordata > Cladistia > Polypteriformes > Polypteridae > Polypterus > Polypterus bichir. The sequence goes on along the minus strand of JANRMT010062827.1, from coordinate 36,302,318 downwards.
GAGGTACTAGAATACAATAAATTATTTGTTTGCACCTGGGACTTTAGTTATGGTTGTGTTTTGGGTGCTGCAACGGCCCCTTACAGATCAGTTATTTGTTTGTTTTTTTTTTTTATAACCTAGGAAGTGTTACTATCTTGTATTTTGTTCTGACATCTTCACATGTGGTGAATAATTTCATACCCTTGTCTTGTAATACTTGTTCCCAAACTATCCCCCAGACTGATGTTTACTTGGTTATGTTGACCACTTTTGTAAGTCGCTTTGTACAGATCCATCTTCTAAACAAACCCGAGTAACTGTAAATGTACAATGACAATGGTCCATCACACATGAGTGGACCTCAAGGAGAGTCTTCATAAAGTCCTTGAAAGGAGTAGACTTGTCAGACCTGACTTAGAGATGCTTCTTTACATAATGATACTTCTGGAGGTAAGCTAGAACTATGCAGTGCATCTTGTACACCTAATGACCACTTTATTAGGAGGTCCTATGATGCCTGGGTTCCCTACAGCTGGCATGCTCCTTCTTGACCATGGAACATCAATAGACCTAAACCAAGAATGGAACGGGCATTTAGGATAGACACTCGCATAGCAAAAGATGTGCTATGTGCTAAAAAAAAAGTGCAGCACAGACTTTCCAATAAATAAATACCTTTAAATAACCCTTGATTAAACCAGTGCATTCATGGAAATAAAACCAGCAACAAATAAGTTCTTTCATTTTGGTAAAATCTAAGACTAAAACCATACAGACACCGGGCTTCACTTTTTTTTGCCTTTCCTGTCAACCCAGCGCGTCTTTCTCATTCCATTTCCCCAGCTCAGCTGTTGGATCTCAGACAGTTATGGTCCCTCTTTCCAGCTCTTGTTCTGATCTCCATCCTGCTATGTCTGCTGGGATACTCAGAAATGGACCTCCATCTTACCTACACCCTTCCTGCTGTCTACAGGATCCCTAGGAGTCCACTTGATCATTTCCCACTTCTCTGTTGAATTAAACGGGAGATGATTCACCTCTGCAGTGCCATTCCTCTCATTGCTTCACGAGGGTACTAACCGGCCTCTTTCCAACTCTTGTTCTGACCACCGTCCTCCTGCATCTGCCAGGATGCTCAGAATTGGACCTCCATCCATTCCTCCCATTTCTTCATGGGACCACTGACCGGCTGCCTCCTCACCACCATACTGGCTCACACACCCCATTTTGGACCTTCGGTTTCCTTTTACAATTCTCCCATTCTAACCCACCCATGTTCCTTTACAATCCTGTTGGATCATTATCCTAATCAGAGGGTCAATGAGGAAACTAGAAGGAATCTCACGCACACATGCAGTCATTAAGTGGTGTTGCCACCATAATATTTGAAACAAATTCCCTTAACAAACCTGCTTTTTGGCACATGCATATCATAGGTTGGCCATCATTGCTAATTAAAGCTAAAATGGACTCACTGCTTTCTGAAGGAAGTGCCAGCGAAGAACAGAGGAGCAGCAGGTTGCAGGGAAACCCTGAAAAGAGAAATTGTCTGCAGACAGTCAACTAGCAGCCACTTATCTAGCATAGGATGTCAAAAGGGGAAGCAGCCTGTAATTTAGGGGACAGGTCTGCTCATATAGGGAGGCAAGAACTGTCTACATGCCTTTTGTTAATGCTGTGTCACTTACTGGATGAAAGAAATAATAATTACAATGGACACACCACAAGCCCATTCTTTGTCATAGGTGAGTGAGTGGCAACAACTGAACCCACAACTTTGAAACTTCTAGGCTAATCCTTTTGATGAATGGAAAGAAACTCCACCACATAGAGCAACCAATTGTTCTGTTACAGGAGAATGCTAGGAGGCCAAGAGAGCAACAAGAATAGAGGATCAGGAGATGAAATCTTAACCAAAAACTAGCAGCAGACAAAACTGGGAATCAGACAACTGAAGCAATTAAACTCAAATAATCAATCTTGAAACATAGCCGAAACCTTCTTGCATAATAATAACTTCATGTAATTCATCTAGAATATATCCACAAACTCGGACACTGATCCCTACTTGATTTTGGTTTATATGTCGTTGTGTTGATGATGTCCTGTGATGCTACTTCCAGGACACACAGAGTTGTTTTTTAATGATAGGAACACAAAAAGAACAAGATAATATCATATGAATAGTTAAAATATTAGTTCTAAAACAAAACAAAACCTCAAAATAAAAGTAACACTGAATTACGCAAGGATTTAAACCTAATAATAAAATTGCAAAGTCTTATGGAATATATTGTGTTCAAGAAAAAAATTACAAAGTACAGAGGATCATACTACCTATAAGCTTTTAACCTCCTTGACATAAAATGGTTCAGAATTCTATGTAATTATGGTTATTACTGAGTCAGACCTGGGTGACATGTTTTGATCCACTTTACAGTTTTAAGCCCGAATAATGCTCAGGATAGTATTCTGCTGCCATCTAGTGGATGAAATAACATTAAAAATCATGAATATTTCTATGTATTTTGCCACTGTAAAGTAAGTCATCAATATTAATGGGTAGGGTGGAGCCTTCAACCAAAACGCAATTCAGCTCAGAAGCACAGCTACCCCCATGGCCCCCCATTCTTAAGCCAAGCCCTCCACAAATTTCTACATGACACCACACCTTGGACCTTTAATCAATCGTCAACCAAACGATCTGCTCACTTCCAAGAAAGACCCTACTCTGGGTGATCATCAATAAATTGACCCCTGTCATCAACAGTAGTGGAACTCAGGGTGGTCTTTGGCTGCTTCTACATCCACAGCATTGTGCATTCTGAGATGCTCTTCTGCACACCACTGTTACAAAGAGCTAATATTTAAGTATTTGTGGTCATTCACTTCTGACCTCCATTATCAACGGTAGTGGAACCAGGTGTGGTCTTCAGCTTCTGTTATCCATCCTCTTCAAGGTCTGACACATTGTGCATTGAGATTTGTCTTTCACATCTGATGTAAAGAGCTGTGATCTGAACTTTCCATAGCATTTATGTTAGCTTGAACAACTCTAGCTGTTCTTCTCTCATGTCTTCAACAAGAACATAAGAATTCTGACAAACAAGAGTAGACTATTTGGTCTATCAAGCTTGTTTGTTTAGTTTAAAGATAAGCTGTCTGAATATCTCATCCAGATACTTAACTGTTGTGAAGGCTTCTGCTTTAACGACATGTATTTGTAGTTTGTTCCAGATTCCCAGAACTATGTATGTAAAGACAAATGCTTACAATCTTTATTGTCCAGTTTTGGTGATAACATGGCCAGTGTACCCTCATTTTCCTGTTCTTAGCTGACAGGAATGTAACCCACTGTGGTCTTTGGCTACTTCAGGGCCCAATGGGTTGTGAATTCAGAGGTGTTCTTCTGCACATTGCCGTTGCAAAGAACTCGTATTTGTGGTCATTTATGTCGACCTCTGCCATGAACAGTAGTGGAACCTGGTGTAGTCTTCACGATCTAAAATGTTGTGAATTCAGAGATGTCTACTGTTGCAAAGAACTGTTATTGGAGTATTTGTTGTCATTGACTTCTGACCTCCTTTATCAATGGTAGTTGAAACTGGTGTGGTCTTCTGCTTTTGTTGTCCATCCTTTTCAAGGTCTGACACATTGTGCATTGAGAGGTGCCCTTCACATCATTATAAAGAGCTGCAATATGGGCTTTCCATAGCATTTCTGTTAGCTTGAACAACTCTAGCTGTTCTTCTCTTGTGTCTTCAACAAGAACATAAGAATTCTGACAAACAAGCGTAGACTATTTGGTCCATCAAGCTTGTTTGTTTACTTAAAAGCTAAGCTGTCTAAATATCTCATCCAGATACTTAACGGTTGTGAACGCTTCTGCTTTAACTACATGTATTTGTAGCTTGTTCCAGAACTATGTATGTAAAGACAAATGTTTAAAATCTTTATTGCCCACTTTTGGTGATAACATAGCTAGTGTAGCCTCATTTTCATTGTGGTCTTTGGCTACTTCAAGGTCTAATGGGTTGTGAATTCAGAGATGTCCTTCTACACACCACTGTTGCAAAGAACTCTCATTTGTGGTCATTCATGTCTGACCTCTGCCATGAACAGTAGTGGAACCTTATATGGTCTTCAGCTACTTCAATGTCTAATGTGTGCTGTATTCAGAGATGTCCTTCTGCAAACCACTGTGGCAAAGAACTGTTATTTGAGTATTTGTGGTCATTTGCTTCTGACCTCCATTATCAACGGTAGAGGAATCTGGTGTGGTCTTCTGCATCCTTTTCAAGGCCTGATGCATTGTGTCCTTCACGTCTGTTGTAAAGGGCTGTGAACTGAGCATTCTGTAACCTTCCAGTTAGCGTGAACAACTCGAGGTGGTCTTCTCCAATGTATTCAATTTAAACATAAGAAATCTAAGAAACGAGAGTAAACCATTCAGTCCATCAAGCCTGTTTGTTTCACTAAAAGCAAAGCTGTCCCAATATCTCATCCACACACCTCTTAAAGATTGTCGAGGCTTCAGCTTCAAATAAATATCTTTGTAGTTTGTTCCAGATTCCCACAAGTATATATGTGTTTAAAAAAAAAAAAGAAGCGATTTAAAATTCATTACCAATATATTTTCACCCACTACTCACTGTGTGGTTTTGTGTCAGTCTCACCATGCTCTGTTAACTCTAAAGGCGGTAGTTGATGAAAATCCCAGGAGATCAGCTGTTGATGTGATGTTTGAGCCACCTTGTCTGGCATCAACAAAGTTACTTAGATCATGTGACTTGTTCATTCTAATATTTGGCCAAACAACAACTAAACATGTTAACCATTTCTGTATGACATATATTGAGTTTCAGTCACCCAGTTGGCTGTTTGGAGGAGCAGGCTGAATGAGTTAATGAATGGGTGTACCTAATAAAGTGGCCACACACATACACACACACTTTTTTATTGATGTATCAAGTATACTATTACTTATTTTATTATTTTGGAGCTATTTCATTTATTATCTTTTTTCTGCAGCCAAAATAAAACATAAAAAAGATCAGTGCAGTTACCCATACTGTACTTCAAGTGAATAAATTAAATCAAATCAATAATATATAAAAGAATGCTTTTAAGTGTCTTTCAATTCTGTTAAACCAATTAGCTGTTCTTATGAGCCCACTCAGCTTTGGAAATGATTATCCTTTAAATAATACACTAACTGCACTCAGGTCCAGCACAAGGCACTCCTCAAACTTCCCACAATTAGATGATTGCTGCTGCTTGAAGATGAGCACCTCTCCAGCTCGGCACATGTTATATAACTGAAGTATTTTACATAATGTCAGTATTAGTACTCCCCATTCTCTCTGCTATTGCTCTCCATTCTATTAAGAGCATCTTGACAATAATGATATACAGTATCTCAGAGTAGAGCCCTTTGGGGAAATGAAACAAATGAATCACAATGTATGGGGAAGAAATTAAAAAAGCAATTACACGCACCCTGTCTAGGGCTGGTTCTGGCTGAGTGCCTGGCGCTGCCAGGATAGGCACCGGTATTGTCCCTAAACTGCTTAAGCGAGTTAAAAAATGGTCGGCCACAACTCAAACATATTAAAAAGCACCACCTTTTTTGGATTTTAATTTTTTTTTAGTTGCTCCTTTGAGAAATTTTGTGTCAAAGAGCTCCCTTTGTGCAATGGAGTGTCGTCAATTGAGGGAAGGCCATGACTCAAAAGAAATGTTGGGGTGCCAGCCAGGCCACCGCGTTTACTCACAAAGAAAAAGAAGAACTGAAAATGACAGGCACAGGATGGCATGAAGGGTTAACAAAACAACGTTTTTAGCCGTCGGCTTTCAAAATGATAGGCACTGGAGAGTGTTCCAGTCACAGGGGTCAGATCTCCATAATGTGGGTAAACTCATCTCCCCATTTGGGAGCACCTTGCTTTTCTAGGTCCCGGATCCAAAGGGGCATTGTCAATTGCCCTGTGTAGGCGTCTTCTCTGAGCTGTGCGTGATGAGAGATACGAGAGTTAGCAATCGCACCCCCTGGTATCCTAGAGAAGTAGTGCTTATTACCACAGCCTTGGATGCACATGCGTGGCAAGAGAGATCTCATGGGCACCCATCTAGCTGCTGCCTTTACTTCCAACAGACCCAACTTGACATTTTTGTTTAGGGATGAGTCAGGCAGGAAGTGTTAGAACTGTGAACGGATCAGGAGCTGTCAGTGTTGGCCGTATACTGTGGAAAGGTAATTCCAAGACCTTTACGTCTCCTCCTTCCAACTTTGTACCTTCTTGCACTGCTCTTCCTTCTTGTCCGCAGTACTCTGGATTCTAAGTTGAGATGACATCTGGTCACAAAAGCCTAGTAGTGTGATTTTTTACATTTATAAGACATTCAGAAATATTTTTGCATTATCACTGTAGTATTGATTAGCTCTCTCTTGTTTTCTTGTTTTTTTTTTACCATTTTTCTGTGTGGTTTACTGCCTTAATTGTATCCTAATAATGACAATAAACAACAAGAAAAGCAAATGTCTGGGTAGACAATGCTGAATGCTGAAAGGTGTTGAATGCTTGAGCATTATACTGTATACACTAAAGATGATCATTGAGGACATAATGAGTTAATTAACCAGAACACCTACAGAAGCAAAATAAAACCACAAAAATAATCTTAAAAGCCAAATGAAAAAAAAAAAAAGCAAAATGATCCTCACAGTGTGCTTTATGCAAATGAAGGACACAACAAAGGTGATTGACAGGCCATGCAAACAGCACCATTAACCAATAGGGAGGATGAATGGGGTTAATGGGGTGGAGTTCTGGACAAGAAAAAGAGGCTGACTAGTTGCACACTTAGATGCGTACCGACTCTCATTTTAGTTATCTGTTCTGTTCAATCGGCACCACGATGAACAGGGGAGGGGTGTATGGGTAGGTGGTGAGTGTACCGTGATGTATCGAGCACATAAAGAATGACCTAGAGTGGGGTTGACCTGTGGAGTTTCGGGTGCATTATTAATGGGTGAAAGGTGTTACAACAGCTCTGCCAAATTGTTGCATAAGAGAGGGAGTGAGCGGTGTGTTAAAAACTGCATGGCAGTTCAAAAGGTATAATAGTGCATCTTAGAGAGAACATACTGTAGCTGATTGCCCATTTCAATTAAAAAGATTACACTTTCTTGTAACATTTTGTTTTGCAGTGACCATCAACAAATGCCAAGTCACTAAGAAAAGCAGGAATGTTTTACTTTTGGACAATTGGGTACAGCATGTTCAAGAGTAAGCAAGAGTGTCCTAATAATATTATTATCACTTATCACTTGACCGATGCCTTTAACCAATTTGAATTATGACATATGAGAACCAATTGATACCATTTCTTTTGTTTTTCCACTTGGAGCAGCGGCAGGTGAAGTGACTTACTCCAGGTCACCCAATGTCAGTAGTGGCTTTTGAGTCCTCTGTCCAACTCCTTAATCACTACACAACACTGCCTGACAATAACAAGCAATCCAACAAATATTGTATACAGAAAAGCATGTAGTTACGTGGTATGCCTGATAACCTCGATTAATTAAAGGCACTATAACTGGCACCCATTCTCTTTTGAAATTTCCTGGCTAACATGGCCAGTGAAGATATAAAGGAATGAGGATTTTTGCCTTATTTGGGATTCATGACATTCTCTATATTCTAGAAAAAAGTGGGTTCAAATAAATAGATGTAGAAATCTTAAAATCATCAGGACTGTATATTATCCCCAAAAGTGCAAATAAGATAAAGATGACCATACTGCAGAAACTGGTAGAAGTACTGGGGCTTTACTAATAATACAGAATATATGTATGTTGTTATATTTGACTAGGTTAATTAAAATATATTTATATAAGTCATACTGGATTTTAGAATTCAGAAAATTTCATAATACACTTTAAATTTCTAGTGGTAATTTAACAATGTCTGTAATAATTTCATCATTATTTTTATTTTATATGGCTCCTTTAACTCTCCATAGAATGTTCCTAACTTTGCCCATCCATTTTCTGAAACCGCTGATTTCACTGCAGGCTATCAGAGTGCCCGATTTTATTTTGGAACGGTACAAGGCAAGAAGATCCGTTTATTAGTTTCTCAAACTCTTAACCCGTACACGTCTGCGTGACACCAGGGAGTCGAACGCAAGGCAGCAACCCACATTGTATGCGATGCCGGATCGTCGGTGGGCACGAGCTCAAGCATTGTGGTTAACCCACAATGAGCTAAGTTGGAGTGGCGATGACATAGGACTCACTGCTGGATCAGAAGATCCGGGGTCTTGCGCGTGCAGAGACACTAAGCGAGTGAGAGGTAAAACCGGAATGTGCAGCTGGGGGTTGTGCGTCTTGGCACAAAGTTCCCAAAATCTGTGTTGCTCCAATTTAATGTGACAAGGACTATTACTTGACATTTCCAACTAGCTGACTCACAAATGACCACCGGTGAGAGAGTCGCGGAATGAAACACTCCTTGGCCTCTTTAATTTGGCTCGTTGGGGCCAAGTAGGCCCGTAACGAGCGGGTTGAAGCGCTCCTCGTCTCCCCCCTCTACCTGCAGCCTAATGCATTGGCATTCTTTCTTCTCTTTCTGTAACAAAGGCCCGTGCCAACAATTCCCAGCTTATTTGTCAGAGTGCTGCACCTGTGAGGGTCCCTGCACAAGATAAATTTTAGGTTAGTGAAGCCGACAAGGAATAAGCCTTTTTTTTTTCTTCTTCTTCCTTTTTTTTTTTTTTTTTTTTTTTTTAAACTGAGCCATGGTTTGCGAATGAACATTCGGCTCACAAGAAGAGCGCTCATGAAAGCTATGATAAATTGCACTCTTTGTTGACACCTTCATTGGGTTATTTATGGCTCATTAATTGAACTGAAAAGGAGACTTGTTGGCACAGCGGGAAAACTTTCTTTGTGCCGCCTGGTAAGGAATTGAGGTGGCAATCAGAAGGACGGACGTTTTTTTTCTGGGGATTATTACAAAATCTACCTTTTTCCTTATTGTTACTGCAATATTATTTTTAGGGATTCGTCCACTGACGTTGCACATCTTTCCAGTCGTTTAAATGAGTTTCCACGATCCCTGGAAGTTGCGCTTTATGTTCTGTATCAGTTTGTACGGATGGAAGGTTTACTTGCAAAGCATTTAGGCAAAGCCTTAAAATGCGTTGTGAATTTGCTGAACAATTTCATTTCTAAAGACGACACCTATTTGGAAAACAAGATGATGCATTTGTGTAGGATTAACCTCAATCAGTCAGTCAGTCAGTCAGTCATTCAGAAAGCGTTCTTCAATGATGCGATCTACGCACGGTTAAGGGAATTACACTTCTCGCGAAAATCATTTTCTTCTAGATAGTTAAAGATGATCTGCCAAGAAATGTCAAGAACATGCTTATATTTAGCAGCTGTCTTTTTGTTTTAAATCAGATCATTTTGATTAACAATAAAGCACAGCATATGATCGCGTACGATTGTCACTTTTTGCATGCAGCGTGCACGTTGTACTGTAAAGCACTCGGTCTCTGGCTGCTGTTTAAATGCCGCCACGTCATAGCGGTCGGCTTAGCAGTTTTTGGTAAGCAAACTTACTCTCTTTCCCCTACCTAATGCGTTACAGACGAATATTCGAAGAGTGGTAGGGTGGGGTAGCGGCTGGCGTTTCAGCATCAGAGTTGGAACAGAGTGTTTACACGAGCCGGGGTCCCGCGCTTCACACACTCCCCAAGACACCGGGCTAAGGCGCAGTATGGACCCCCTCGTAAAGCCATGGGTTGGATATGCGAATGCAGTTGCTGTTATATATATTTTATTCTTCTTAATTAAAAGAGCCTTACACCGCAATATAAAATGTTTGTTCATAATTACAGTTAGATCAGATCCAAAACAGAAGCAAAGAAACTTGACATTTTTTGGCCAAAAATTAGAATTATTACTTTCCATACAGATGTTTGTAGTTATCTCTAGTACATACAAAGTCAGTGTCTGATCAGCCGCCCACCATCACTTCAATCCATCAATGCTCTTTCCATCTGGTTCTGATAATTTTTTCTCTTTCCAAGATCGCCTATAGTGTATACAGACTACTGGATTTAAAATGCTGGGGAACTCTAATTAGCGCTGCTTTCTGCAACTGCCTCTTCTGGGAGAGCCGGAATTGGGCGGGATCGCATGTCAGTCATATTCAGTAATTGTCTACTCCTAATTACAAACATAAAATGGGGCGGGGCCCACCGATGGGGCTTGGACTGGTGTGGGCGGAGACAGCTGTGAGAACCTTCCTATATTTAATGATTCTCACTTACCTGCACATTGGCTGTGTGTTAGTATAAAAGGAAGGTATGTTAGATGAATATTTATTTAATCAATTCACCAGTCATAATGTTCTTTATTTACTCATCACTAGTAATGAGACGACAACCATGTGGAGTTCACTTCACCATATACAATAATGGAAATTTTTAGCAACTTCTCAAAACTTCACAAAATTCATTAGTATCAATGTGAAATGAGGAAATAAACTAGTTTTGAGTGGGCTGTAATGGTGCAATTGTCTTTTAGGTGTTCTTGCGGGCCAACTATACTGGACCAGTTATCATGGCCGAATATATCTGAGCTGCGCTGCAACAGTATTAAACCCTGCACCACCAAGCTTCAAACTACATAATACAGCAAATGGCGACAAACAAGCAAATCTCTTTGATGTTTTGTGTGATTTAATTACTGGATCCTTGTGTTGCATGTTGCCTTGGGTGAAGCTATTTGTCATACAAGTAGCAAGAAAGAAATGATGGACACTGGTCTGTCAAACATAAGAAACAATGGAAGATTAGGACACTAGAACATTAGAAAAATTGTGATGAGAACAGTTCATTGACCCTAAAACTAACTCATTCATCCCATTAGCTGAGAATGTCCAAAATAAGCTCAAATCAAGATGTGAAGGTCAATAAAGTTCTACTCTCTGCACACTTTAATCAAGTATCTATCTATCTATCTATCTATCTACTCTACAAGGGGAAAATACCATATATGTTGATGTCTCAAGTCGGCTTTGTAGGCATAGGATTGTAGCAATGGATGCATGCCAGAGCAACAGTTTTGCACGTCCCAGTTTACATTTATTTATGTGGCTGATGCCATTATTCTATGGTAACTTGAATTATTGGAGAGATATAACTGGTTATTTCTTTTTGCTTTTCCAATTGGTTGCACAGGAAGGGAAGTGACTTGCTGATGGTCATATACAGTGACAGTAGTGGGAACTGAACCCACAACCCCAGGGTCTGAGGTCCAAAGCCTTAACTACTACACCATGCTGATCACACATTCCTTGAGTGCCCATCACTAAAGTGTGAAAGGTGGGGGGCCTCATACTTTTGCATCTCTTCGTAGCATTCTGAAATACTATGTGAGGAATTTTGCATCCCCAAACAAAAGGAGAAGTTGTTTCGAAAAATGTCATAAGTCGAGTTAGTTACGAAAACAGCTCTTGATTTTTCTTAACTTATTTTCATTGTAATTGAATAAAAACTGAAAAAAAATCACTTTGCATTAAGTAAGAAGAGTTTGGTGCAGCACAATGTTCTCTACTTACACCTGTTTTGTAGCATCTGGGGAAATTACATTTCTACTCATCTTAAATTCACAAATAAAAGACTATCAGTGTGTGAAAGTCAGCTGCCTCACATAAAGTGTTTAGAATTCACACTTTATTGATGGATTTAGAATGCATTCTGTACAACTGGCAGAAATCCAATGCATTGGATATCTTGAATATGAAATACCAGCAATAAATAGATGAATTCATACGTACATATATACATAGACACAGAAATAAATACAATGAAATAAATCACATTTTCTCTGCATAGTTACACAGAGTAAATAGCCAGGGTGTTCACATTACTATACAAGTTGTCGGCTCACTATGTCATATACGCATAAGTGATATAAAGTCTCCGAGGTGCACTCTCAGGGTCTTTCTGGCGTGAATCAGTGGGGAGTTTCTAGCATCTGTTATGTCCGTGTTTTTCAACTGTTGTATCATTCAGTTGTTAATACAATGCTAACAACCCAGCATTTTAGCTGCTAGGCCACGTAATCTACTGTTATTAGCTCTGATATTGTAATGTCAGCTTATTACGATCGTGTAAGCAATTGTTGTAATCCGAGTACTCGTTTTTGTACCTTTTGCGTGTTTGCAGTTTGTTTTGGAGTTTATTATTTTTAATAATAATTTATTAATTTTTGATTTACCCTCATATCATTATTCTGGTGACACCATTTTGTGTTCTTGTTTATCTTTTCTTGACTGAGTCTTTAGAGTCCTGGTGCTTCATGTCTTGCTATATGGTTGTAAGACATGGACGCTATCCAGTGACCTGAGAGAAAGACTGGACTCCTTTGGTACTGTCTCTCTCTCTGGAGAATCCTTAGTTACCAATGGTTTGACTTTGTGTTATTCATGGAGTCCCGAATGAGGCACATTACCTGCATTGTGAGGGACCATCAATTACGGCACTACAGCCATGTGGCGCGTTTCCCAGAGGGAGATCCAGCTTATAAGATCCTCATTGCTAAGGACCCAAGTGGCGTAACACCTGGCTGTGGCAGATATAGGGTCATTTCCGGAGGGTGGGACTGGGAGGTTGCCAACCGGGATCCCAAGCTGTTTCGTCGTGTAGTGGGTGCAGCAACACACTGTACCAGTGCCTGCTCCCCAGCTTGACTTGACTTGTTCATCTTTTCATGGCTGTGGCTATATTGTTTAAAGTCACATATAAAGAAAGCTCTCTTGCCATTGCCCACGTTTACGCAGATGTTAACTTCATAGTCACATCACCTTTAATTGCAACAATCTTGTATCAGTTTTGAAATTGTTGATTAAACAGAGTGTACAAATATACAGCTGAAAGGATCTGTATGAAGCCATTTGCACAATGCAATGTATGCACAAGTTACTATGCTTGAATGAGAAGTTAGCCATGTTTACAATATGGATGTGAAATAAATGGAGATGGTCATACAAAAAGTTGAGGTCTCAAACAAGGATTTCTCTTTCAATGGTGGTTATCTGGGAGTTGAGGCAGTAGTGGCCTTGTCCATAAGAACACAGTTTCCATTACAGAGAAGTGCTCCTGTTGACTGCCATTGGTCATCTAATGGCTACTTCCTTTGTTGCTGCTTTTTTATTTCTACTGGATAGGAAGGCAGAAGTGACTTCAGTTGGTATCACGCAAGAGCTTCTCTGTTCCGGAGTACTAACTAGGTATTTCTTATTTAATGGTTGTATTGAGGAGTTTAGGTGGTAGAAATGTCATCTCTATATACTGTATATAAAACCCAACTTCTGTCTGTCTGTTTGTCTGCTTTTCATGAGAGAACTACTTAACGGATTTAGATCGGATTTTTTTTTCTATAATCTGCTTGAACATTCTGGTTGGTTTTGCAACTTCTCTCATTGCGCTAAGTATCATAGTTCATGTGCAGTAACAATTTATTTTCGTGAATCCGAGACAGAGGCAGCAGACCAGGGTGGGGGTGACGGGGTTGTGGCCATCCTCACTCTCACACCAGCCTCGTGTGTACCTTACATCTGCTTAGCTTGCGAATGAGAGAACTACTTAACCGATTAAATCGGGTTTTTTTTTCCAAGATTTTGGTTAAACTTTCCAGTTGATTTTGCGATTTCTCTCATTGTGCTAAGAATCATAGTTTGCTTGCAGGAGCGATATATTTGCGCTAATCTGAAGTGGAGCTGCAGGCCGAGGGGATGGGGAAGTGTAACGTCATGACTGGGGAGCCGGGCGGGGTGCTCCTTACTTATGTGCCAGCCTCCGTTCGAGTCCGTCTACCTATCGCCACAGTTTGGAGAATACCTTGCCTCCGCTTAGCTAGAAATACCTGTTTGTTTATTAATTTTTAAAGTTTGTCCCGTTTCACTACTAATCGGGCGGAGCTACTAATCGTGGCTAGTCTCAAATAACACAGCTGTCATTCTAGAGAAGTGCTCCTCTTGACTGTCATTGGTCATCTGAAGGCTGCTTCCGTTGTTGGTCCTTTTTTATTTCCACTGGAAACGAAAAGTAAGAAAGATGGCAGCAACAGTGGTTTTAGTTGGTATCAGACAAGACTGCCTCCTTTCTGGGATCCCAAACAGGTATTTCCCATTTAATTGTTGTATTTGGGAGTTTAAGTAGTAGAGACATCATCTGTAAGAACAGCGCTCTCATTATAAAGAAGTGCTCTTCTTGACTGCCATTGGCTGTCTGATGGCTGTTTCCTCTGTTGGTCCTCTTTTTTATTTCTCCTGGATAGGAAAAGGAGAATGAGGTGTCAACACAACTGATGTCAGTTGCTATTGGGTGAGACTTCCTTCTTTTCTTGGGTTCCAACTTGGTATTCCCTAATTAATCTCCATAGCATTGCATTTTATTCCAAAAAAACATGTAAAAAGCATTGCATTTTTTTTGCCATGAAAAATTACATTTTTATTTAATCTTAAAAGTATAATAATGATGCAATTAATAATAGTAATGATGAATAAAAATAATAATATGAAATGAACAATAACGAAAACAGCAGTAATAAAACTACTACTAATGATGCCAAAACAGTATATAACCTCAAAATTAGTCGTTTGTGTGGTAAATCTTGACGCACTTTGAAAGACACGATCCAATGTTACAGTCGGGATATTAATAGTGTCTTTATTTTTGGATTTTTTTTTTCCAGATTTAAGTTTTTGATGTGCAAATTGCACAGGTACGAGTTGGATTCTGTTTTTTTTCTTCTCTTGAAGGTTGTGGACACTGGCCCAGACACAGACAGGCGGACACGTTCATTTCACCCACAAACACATTTATTTACACTAATTACAGTTCAAAGTGCACCACAAACCCCCAAAGTCCTGGCCACACAATGCCTTCTTCCTCTTCAGGCCGCCTCTTTACATCCAACTCAGTCCTATCCGCTCCCGACTCTCGCCCTGAATGAAGGGAGGCGGCCCCTTTTATTATCACCCGGATGTGCTCCAGGTGGGCTCCGTCAATCACTTGCCGACACACCCCTGTATGGCGGAAGTGCCGGCTGCATCCCTGGAAGCACTCCGGGTGTCCCTGCTCTTCTCTCTCTCCCCCCACCCCCCAGCACTTCCTGGTGTTGCGGAAGTGCTGAGGTCCTGGGCTCCAGAGGCATGGGGGCGCCCCCTGGCGGCGACCACGGGCCCCTACAGGGTGGAGTTTCAAAGCTCTGTACCTGTGGCCCCCAGATGTTCTGGGGAAGGCGCAAGCCCTCCTCCGGTCCTCCTGGGCGTCCCAGCCGGGTCGCCACCCCAGCCACCTCTGGCAGAGGTATATAATCAATAAAATGTCTACCAATGAGACGCTCTGGATTGATCCGTGATGTGCTGGGTCGACTGTGTCTCTTTAGCAGTAGTGTGGATGGTGAATGTGTAGATGTAGAGTTTGCATGAGATAGTTTCGCCAGCCTTTTGTTTGTATAACACGAATGCATTCCAAATGCACTGTTCCACCAGATGACAGAATATCTTTTTTGTTGTATTTCTTTTGTTGTCTTCGTATAACGGGCTAGAAAGTCGAGTCTTCATCCACACGATCTACGCCACCCATCATGCTCTTGTAGTTGACCGCAGCTTTGTAACCTGCTTGTTGCCTTTTGCGTATACAGTGACTGTAACTGCATTATGTACAGTGCTAAGAAGACAAACATCTATCTTTCTTTCCTTTTCATTTCAGTGCAAGCACTTTACCCTTTTTCCAAGCTACTGGTTCGCCTCGCTGTAATTTAGCTCTGCCAAAGTCTTCAGGCACGTCACGACAGTTGGGACGCACTGTTCCATATGCATCAGTCTTTCTTTGCAGGGAGATATCAAATAGCTCAGGTGAAGTATGAAAATTGTCCATGGTTACACAGTAACCTTGACCCAGCAGGGCATCTATCAAAATTGGCACCGATGACATAGCAATGCCGTACTGATTGCATTTCATATAAAACATTGCCCCCTTCCCTGTGTACAGAACCACATTCCGATTGTATCCATTTTAGATTCACAAAGCTTGTAAAACGTTATGCCGAATCTTTCTCTTTTTGACATGATGTACTGTATCCATGACAGTCTGCCCTTATGAGCCATGAGACTTTCATCAATGCTGACATCACGGTCTGGAATGTAAAAACTCCAAGATTTTGCTACAATGGTCTGGTATATCTCCCAAATTTTCTTCAGTTTGGGTGTTGAATTGGTATTCTCATCAAAGTCTTTGTTGTTGGTCAAGTGCAGATATTTCATAGTTAGGGAAAACCTGCACTTTTAAAGCCTGAGTGATTCTCGGTTCTAACGCATACTCACGACGCATCTGTACAGTTGCACGAGTGACACTCGGGACTAACACTTTTAGCACAGTTTTTGAGTCCAAGTAGCATTCAGATCTAATGCTAAGGAGGCTACAGGTTGTGTTTGGTAGTTTAGGTGGTAGATGCATCATCTCCCAGAACACAGCTGTCATTATAGAGAAGTGCACCTCTTCACTATTGGTCTTCTGATGGCTATTTCCTCTGTTGGTCCCCATTCATTTCTCCCAGATAGAAAGAGGAAGAACAAATGGCAGTGGAAGTGACTTCAGTTGGTATTGGGTGAGATTTCCTTATTTCAGGCAACGGAAATGCAAATTATCGTTATGCAGAGTGAAAACCTTCTCCGAACTACACAGAAAAAGTCTCTGTTAATTTTACAGTGTAAAAGGTAAAAACAACGGTAAAATGTAAATTGGTAAAGCACTGTTTCAGTGACACCAAAGTTACGATACTTGCATAAGGAATGCCCCCTTTTATTGTTATGGTGAACCACATACCTTTGCAGAGTAGGTAAAAAAAATTAAACAAAGTTATAAGACTTAGTTTTCTCTGCGTATTGAAGGTTTTTTTGAGGTTATGGAAGCTGATTTATGGTGGGTTGTAGTTGATAAGCTGGCCCACTGGTAGAGCACCATAGTCCACAACAGCAAACTTCTCTAGAAAATGTGCCATAACTTCCTTAAACACTGAATTCTATTCAATGTATGTAATTAAACGATACATGTTTGCTATTGGGTGGTGTTGCTTCATTGGTGCAAATTGCATACTGGTGTTTGATCCTGACAATATTTTCTAAGAGTTTATTGATAAGCATATTTATTACAGTGCATGAATTTATGTTGTGCTTAAACGATCACTTCTATTAGAATGTGTTGTAAAGAAAAAACAGTTATTTGCTACAAAGTTATACTGTAGACCTAAAAATATTGTCACCTTATTTTTTTACGGTACAATTCTGGCAACCATAGCTGCCAGTACTTTACCAATTTAACATTTTTTTTTTTTATTTTTTTTTTACAGTGTATCTGTCTCTGTTAGGCACTCATAATACTCACATGCATAACAGTGACAAATAAAGATTATTCAAGAATAAGTGAGGACACCTAGACTGGGACTAATATATTGAACCATCCTGATAAATATAAGGAGTCTGGTCACCCTAAGAAGGATAGAAACTAAAGACATTTTCAATGAATGGGCATGTCGGCAAGAAAAAGAATTGAATGAATTCATACACATGGCCAGCAGTCAGGATTGATTTACTATCAGCTAGATTTGACTCCATACTGAATGTAATAATAGAAACTGAGTGCCATCTCTTTCAAAAGTAGTAGCGTAAAAGAGTATATACGTCTTCCATAGGAGCCATTTACTCATACTAACAATAAGCAGAGATAAGAGAATGATTTGATATTTGCTCTCTGTCATCTTAAATATATCAAGGCTTTTCAAGCAATGACTGATAAGCAACAACAACTTTTCCTTGTCTTTGTAAATATCAAACATCTTTTTGTGCTGCTGAAATCTCACATCCATCACCTCGTGTCATTTGTGGCTACCTCTCTTTTAGCTGTTATAGCTCTTTATTCTCCAACACAAAACTTGCTTTAGTATCAGCCTTCAAAAGCCCACTGTTGCCACCCCACCTCCTTCAGTCAAATCTTAGTGTTTAACGGTGTTTGCATGAGGGCTGCACAGAAACGGACATTTTGAAAGTAATAATACGAACTAGACACCTCGAGGCAGTTCTGAAAAGTGTATCATGGGAAGTGAAACTGAGTGATTTTAATCCACCAATTCTTTAATTCACTTATTCCTTTATAGGGTCAGTAGGGGATAGGAAACAACTCTAGACAGGACGCCAGGCCATGTTAGAACTCAGTCGTCTGCACACATCATTCTAGTTTAGAGTCTTTGTGCCAGCGTAGTGAAGAGGGAAGTCTCGTTAGAGACAGAGGCATCAACCTAATGAGATCCTGATGGTAAACGAAAATATGCTCTGCCAATACCTGTGCATGTCATCATGCCAGAGCAGAGAGTGGGAAGCTATTAGGAGGTGGTAGTCTATGTAGTATGGCCCAGGAATAGTTATTTCAGGAGGAACTGGCATTGAAGAATGGGATTGGGAGGATAGCAAAGGGGTCTTCTATATTATGTGTTCTCTGCCCCTATAAATTAAAGCTGGGACTCAACCTTTTAGGGTTACCCGGCACTACAGGGCTACCAAACTCTAGGACACCGGGCTGTATCTGATTTTTGTCCCTTTTCAAATTAGCCCGCTTCTCCAATATTCAAAATACTGTATGTTACTTACAGCCTGTGATGACAATTAGTTTTCACAAAAAAAAATAAACCTTTGAGCATTTCATATATAATTATTATGTCTCAGCCAGGGTTCCTACCCTGGTTGGAGTTCAGAGTCTTGTTTTATGTCTTTTTAGGTCAGTTTGGAGTTTTGGAAATATTACTTTTGTTTATTGTCGTCTTTGTTTCTATGCCTGTGCTATGTTCCATGTGTTTTGTGGGTGGGGCCACCTGCCAATCATCGGTAGGATCTGCCCTCTGCCCTATAAATCCTGGAGGGACTTCCACAATACCTGGCAGTTCAGTGTGAATGCACTAGGGAGTTTGTGAGTTTCCATACATTTATTGTTATTATTTGATTTTTGAGCTTTTGTTCTGTGGTTTTTTTTTTTAACCTTAGAAATCTGTGTTGGGATTTTGTTTGCTTGGATTACGTTACTGGAAACTCCATTTTGCCATTTTTGCTCTTCAGAGCTTCTCAGTGTGACAGAGCATTTTTTTTGTGAATAAGAAGTTTTTATTTTATTACGAATATGTACTAGCTCTCATTACTAGATGGGGTTTGATGGTAAATCCCCCACCCCAGTTGGCATTTTTAGGATTCTTTGTAACGGCCCGACCAATCGTCCAGACTGGCAAATACACCACCAAGACCTATGGCCTGGCAACCTGAGCAGTGTTAGACTTAGACAAACCATACTTCTTCCAATTACTCCACCAAATATATATATTCATTTAAAAGAAGCAAAACAAAATACCAAACAGTAGAAATTACTCACTTCTCCCTTCCCCTAACACCCACAATCCCACAAATGAAAGGTGGAATATTATAACAAATGGTGCAGCACTAAAAATACAATGCAAACCCTCCACTGAACATAAAACAGATATGACGCTCAAGAAACACATATCACACGTAAAGTCCAGGAAATTGTCCAGAGAACGATTAATGGAAATGACCCTGAACCGGTTAGAAACTGTCCAGTGATAACTGTAATATGGAAGCACTTGATTGTTTGCTCCATTCCCAAAATTAAAAAAGAAACAGTCTCACCATTTGGTCCTCGGCATGTCCTGAGATTTCTGAACCCCGGGGTTTTGTGAGAATGGCGAGATTGTTACAGGTCTGGCAGCAAGCTGTGAAAAGGTACGTGACAACCCAGATTGGCGTTTCTCTGTCTGTTGTGATGCGTTTCGGTGTTGTGTTCTGGTATTCCTCCTTTTCCTTTCTATCTTTTCTTTTTTCATCTTTCCCTCCTCACGTTTAAATAGGACATAACCCAGATGGACTTGATAGGTTTGAGTAGGCATGAAAATTACCTTGAGTGGTCACGGTCCTGCAGTGTTCTCCTTCCCCCTTTGGTTCCAGGGGACATTTACACAGACGCACCATAGACTACATAAGTGGGACAATGCTACGAAAGACGCGATTTGGCACAAAACACTTTAAGACGTTCCCCTTCATGTAGCACCACTACATCTTGTCCTTTGGGACTCTCATAATTTGTATCTGAATATCATTTTTTTTTTTATTTACACCAGCTATTAAAATGTTCTCCAGTGTCCTCCTGCATTTATGTAACCAGCACATCACTGCAACTAAACTGTAGTTAGAAGGGAAGCTGGCAACTTGTAGTGACCCAACAAGAAAATGTAAAAAGGTGACATGCCACACTGCCATAAAGAAGTGAAGTGTTTTAGCATGATGTCAAAGATATGACAACCTCAAGAAGGAGAAGTAGTTTGGCTTCACGCTCCACACTCACTTGTTAAAGTCACCATTCTGCAGCCTACCTGACTTCTGCTACCATTCTACATAATTCTTTTGTATTTTCACTGACTTGATTGTTTTATGACGATAAAAAATGCATTTGAATTCTCGCCATGTCAAAAGTGATTGTTATCTGTTTCTGAACAACTCGAAATGTGGTCTTTGTGCTTCATCACCAGTGTATTTACATCCAATTGTTTTTTTTTTTTGTTTTTTTTTAACATGGCCAAGTGTCATCCAGTTGGGACTCACTTTATTGTAGGTGTAAACTGACCTACAAATTTTTGCTGTGTCGGATCTGCTACTCTCATTTGACTTTATGTGCTGATGTCATTTTTATTACTTTGATCATTTTTTTCTTCAGTGATTAAAATTTTTCCTTGTTTCAAAAAAATTTTAATTGTTTGAGAGCAGAGAATTTAGTGTTGATGTGTTACAAACACACACGAGTTCAGAGGGTTTACGTGAGAGTAGAGCCAGGAGATAATGTTTAAGACAAGAAACACGATCAGACAGAGAACGGGTCATTGTCGGGAAAACAAACTGAAACTGGTGAACAGGAATCAAAAAGTCAGGACAAAATTGTGGCTCAAAGTCAAGAAGAGGTTGCGACAAAGTTTCAAGAAAAGAAAAAACTACCCTTAGGCGCTCTTTAAGAGCAAAACTAACTGTCACTATAAAGTTGAAAAGGTTGGAGTATTCACCATGGGATATGGACAAGTGTTTGAGTAGAGGTGACCAAGAATGTGATGGTGTAACCAGTAGGGAGCGCCACTGAGCCCCAAAACCCAGACATAAAAATCCAACATAATCCCGGGTTCAAATATAAAGGGATTTTATTGCACAGTGTACCTCACAGACAGTAAATACACAATCCCAAGACAAATTGGATCTTTTTTTCTCTCTCCATCCGTCCTCCTCATGAGTGTTGCCCAGCAACTCTGACTCCTTGAGATGAGGTGGCAGGCCCCTTTTCCGTTGGACCTGGGAATGCTTCAGTTACCATAGCGTGTCTTATTCAAAGCACTTCCTTGTCACATGGGAACAAGGGAGATCTATCCCTGATAGCACCCTCTAATGGTATCCAGGGTCCATAACGAGGATGAAACTTCCGGACTGTAACTCCCATTTGTCCCTGTGGGTGTCTAAACTGGGATGCCTTGAGAGTACCACTGCCACCTGTCATATGGGGGATGGAACTGCTCCTGACCTTAGGCTTCCTCTGGTCCATTCCTTATGTTCCTCTGGACGGGCAAGAAGTTGTTTTTTCGTCCAGCCAGAATGCCTGTATGTGCTCTTTGCCATTTATAATAAGCTCCAGAGAACCTGTGTAGAGTTAGTAGAAACCTTCCAGATGAGCAGCCATTACTGCAACACTGCACTATTCTGGGTTTCATAACCGAGTGACCAGACAGAAGCCTCTCCTCTGTAAAAGACACTAGAGGCCTGCTTGGAGTTTGCAAAAAGGTATCTAAAAGACTCTGACTATGAGAAACAAAATTCCCTGGTCTGATGAAACCAAGATTACCATGTCATGTCTGGAGAAAACCTGGCAGTGCTCATCACCTGTGCAATGCCATTCCAATGGTGAAACACGGTGGTCTCAGTATCATGCTGTGGGGTTGTTTCTCAGTGGTAGGGACTGGAAGACTAGACTGAGTTACGGGAAACCTGACTAGAGCAAAGTATAGAGACAATCTTAAAGAAAACCTTGCTCCAGAGCTGTCTGAGCCAGAAGTTCACTGGAATGGCTTTGGGACAACTCTGGGAAAGTCCTTGAGTTGAGTGCTTCCCACCAACTGTCTCCATCCAGTCTGACATGAACTTGAGAGGATCTGCAGAAAAGAATGACAGAAAATCCCAAATCAAGGTATAAAAGGCTTGTCGTGTCTTACCCAAGAAGTCTCTCAGTTGAAATCACTTCAATAGGAGCTTCAACTAAGTGCTGGGAAAAGGGTCTGAATACTTGTGTCAATATGATATCTCATTTTGTTTATTTTTAATAAAGATCAAAAAAATGAAAACAAGCCCTCATTAGCGCTATACTGTAACAGATTTCTGGCTTAATTCTTTCTAAGCTGCTCTGGTGGCGTCCTAAAGACTTTCCATCTAGCGTTGTCCTTGTTGGTCACACTGTCGGGTCCAAATGAGACGCCACCTTCCAAGAATGTCTGTTACCCTCAAGGTGTGGTTTCTCAATGCCTTGGGGGGGTAAGGAGACAAGACTGTTACCGACAGCTCCTTCACTCATCCTAGGGTAGTACCTGACTAGAGCTGCTGATTAATTGTACAGACTGCAACTCTGTTATTAGTCATTAGCACTACAACATAAGTAATATGATAGTTATAATTTGTTACTAACCCTCACCTATTCTGTTTCTCTTCTCGGCACTCAAATGTGGCACTTGGTGCCACTGCTCACCTGCCAAGTTGTTTTGCCTGCCTTGTTTTTGATGGAGGATAGAGGGTAGAGGGGTCCTTTCATCGGATTGGCTGGCCCAGAGCTGACTCAGCTGTGGAATGGCCAATAGGGGGTGATGGCCGAGATCTCCAGGACTCTTAAGAAATCCAAATCGTATTATGTAATATCATCTACTGTTGAATTCTGCTCTGTGCTAGTAATATTACTGTTGTACTATCATATTGTATTAAGGATTACTTGTGTTTTGTTCAGTGTATTGTATTTACGCCCTTTTTTGACACTCAATGCACTCCCAACCTACCTGGAAAGCGGTCTCTCTTTGAACTGCCTTTCATAAGGTTTCTTCCATTTTTTTTCCCGGGGGGGGGGGGGGTGTTAAAGCCCAATGCGCCACTTCTTTTGCGATTTTGGGCTATACAAAAATTAATTGTATTGTACCTCATACCTTAGATGAGCCTGGAAGGCGATCCTCTGGCATATATACATGACACAGGATGTATGAAATTAAATGATTTGCGCACAAGGCTGTAACATATCAAATTGTGTAAAAAGTCAAGGGGTCTGAATGCTTTCTAATTCCACTGTAGCTACTGTGTCCTACATTGTGAACCAGTCACAAAGGATGTCATTAAGTATCCGGACTGCCACTAATTTTTTTTTTTTTTTTTTTACCAATCACAGATGGCGTTGCTTTAATTATTCCTATTTTAAGTTCACATACATATAATGTACATTACATTGTGAAGAAACTGGCAACATGAATTGTGTGCTTTTCTCCATTCTATTTCTGCACACAGATCAGCCAGAGTTCACCTTAATGTGAAGTGCGTTCCAACCTTGGCCCAAAAGCAATAGTTGCAAGGTGGTAGTAGTTGGCGTTAGATTAAATGAATTTTCACAATATACTATAATATCAAATTCTCTGATTTTTATAGAATGACTGTATGTTTTGTTTCTCATTCATTTATTGCATAAATACTTCATTAGGCATTTACTTGCCTCCAGCTTCCACGTTGTATTTTCAAGGCTCTGCCATGTGTCGTGTGAGGCTGGGTCAGTACTTTCATTTAGTGTTCTCTTTAGCGTGACCCAGACGTGATCCCTCACAGCCCACACAATCAGTTGCTTGGCACAGACCGATAAAATGCTTATGTGTGGGTGTGAGAAAACCAACAAAGTCAACTGAATCAAACTCTTGTTTTCACAATATTTTTTTTTCCTTTTTGTCAGCTTTTAATCTTTATTATAAAGAAAAAAATCCTCTGCAGTTGCTGAACAGTTCAGCTAAAGTTTATGATTATCAAATTGGAAACTTGCACAAGAGACTTTAACTCTTTTTTTTTTTTTTCTCTTTCTTTCTAAAAACAAAAAATTAAAAAATGTTTGCAAATGCTAAGTGCCAAGTCTAGTAAAGCCTGTAATGGACTAAAGTCCTGTCCAGGGTTACCTAGTGCTCTCCTTAAGTTAGCCATACTAGAAAAATGACCATACAAACGTCTTTTGACACCTATAAGGCAATATCATAGATTAGTGAGGTTTTCCAGTTAATTTTATTAAGTTAAATGTTTGACAACAGACCAAAGTATACCTGTGTATCAATTATAAAAACAGCTTAATGCAGTTCAGAGTCTTGAGGGATTCATCTTTCCCAGTTTCCCAAAATCGAGCTGCTACTGAGTTGACAAGGTAGGATCCGGCATGAATCAAACATGTAACAAAAGACTTTTCTCAGTCCAATAAAGTTTGTTTTAAAAAGGGTTTAGTGAAAATTCAAAGTAAAACAGTTCACACAAAAATAGAGGAAAAAACACTTGCAGGATAAAAAACAAAAAAGGAAAAAATGTTTCTTCACACTACAAGCTTAGCTTTTTCTTGTTGAAGTTCAGTGACTTTCTATACTTAAAGGGTACATTATTTCACTATGGCAAACTTGCATGTGCTTTATGTGTTACATTCAATACGTTTTATGCATATGGCACATTCAATATGGTCGATACGTTACGGGGTACAGTTTGAAAACTGTTTGCTGTGTAGTCAGAGGGACAAGAAATAATTAGAATATTAAGTTTAGCTTGTGGTGGATGTAATGAAAACTCTTATTGACTGTGCATTAATATATAGGCAAACATTTTAACACAACTAAGAAAATGTGTCTAACAATTTAACATAACTTAAATAACAAATGGCTCTTGCTGGGGGATTGGAGCTGACCCTGACAGCACTGGATGCAAAGCAGGAATTCATCGTATTCATTCTGTTTGTAATGTTAATTACAATTAAAGTACAGTAGAGAGCATACAGAGATGTAGTTTTTCAACATAGTCTCCTTCAGTAGCGTGCAGAATCTAAAAGATGCCCGGGGCAAACCCCTTGATTGTATGCCCCCTAAGGTGAGGTGCTGTCATAGTGAATGGTAAAGAAAGGCATTTTAAATAAGAAATACACACTTTATTCAAATTAAATATTCTCCTCTCCAAAAACAATTGTACTACTTCAGTTTTTATATCTGTGAGGAATTCTTTTTCAGTGCTGATTAAAGTCAGGTTGGTCAGATGCTCTTGTGACATGGAAGATGTGAAAGGTCAAGAACCCCGGCCGAACTCCTGTACATGCAAGAATTGCAACATAACCCAGATTTCCTCTGGCTACACAAACTACGTATTTCTCCGAATTACCTTACTGGACTAGCTAGGAAAAGGACACGAGAGATTAAATAATACAGTTACAATACAATACAATTTATTTTTGTATAGCCAAAAATCACACAAGGAGTGCCGCAATGGGCTTTAACAGGCCCTGCCTTTTGACAGCCCCTCAGCCTTTTCTCTCTAAGAAGATAAGGAAAAACTCCCAAAAAACCTTTGTAGGGAAAAAATGGAAGAAACCTTGGGAAAGGCAGTTCAAAAAGAGACCCCTTTTCAGGTAGGCGTGCAGTGGGTGTCAAAAAAAGGACAATACAATACACAGAAAAGAACACATGTAATCCTCAATACAATATAATAGTGCAGTAGAAATATTACATGTACAAAGCAGAATTCAACAGTAGATGATATCACATAATATGATTTGGATTTGTTGAGTCCCGGAGACCTCAGCCATCAAGCTGCCTCTCCCTATTGGCCATTCAACACCTGAGTCAGCACTGGGCCAGACAATCTGATGAAATAAGTGAGGTAAACTCAGTCTCAGAAAAACACTTCACTGCACCAAGGTTGGACAAATGACCCTTAACATGTTCACTGCGCATATGGGACTGAGGGAGGGAGAGGAAGGTCGTTTGACTCGTGGGTTCAATCTCCCGTCCCATGCCAAATAAACATAGTTTTCATAATGTTTTCAAGGGAAGGCCTCTTTTCACCGCGGTGCCCGGTCAGGCCCGGTGTGAGCACTTCTAGCACTTCGAAGTCATAGTGCTTCACTGAGAATGAGCTATAATAATTTAAATTTGTTCATATTAAATTAAAATTATTTTCAAAACCGGTCTCTCCTAGACAACAACACTCTTTGGATTGGATGCCCCTCAGATATGGAGGCCCGGGGCCGTTGCCCCCTCAGTCCCCCCTCTACATGCCACTGGTCCCCTTGTTTTTCAATATGCCTGATTCAACATTCCACAAGTTGGTTGTGCCCTCAGGAAAAAAACAAATGTGTTTGTTGGCCTCTCAGTCATGTAAACAGAGGCAGAGACCCCATTTAGTCAAAATATCTAACAAGCCAGCAGTTAAACAAAGGATTTTATCTGGAACATGATGCAGCTCTGTCCTCCCCCAAGGCTAGTGTCCAAATGACATGCTTCCTTCCAGGTGCAGCCCCTTTTGTATTGTCTGAACCAGAAGGGGGCAGAGTCTCGTTGAGTTGTTGTCCTGTGCTACAGGTAAAAAAAAAAAAAGAGTAGAGACTGTTAGTGCCAGTGCTCCCTCTCATCCCGGGATGGAAGTGCTTACCATTCCAGAGCCAAGAAGATGTGTGACAACCTCTTTTTACATGTTGGTCCATGGGAAACCACCAACTTCTTAAGGAATCTTTATGTGGGCCATACAGATTAT
Source organism: Polypterus bichir lapradei (assembly GCA_026402145.1). NCBI lineage: Eukaryota > Metazoa > Chordata > Cladistia > Polypteriformes > Polypteridae > Polypterus > Polypterus bichir. Next base: position 36,275,376 of record JANRMT010062827.1, on the reverse strand, counting down.
AATTTGAGGGAGCAAGGGAATACAGGGAATGGTCCAAAACTTTAAATCCCCACATTCTAAAGTGTTTCAACAGTATGGGTGTCAGTATTTGGGGCAGACATTGCAGTGCTACAATAAAACCATTCTTGACAATAATCCTCGACGTTTGCTTTGAATTACAGACTTCATCTAATTGCACAGCTTCACACTGTAGCCTGTTGTGTTCACAGGTGAACTTCCCTCCTGATAATGTTGTACTGTAGTATTGGCCATTGTGAGTGCCAAAACCATGAGAACATCACTTGTCCTGCAGTCGGTTACGTTGCGAATTTGGTTTTGACTGGGAATCACGGGTGTTTCCATTTACTCTCTGGCTTTAAGTGTTCCATCCATGTTTTATCTCCAATGACAATTTTCTTTAAAAATGCATCACCTTCATTACCATAGCAGTTGAATTGACAGGTGGTTAGACAACTGTGCTTATGCTCCTCTGTGAGCTATATCATGACCTATATTGGATAGACTTTATGAAAGTGAAGCCTGTTATGGATGATATGCTATGCAGAACCACGACTAATCTGCATATGATTTGCCACTTCATTGACTGTCACTCTTTAGTTTTTCAGAATCATGGTACGGACTTGCTCAGTGTTGTCGTCAGTAGTGGGCAAGGATGAGGTCTTGCTTAACACTAGTCGAACCATTTGATAATATCTCAATCCATTCATAAACATGCTGTGTTCATAATGTGCTGAAAACCTCCTTTGAATTTTGGTTTCTGGTACAACTATAGCCTACAAAAAGTGGATTACTGCTTGCTGCTCTTTTTCAATGTAAACGTATAGTGGAGTGGAGTGGACGTTTTTTATAATAACAAAATACCAATATTTTGGTATATCTATTGACAGAATAATTATAAAACGACCTGTACCGCAAACAAGCTTGGGCAGATGTGTGAGAGATGAAATGTAAATAAATTATTACACATACAACGTAAAAATATTAGATTTGAATATGCAATGGGAGGTTTGAAACCTGAAACTACACCTTATGAGAAGGACCTAGGACTCAAAGTGGACTCATCACTGTCTACAACTACACAATAGACAGAAGTCATTAGGAATGCTAATAAAATTTTCATTTATGTAACTCCCCAGTGTGTTGAGGTTATGCATAATCCAGGGGTTCTCAACCTGGAGTCATATGGCCCCCTGGGAGCCACAGGATTTTTCAAGGGGGCCACAGGTGAAAATTACGTAAAAGGGGGACCACAGCACGAGATTAGGGGGCCACAGAAAGAAGTGGTAAGTGAAGAAAACGGAGACGTGAAGAAAAAAGAAAACAGAAGTGAAGTAACCATGTTTCCCAGTGGAAGAATCACAAAGAGCGCTCTGTGGCGGCAACATCGCTTCCCCTTCCGTCCTCCTCCCTCTTCCTCACTCCAACCTCTGTGCAGTACCCTGGGGCGATTTCAGTATCTCGTATGTCACGAGAAAGGTGCGTGGCTGTGGCAGTGTTAGTGCTGATTCTTCCTACGAATATTACAGGTATTTTAGCTCTTGTTTTGGCTATTCCTTTCAAAATTGCTGCTGAAAATAACTGCTTAATAACTTTTATTTCCAATTTGAGAGTTTATCTTGAAATTAGAGATGCACCTTTTCCAATCAATCTGCACATTTAAAATTTACAGTAGACTAATTTTGCAAAATATTAAAGAAGGCAAACATTTCTTTTAAAATTTGCATATTTTGTTAAAACCAAATATAAGAGGTCCCTGAACAAAGCCTTTCAATTATTTTTGTTGAGATATTCTAATGGTGAGTTTCATCTTAAAACGTGCAATGCATGTATATTAACCATCACCGATCTGACTGAAATAAATATGCGAGACCCCCATGTCTGAAATGAAATTACCTGCATTCGTTTTGTGAAATTCATACCAGTGTCATAGTAATACAGAATCAGGTTTCAGTGGTGTGAATTATTTACTGAGCCAAGCGCGGAATTGTATTAGCATAATAGATAGAGGTGATCTTCAGTTATCCCGTACAGCAATCGACACGGATTTAAAAAACCTTATTTCTGGTCATCAAGTACACATCTGGTCACATTGATCGAGAAATACTTAAAGTATAAATTTTTGTATTTTATAAATTAGGAAATTTATTGTATGTAATATTTATTTTAATGTAATAAATTGTGTTGTGTTATAATCAAACATGTTCTATTTACAGAGAAAACATTTAAATAGCTATCTTTCTACCGGTAAGACGGGGGGCCACAGGAAGGAAACAAAGTCAAAAGGGGACTACGGTTGAAAAAAGGTTGAGAAACCTTGGCATAATCTACGTATCTCACTTGTGATGTCTCACCTGAAATACAGTTCTGGCCGCCATATTACAAAAAAGACATAGTAGCACTAGAGAAGGTCTATTTTAGAGTTGTTCTGACTTACGAGGAGACAGAAAATATATTTAATGAGTGATGGGTAGGGGAAGGTTGGGGTGCTTGGTAAGACTATCTTTTGCCAAAACCAAATCGCTAGTTAAGAATCAAAGTTACTAAGCCAGAAGCAATCTCATTGAATCTCGTTGAACCAAAGAAAATATCCAAATCTATCTATTTAAGGGATGCACGTGCTGACTTTTATACAGTCACTCTGGTGACATCACACGCCACATATGTCCTGATGCCTTCTGGTTAATATTGTCACAGAAACATCAACACTAAATTGGAAAAGGTGGCAGTTCCCATAATAAAACAAAATTTTGTTGCAATATAATGGTAAAAAACTTTTTTTTGGCGATAACAAATATAAAAAATGAACTCCTTGGGTAGAAAATCCCCAAAATGGATGCATATAATTAAAAAAAGGATGCAAGACAATTCACACAAATCCTACGAAAAACAGCAGATGACAACAATGGCAGCTAGGCTAATTCCAGGGCAGTGAGGTTTAAGATATGAGAACAGACTGAAGAAGTTTAATGAGGTGATATGATTGAATTGTTTTAAACAATGAAGGGAATTAGTACAGTGGATCCCATCAGTTACTTCAAAATAAATTCTTCAACAAGAACACCAAGACATACGGTGGATGAAAACTTGTCAAGGGAAAATTTTACACAAAAATTACTGTCTTTCCTCACACATAGGACCATAGACAAATGGTAGACATTTTAGGGACCTTCCAAAACTTGACTCGTTTTCATCTCTGAGCTTCTAAATTGTATTCCTTCTCTGGATGATATAGTTGATGAAGGGAAAACTTCCATTCTAGTCCTTACTCTTCCTTTTTTCTTTAATTTACAGCTTAAATTTGTTTTTAAAAGCTAGCAGCATTCCAATCTCTTCTGCTCTTGTTTCTCACCCTCTGTAGAAATTCTGGTAACTGTTCCAAGGCCAGAAAACCCTTATTAACTTTTCCTTCCAACACTCTGTAAGGTATCTCATCGCTTACTATAAACTTTAGTTTTTAAAAATCTTTCCTTGGTATTGAGAGATCCTAAATTATCAAGAAACCAAGTTCTAGTTTGTTCACAAATGTTATTTCTGGGGGTTGACCTCCAATCCTAACTATCATCACTGTGCCTTGAACACTCCAGACACATTTAAGCACATGTTTTAGGAGTGCTCTTTTGTGTTTAACTTTTGGTCTTGTGTGACCATTTTTCTGACCTGCATTCTTTCAACTATCACTCTGCTGCATCAGCACAATTTTCTATTCCTAGATCTTTTCTCACTCCATTTATCTCTTATTCAGTAGAGTCTATATGTGAAAGGTGGCCTTACCACTTTCTGGAAATCCTCTGATTGCTCTTTCTGTCTTTTTTTTTTTTTTTAATTGGACCCTTTTGGAATTTTTGCTGGTGAAGATCAATGGGGTATCTGGTTTCTACATTGATAGATCATCTGACATGACACATCTAGTCCATGCTCATGCCCCTTCACTGCTCTGATCCTTAGGTTTTTTTTTTCTCCTTAATTAGATTCATGTTGTGCTGTTCATCACTTGTTGGTTATTCTGGAAAAATTAGATCAATAGGGTTTTTGAGCTGTGTTGGACAAAATGGCCTGTTCTTGTCAAAATTGTTCTAACATTGTAATATAGCTAGCAAAGTGATCACCACCGTCTCCAGAAATATCTGATAAAACAGTGTCTTTATTGATGTTGATGCTGTAAGGTTCTTATGACCTGAAAAAAAAAATGTTTTCCATGACCTGCACTTGTTGTGAGAGCTGCTCTTGTCCACTATGTTTATCTTTAACTAGGTCAGACACATACAGATGTACTTGTCTACTAGTTATGTCCTACTGTGAACCCCGTGCCTGCCCATTGTCCATAAGGAGTTTGCACATTCTTTGCTGTGTCTTCTTTCTCCTGTTTCCAAAACAATATACAAGTTATATTGATTAATGATTCCAAACTGACCCCATGTGATTGTGGGTTTGTGCAATACTGGGCACTAATGCTGTGTCTAGGTTTGGCCCCTGCTTAGTTCCTGATGTTGCTGTTATACACTCTGACCCTTATGACACTGAATTGTAATAAACAGGTCTATGATTGTTATTTTCTTAGTCAATCTAAGACCAAATGCCACTTGACTATTGAACTCTGTAGTTCAAAGTTCTCCATTACAAAAGGTAAAGAGTAATTTTAAGAAGTAAAGTGAGAAATGATATGAAACAACTCCTCAGTCAGATACAGTATGGCATCAGGTTATCTGAGATTACAAATGAATTGCATTATCCTCTACAAATAGTGTACATCTAAGTTCTCCTTTCCCAAGGTACCTGTCCAAGATTCTGAGTTGCCAATCTTCTTCTACTTCTTCGTCTTCCTCTTCATCTTTTCCCACTTCTTTCTGGGGTTAATGTGTTTGATCAGCCTTCTCCAAGCAAGCTTGGTCCTGCACCTCATAGCCAGTCAAAGCCCTTTTCCTTCACACCTTCTTTTACTATATTCATCCATTTCTACTTTGGCCTCCCTCACTTTCTCTTCCCTTGCACTTCCATTCCCATCACTCTTCTGCCCACATATTCCTTGTCTGTCCTCATCACAGGTCCACACCACTTCAGTCTACTTTCCTGCACTTTCTTAGCTATCTCTCCCACTTTTGTTGTTCCTCTGATTGTCTCATTTCTTATTCTGTCCTTTTTTTTTTTTTGTAACTCCACACATCCATCTCAACATTTTCATTTCTGCCACATCTGACTTTTTCTTCTGCTTACACTTTACTTCCTCCATGTCTCACCTCCGTACATCATCGCCACTGTCTTACAAACCTTTAACCTTCACCTTAATCCTTTGATCACTCAATACCCTTAATAACATCTTTCAATTGATTCATCCACACTGCACTCTATGGGTTATCAATGAAAACGATAAATTGGATTCCAGTCTTTTATTGGGTTGGCTGCAAGATCAAACAATGGTCCTTATTAATAGAAGCCCACATTGGCATGGGGAAACTAAAATTACTTGAGGAAGACCCCACTTCTATATGACACCGCTACGTCCTGATTCAACATTCATATTTTTATTTGCTTTTATTTTTTGCCAAGATGCGGTTTCTTTAGTGAAATGCAAATTACCTTTACAGCAGTAGGAAAAACTTTGGATAATGTTTCATACATGTTCTTGACCTGTGTTCAAAGGACCTTTTTATAATTTCAAGCTGACATTGGTGAAATCAGCTAAGGGTTAAGCTATGTGTGCTGAAGCTTTTGGGGGAGATCAGCTCACATGAAAACCTTGGCAGGTCAAAAAGTTCTGAGTGTGGAAGCAATTACTTGATTATTTAGCAGCAAAACTCAAATAATACCTTTTTTTGCACGCATTTTTACTGTGACTTTCCTTTCTCAGTTCTTTTCATCTTACTCCCTTTTTTCTCAGAGAAGGAATTCCCCTTTACTCCTGAGAGGCAGGTGTGAAAACATTTGTTCTCACTACCCATCAGCAGCCAGCTGAACACTTAGCACAGGAGAATGTACAGTCATTATAATTGTTTTTCTACTTGCTTAGAATCTGAAAGCAACCACAGTAACAGTGAGAGGTTTCTGGTTATAGAAAAAGTAAAAGCAACACATTTCAACAATAAGGAAAGTTACTCTGTGTGGGGGCACACATTTTAGAAGTCTGTCTGTCTGTCTGTCTGTCTGTCTGTCTGTCTGTCTGTCTGTCTGTCTAGTCAAAAGTAAAAGAAATCAACAGTAAGAACACCTTGGGTCCTTGCAAGTTTTAGTCGCAAATGCTTTTCATGTTTGTGAACAAATGGGCTCCGTCTTACAGTGCCTCTGTGGTTTAAGTGGCTCCCATGGTGATAGGGCCAGAACCTCTGGATTTGGACTGGATGTGATGTTATGGTCTATCGTGGAACTCGGCCTCCTGTCTGTGGAGTAGAGGCAAGAAGAGGTTAGCGATCACTTTCACTACTGCTGTTCTAACATCACAGAGCCAGATAGACACCCTCCCCTCACTCGAGTGCAACACAATAGAGGCTTGGGAATGGGAAATTAGATGAGCATCAATCAACCCTGTATAATCAACTGTTAAATAATCTGCATTTACAGTAAAGGTACTAATAATGTTGGGATGTTAGCTCCTAATGCTATAAAATGTCAAAAAATGTTTTTTTTGTTTTTAACTCTGGTAATATATGGTGAAAAATTAAAATGGGAAATGCAAGAGGGAAAGGTAGGATAAATTGAAATATAAGCCATCACTACTTAAATAATCATCATCAGTGCTATGGCAAATTTTTGATTTTAAGAGAGAGAATATCAAACATAAAAGTACTGTTCCAAGTGTGCTTGGCCACTAGTGATGAATGAAATAGCAGAGTTTGGTTTCATATACAATTTTTTGAAACTGATTGATAACAATAATTTTGAAAGTGATTTCACAGTTGCAAAATGTAAAACTCACTAAAATTTGAATTTCTTTGGGTTGGAAAGCAAGGAATATTAAGTTTGTTTTTTTTTCCCAGGCCAAAACTACAGTCTCATTCCCCGTTGCATTATCAAGGGATTTGTGAGACTTACCAAGTCCATTACTAGTTTGGTCTGCATCTGTACCATAAGAGTTAGGGATTTTCTCTCCAAATTTTCAAAAATGTACATGAAATGCCCCAAAATATAATTGAAATGTCCTCAGAATGGAGGGGATTACTGTAAACCCCTGGCTTGATGGGAAAAGAGCAACAAAAAATATTTATAAAAAGATTAATTTGCAAAATTCAGAAAATATAACACAATGCCAAAAGAGCAGAATAAAAACAAATGGAGTTGCCAACAATCCAAAAGCAAACAACTCCCAATTTAAAATACTACATCAATATTTGTAGATAGAAGCAGAAAAGCAAAAAAGTGAAAAAGAAAATTCAGTGAAAATAGCAATACTTACAAAAACATCAACACTCCAACAAAGTGCCTCCAGTGAACCACAAGGGGCTCCTCTTCCCTGCCTTCCAATTATGGGGCAATTAGCAGTGGCGTGTTATGTGGTCCACCTATAGCATACAAGGAACAAAGAAGAGCAAAAGAAACAAAATGACTAAAATTGACATGGAACACATAATTACACAAAACAAAAAACAATATTAAAATAAAAAGTAATTATAGAATAAAGACATAAAAGAGAACTTAAACATAAGCCATTGAAGTACCATAGCTAAAACAACCAATCAAAAATATAAATATTCCAGAAATACAGAATAAAAACCTTTTTCAAGGGAGAGGAAAACCTATTCAGTCTCTGGTTTGTAAGGACAATTAAATTCTTTATAAGTACAAAGGCAAAAAAAGGGCAAAGTGGATTTGTCTAACCAGGGACTCCAATGCAAGCAAGTCAACATCAAAATGCAAAAGAGAAATACAAAAAAAATAAATAAATGCACAAGTGTCACAGAATAAACCCAGAAAATACTGCAACGATGCTCACAATAACAAACCTTTCTCCATTGATGTCAATGAACCTGAAATAAATAGGCTGAGGGCAGGTGGCCCCGCCTCCATTCACATAAAGCAAGGAATGTTTATTTAAAATGTATGTATTGTGCATATATGCTTAAATTTTAAACAAAACAAAATGATCACAAATTACATAAAACAATAAACAAGTGACAAAATAAGATTTCAAAATTCTTAGAAATGACAATAAAAAGAAAAATAAACATAAGTCAGGGAACAAACCCTGTAACATAACAATACTCAGGCCAAACAACTACAGAGCCCATTCAAAGTGCGTTAAAGTAATTTAAGTTCTCTGTAGCCAGTCCCTCTTTTCTGTGTTCTGCAGCAGAATACGTTTTGCCATGAAGAAAGTATATTTGCTAATTATTCTAATTTTGCTTGTGGTGAAAAACTTTTTTTTTTTTTTTTGGCAAAGCGATTTGCAAATTCAATTTCACATCAATTGTTTCACTCATCACTAGTGGTCACTGTAGGTACAATGTGGCGAAATACAAAAATGACTTTGAGCACGTAAAGCAGCACCATAGATAACCACAAGAAGAAGAATTGTTACAAAGTTTCCTTTGAAAACGGCACACTGCTTACCCATTCCAGTCCAAAGCCATCACCAAAGGAAATGAAAAATAAGTCAAAGCACTGGGCCAGCACTTGCACATGCTACAGCCACTTTCTCTTCAGGAAGCATGCAGGTGGGGTTAGGGGAGCTGGTTGGCCAAGCAAATGTGCTTCAAGCACAGTGCAGGCCCCAAGGTAGCGATCAGATCTTATGTCACTTCATTTATCAACTGTTCTGTGTACATGTCTCAACACCCCCACTTGCAACTGAAACTTTTCCAGGTGCATCTCCCCTAAGCCCCTGTGTGCCTCACAGTAAACAAAAGAAAAAGTGTAAAAAAAAAAAAAAAAAAAAAGCACACTCTAAATTGTAAACATCTCGGCTGAGCTTCACTCTTCACAAGAACTACAAATAACTGTTCCAGAATATACAATCTCTAAGCTAGAAGATGTGATTACGTATTTACTCCATAACTGTGTGTGAAGTACACAGAAATTGTTGATGCAGTGATACACAATGGCAATACAGAGAAAAGCAAACAGTTCAGAGGAACTCTTTCTTTATTTAAAATGGTTTCATTTGTAGAGTTTAGGCTTCATCCACCAGTACTCCTCTATTGGAATAATGGTCAAATCATCCCGTCCCATGGCTTTTCCTATCAGTGCTATGCCAATAACGTAATGCTCTTCCCTCCGGAGGACCATACAGTAACAGCTAGAATCTCTTTATTGCAAACTGGATGAAGAAACACCATCTCCAGCTCAACCTGGCAAAGATGAACCCTCTTGTCAATTCAACACCCCATCTCTGTTTAGCTCAGTTCATTATCGTTAACATCTGCCAAAACACTATGCATTTTTGTCTCTCGGTCTTGCAGATTTACTCAATACAACGTCTGTAAGATCATACTGTATCTTATGGATATGCCGTCTGGTTCAGGCTTTAGTCTTGTCACGTCTCAACTGCTGCAGGAGTACCGGTATGTGCTACCAAGATGCTGCAGATGATTCCAAATATAGTAGCATGTTTGGTGTTCAGCCAGCCGAGGTGGGCACATGTCACTCCTCTTTTCAGATCACCACATTGGTGCACTATAGCGTCACGTGTTAAGTTCAGATCTTCGATGACTGGTTACAGAATAGTCAACAGGTCAGCACCTTTATATATAGTATGGAGACGCTTGTGAGGTTCTGTGCTCCTTCTCACCCCCTCAGATCTGCTGATGAATGTTGCCTGGTGATCCCACCTCCATATGGCATCAGCTGTCAATCCAGACTCTTTTTCTTGCATTTCCTCTAGTTGGTAGAAGGAATTGCCTACCTCCAGTCAAAATTTTGACTTCCTAAATGTGTCTAAGAAACATTTGGTTGAATTCCTAGGAATTGTAAGTCACTTGTTTTGAGCTCTTCACTTGTGGCGATCAATTTTGTACCCATGTCCTATTACACTTATTCTAAAACAGTCCCCAGACTGATGTTTACTTGATTAGGCTGCCTTAATGTAAATAAATATAAAGGTAAGTGTAAATGGGGAAAAAAATAACAAGTGAACTAATGAATGGACAAATTTTGGTTATTTGGGGAAAGAAATATAAATTAAAATATGATTAATTTTTAACAAATTACTTTTAAGTGTGGTTCAGTGGTTAGGTCTCAGTCATAAGCAATGGCCTCCTTAGATTTTCTTCTGGACACTCTGGTGTTCATCCCATTTCTCATGGATGAGCAGATTATCTTATCTGGCAGTTCTAAAATGGAGCCATGAAGGTGTCTGTGTATGTGTGAATATACTCTGTGATAGACAAGGCAACCCATCAAGCATCGATTCCTGTCGTACACCCAGTGCTCTTGGAATAGACTCTAGTAAATATTCTCCAGTATTCTCCAGACTTGGACAAGCTTCAGAACTGGACAAACATTTGGAAAATGCATTTTAATGAAGAAAAGTGCAACGTGCTGAACGAGAACAAAAGGAACGTCATTTATAAGTACAGGATGGAAGACACTGTCCTAAAAGAAGCAACCTCTGAAAAGGATTTTGGTATTTATGTTGACATAGAATTTTCATTATCTAAGCAATGTTCAGAAGTTATCAAAAATGAAACTAAACTTTTAGGTTATATTGTAAAAACTGGTGGATATTAATCGAGGAACATTATTTTAAGGCTATGTAATGCACTAGTGAGACCATATTTGGAGTACTGTGTGCAGATCTTGTCACCACCATACAAGAAAGACTTATAGCGGCACTTGAAGCTGTGCAGAGGAGAGCAACGGAGTTCATCCCAGGACTTGAGGACATGTCGTAATGTGACAGCCTCAGAGAATTAACCTGCGTAAATTAATTAAACCTGATATTCTATATATTCATTGAATTATCATTTTTATCATATCTCCAAACTCCACAATAACTCCTACTTTCTCTGCTGTTCTTTTTCCGGTTTTCTGTGGTGACCATCTGCGCTACCACCACCTGATCAAAGCACTGTGCAGTCCCTACATTGATGGATTGAAGGCCAGATGTCCATATGGCCATCATCATCTGATTTCTTCCATGTTAAGCCTGTAAACCATTAGGACTGACTCAGATCATTTTTCTTAGGTAGAATGCCCAGTGATGGCTGGGTGGTCTTGTGGCCTCAGAACCCCTGCAGATTTTGATTTTTTGTTCTCCAGCCCTCTGGAGTTTTTTTTTTTTTTTTTTTTTTTTTCTGTCCTACTAGCCATCAGACCTTACTTTATTCTTTGTTACTTAGTATTGCCTAATCTTATTTTTATATTTTTCTTTCTTCATCTTGTAAAGAACTTTGAGCTACATCATTTGTATGAAAATGTGCTATATAAATAAATGTTGTTGTTGCTTAGTCTTGATCAGAGGGCAACTGCATGGGCACCTAATCCAGGTTTTCAAAATTCTCTAAGACTTTGATAAAGTAGATCCATTTGAACTCTTTCAACTTAACAGCAAATCGTGTGCTCGGGACATCGGTGGAAATGAAGGAGGAGTGGATTTAGGACTGAAGCCAGGAAGCATTTCTTCATGCAAAGAGTTGTGAGACTCAGGAAAAAAGCTAACAAGTCCTGGAGTTGAAACCTTGACAGCCTTCAAGAAGTATGAGGATGAGATATTGGGGACAGCTTAACTATTAGCTAAACTAAAGAGCCTGGTGGACTGAATGGTCTCCTGTCGTTTGTCATATTTCTTATGTTCTTATTTCTACTGGAAACAAACACACAACATGGCAGCGAAGAAAAAAGTACTAAGTAGCGACATGGTGACCAAAGTTATGCTAAAAAAGTACAAACAACTGAAAATAAAGTATAGAAATAAAAGCAAATACAATTAACAAATCAGTAACTCAGCCAAACTTTATTAATTGTGCTCCTCTTGTATGTTAGTAAAGTAAGACTCCAACGGAGTTTGGCAGGCAACTTAAAAGAAAATGAAAAATGTAATCATTTAATTTTTCTCTTCATATATTAGAGAAGACCTTACAAGAAACTAATTCAAAGTAGGCTCCCAAGCAGCTGTAAAATAATCAGTGCCGGTGCAAAAGGAACACTGGTTTGGATTTCAGTTTCATGACAATGATGTTGACATGTTCACAAGTTTAGCCCTGGTGTTGCTTAGAAGCAGGACTGTCACAAAGGGTGACCAGAGTGTCGCTTTGAAGGGTGGTGTTGTCACAGAAGAGTGTTGTAGGATTCTTGTGTGGACTGCTGTTGGTAGGAGCTGTTGAAATATTTGCTAATGTTATTGATACCTTCAAGTGTCTCACTAGCTTCCCTGTTGTCCCACCCATGTCCCTTTTCTTCTTTGCTCTGGTTTTCACGATGAACCTATCAAAAGACCATTTAAATGCCATATTTGTATTTTCTTTTCTCACACCCCGTTTTAGTAATCTCTTCCTGTCTCTGCTTGTGCTCACTATTTTGCAACCTGCAAATGTCTTCCCCCCATCTTCTTTAGTTATGCCATATTTCATGGTACATTTTAGCTTGCAACTGATGTTATGGTTAGTGCAACATGGACGTGCCTCCCATTTTAATTAACGCATCTGCTCTCCTCATAATTTTTAATTTCATTGTGAGTGAACGTGAAACTTTTGTGTCACTTTGGTACAATATTTAAACGTATGTATGCATTTATAATGTTGTTGGCTGAGGCAGGGCCCTTGGTGGCCACCAATTCCACCCTCTCTCTTGAGATGGAGCTGCTTAGAAGCCCTGTATACATTTACATTTTCTCGGAGTGTTTAATATCATGTTGAGCTGGAAGATTAATCTTTATGGGTTTTGAATTTCCATAGATCTCCTTCAGTAATGGCTAAAGAGATGAATTGCCCTCATGTAACAAATTAGGTCATGCCCTTTTTCAAAGGTTTTTGTATAATTTTACAAACATATTTCAGAACCATAATGATGTAGCCTATACAGTTAGTTGTTTTATCTATTGAAACCTTTTACTAAAAAGTTCTGTTCATACTTATTATTCTTTTCTCCCTATCTCTCTTACTTTCATTGCTTTATAGTAGCAAATCTTCACTGTTTTAGTTAAATAAGTATTTCCCGCATTTTTCCTGCTTATCGTGGTGCAGTCAGTGACCAACATGGTACAGGGTTTCACCAGGGCATTGCAATAATGGAAAAGTGGTATCAAGGCAAGTGTAATCCATCAGTGATGACCAACTATTGTTTGGACACAGCGTCAGATGCTGAGAACAAACGAAAATCAGCAGCAAAACCTCTTAGTCTTAGTTAACTTAACGTAGTGTTTCAGGATCATTACCATATTGTCTGAAGGAACATTTATTACCAGGATGCTGCTGTGTAAGTGTATGCATGTATGATAAATAATGAACTCTATCAAAACTCATAAAATGTTTAAAGAAATTTATTAGAAAACAACAGTTTGGTTATCGACAAGAACTCTCTCAGAAATGAAAAGAAACTGTTTATTTTGACAAGCAACATGGCTTAAAGTCCTAGAACCACAGAACCTCGCAGAGAGCATGCTTAGAAGAACATATACCACAAATACAATGCTTTTTTTAATTGATTTTATTAAAAGTAAGTCAAGCTTCACAAAACTAAATTCATATATAGTATAATGTGTTTCTTGCACACTTGTTGCACATAACACATTTGGTAGTTGGTGACAGTTTGCACTCAGTGGGTGGCAGAATGTCCATGTACTGCTGTCCTGATAATTGTGACAAGTTGGATGCCTTGTAATGAACAAATGCCTTCCAGGCAACTATCTACATCAGTACCAGAGCCTGCAGGTTTCATATCATCCAACTGATTATCACTATCTTGATTGCTGACATTATCATCAAAATATTCCTTTTGCAACACATCTAGTTCTTTCAAAACATTAACAGCTTTATATCTTTTGCACAAAACCAGAACTATGGACTGTCTAATAATATATCACTGTTTTCTGCAAGCTCCTTCTTCCAAAAAAAAGTTGCTTGACTATCCACTAGATGGCAGCACTGTAGTAGGTAACTGAAATGCAGCAGCAAACTGGCCAGCAAGCTGCCAGCATCACATAGTGGCTGTACACTGAGGCACGAGCTCTCTCGTATGTTGTGTCTTGACAGGCTCGATTACTTAACTCATACTTTGAATTCAAAGTGTGAAGTGATTAAACATCCAAATTCAACAAAGGTAAATCTTGTGTTTCTCAAAATTTCTACATTGTCATTTTCTAAACTAGCTTAATCCGGGTCAGGGGTTGGGCTGGAGTCTTTCCCAGCTAGCATAGGAGGCAACACAGGAGCAAACTCTGGACTGGGTGCCAGGCCATCGCATGGTGAACACACATGCAAACTTTATGGAGGGGTGCAGGAGGAGACCTGGGGCATGAATCTCCTTACTATGAGGCAGCAGCAATAACACTGCACCACCATGCCAGCCAAAATTTCTACACGATATGGTCAATATGAAATTATATTTGTGTTCAGTTGGAAGCTCTATCATAATCAGTAAAAAATGTTAAAGTAGTTAAAACTTTTTACAAAATGTGGTGTTCAGTGTAATTACTTCCAAGTGTCAATAGTTCTTTTGACAGCTGTACAACCTGTGCTCATGTGTTCTTGTTGAAGAATTTATTTGAAAGTGTCAGCTGGGATCCACTATATAAAATTATAAATGGAATTAAAACACTTGGATCATGTCTCCTTTTAATCACTCCTTCAGTGTTTCCTCATAGCTCATACCTCTCAGTCCCAGAATCAGGCTCTCTTCTGGACTTTCTCTAGTGCTGCTGTGTATTTTTATAATATGGAGACCAAAACTGTACACAGTCCTCCAAAGGAGACCTCTCTAGTGTGTTATAAAGCTTAAGCATAACCTCTTTGATTTGTCCCCAACACATAGGGGTACGTAAACTTAATATTCTGTAAGTCTTCTTGATTGTGTCTGCACACTGTCATAAAACAGACTGTGATGAGTCCACTATGATGCCTTGACCTGCTCATAACAGTGGTTTCCAAGTTCCAGACATCCCATTGATTGACCTTGTGATTTGTCTACAGCACTTTGTAGTTGATGAGTATGTCTAAGTATAGTTTTGTCAAATATGTTGTTTTTGATTTTTAGGGAATTATAATCACTATTCTCCATTGACTGCATGTCTGTATTGATGTTTTATCAGTATGCGCTCTACCAAAATCAAATTCCATGCAGTCAAACTTGCTGTTGCTGTGATAGACAAGTAAAGTAATCCTAACAAGAATATCTTGTAAACATTCAAAGGAAGATAAAATAATTAAAATAAAATCCATCTTGTATTTCATGATTGCAAAGTAATTATTAAATACTGTTGTTGTCATGAGAAGGAAGAAGTGCACAGAAAGAAATGTTAGGGTCCCAGCCTGGTTGTTCTCATTTAATTCTTTAGTCCCAACAAAACAAACACTTGATGGCATGGTAACGATTAAATCAACCAAACTGATTATTAAATGGTGGCGTCGTCGTGCAAAGGAAAGAGTGCACAGAAAGAAATCTTAGAGCATCTACCTGGTCGTCCCCGTTTAATTCTTCAGTCTAAACAAAATGATCAATTGTAAACAAAAATATTGTACAGCACTTGGCTTTGAGCCCTCAGGTTGCACAGAACTCCATCATGCGGGTCGCTCAGGCTATCACAGACTGACTCTCCTTCTGGCACACTTGAAATTTATTGAGCCCCGGCCAGAAGGGGTGGAGTCAGTTACCCTCAATGGGAATCTTCCATGTATTGTGGAGAAAGGAGACAACACAGTTAGTGATAGCAGCACCTCTCACCTCGGGGTGGCATTATGTACCTATGATGAGCCCTTGAGGTGATTCTCTGATATGCATGCAGTGTCCAATGATACTTCATCATGGCTGATTAAGCCAGCAATACCAATCATACTTCCTTGAAAGCAGTGCCTTTAGATTAGATTGGATTAAATTAGGTTAGATTAGATAAACTAATTTCCTAAGGGGAAATTCAAAAGCATACAGCAGCAGAAACATAAAAACAAAGGTACAGACTCTCAGAACAAATATTACAGCCAAGCAATCAATATGTAAATATAAATAAACAAATATAAATAAATAAATGTATATTGTTCAGATATTTCCAAATGGTATTTAAAAATAAACTTAATGAGTGCACCGGAAAGAAGCATTGAAATGCCTAATTGCAATGGGCAGAAAAGACTGCCAGAGGCACTTCTCGGTGGAATGAGCCTGTGACTATATTTACTCAAAGAGAGCACCTCATGAAGGGGATGGAGGGGATTTTTCATGATGGCATCCAATTTTGCCACCATATTCTTTTCTTCAAAAGCTTTCAGTGTGTCCAGGGTTCATCCTCTAATGGCATAGGCTTTCCTGATAAGTTTATTCAGGCATTGTGCTTTTTTGAGTTCGAGTTGCTTCCCCAGGAGACCATCACGTAGAACACCACACTGGCTACTATGAACTAGTAGGACATTTCCAGTAGTTTGTTGCACACATCAAAAGACCTGAGTTTCCTTTGAATGACCAATCTGCTCTGGGCCTTCTAGTCCATTGCCACTGTATTGTCAGACCAGTCAAGTTTGTTGTTTAGACAGACCCCTAGGTTCTTGTAGCTCTGCGCCACATCCATGTCCTACCCCTGTATGATGACTGGTCTCAGAGGCTCTTTGGCATGTCTGAAGACCACCACCAGCACATTTGGTTTTTTCCCTGCAACACAAGACAAAGTCATCCACAATCTGTACTCTGACTCATCTCCATTAATAAAGCAGCCTATGATGGAGGAGTCATCTGAGAATCTGTGTAGATGGCAAGTGCTGGTATTGTACTAGATAGAAGTCTGTTGTATAGAGACAGGAAGGGAGACAGGGCAGTTCCCTGAGGTGCTCCAGTATTACACACCACCATTTCTGAGACACAGTCCCTGAGCATCACAAACTGCTCTCTGTTGGTCAGGTAGTCCATGAGCCAGGAGATTGTGGAGACATCAAGATACAATATATTGTACAGCCAATCCATGTAGACCAAACTTGATTAATCCTTAAATCAACTTAGCCCCTTTATCTTGGAGCACGTCCACCTTGTTTTCATTTTGCAGAGAATTTAGTGTGTAATAACAGATTATTGTGGCACCTGTTTATTATCTCAGCATGCTCCCTATGATTCTAGCAAAGACTACTTTTCATCCTGGTAATATGGAGTCCACACCAGTTTGAGGTTGTTGGAAATCATTAGCAGGCTGGCTCACACTTGAATGTGTTCATCTTAAAGTTGAAAACAAAACAAAGCGAGCCAAGCAACCAACAGAAAATGAACTCGGACTGCGGAAAGTCTGTGAATGAAGACTAGCACTAGTGGTACTTCATGTTTCATTTGTTCTGCATGCTAAATATGGCCAGCAATTTTTATTCCTCTGAGTACCTTATTAAAAGTGAAAGGAAGATGAAATTCTTGGTGCTGGACCATCCTTTCTGCTGTTTATTAGAAGGTTTTCTCTGTTAATATTGAGGTTATGGTAACCTTAGCTGTGATGGATGCAACACATAGCTTCAGGTAATAATAGCAATGATGGATTCCCACCTGAACCCACTAGGTGTAATCTAACAGTATCGAAGAGATAAAGTGTCAAAGAAACCACTGAAAGATACAAAGAGCGGGATGCAGAGATTCCGACTTGCTGTTTATCATGTAGCAGATGAGACGACGCTATTGAAATTTATGCTGCAGAGCTCTCTCTTCAGTTTATCATTCAAAAGCGGCCGTGTCGCTGATGTATGTGCATTAGGGCTGCATCTGCTGCTATCTGCACAATAGTCACTTAAACGTCTGTCTTATTTGTGCGATTATGTGTTCTTGATTTTAAAAAGGAAGTGAACATGAAATATTTAAAATATAAATGATGCTTAAAATATTTATAGTCACAGTATTTTTATTTTAAGTGGGAGAAGGTTCCAGCATGTGTGCTCCCCTGCTAAAACACTTCCTACTGAATACAGACAGCGGAGAATTTCATTCCTGCTATGATTCATACCGTTTCCTGTCTGATGTCAAAGAAATTCTTGTATGCGTTTATTATACATTATATAATATGTTGCTAATGCGGTATGTTCCATGCTTCAGAAACACACAATAAAATAAAAGGATTAACCAATAAAGCGCATATCCTAATAATCAAAGGCCGATTAAAGTTTGACGGCTTTGAAGTTTTTTTTTTTTTCCCTTGCATTTTCACTGCAAATCATTCCATGTGTTTTGCTTTCTATATTCCCCTTGCTCTATATGTGTTAAATGGATCTTTTTTTTTTTTTATTAATCCTGTTTTATGTAAGTCATCTAAAACGAGGTGCAGATGGAAACTGTGATCCACACAAACATGAGGTCATACTACACTTTTTTCCTTTTAATACTCTTTTAATGTAAACCAGCTGTGGCAATGCATTCGTGACAATGAAAGATAAAACAGGATTGAAAGAATAGTCGTCTTAGGGAGGAGTACAGGGACATTTCACTAAGCAGATCAGTAAAACAAGGAGAGATGCCAGCCCTTACATTACACACTTTATTAACAGATTAGTATGACACATTTTCTTGAGCTCTTCTCACTCTGATAGATTCTTTTCCACCGATCCAGAATAATTTGATATTGCTCCTCAACTGAAGATGAATCCCCAGTTGCTAATCATCTTATCTATTGATCGTCTCAAACAAACCTGTAATCTATTGATGATCAGTGTTGGGTAGCTTTGTTTTCTCCAAATTGCCTGACTCAGAGGTCCAAATTGGTAATGTGAAATGTCCAACTTGAAGATTCCTTTTTGTTATTTGTATGATAGCACGTGCACCACTTGCATGGTTTAGTGCGGGGTCCTCAATCATGGCCCTGGAGGGCCACAGTGGGTGCAGATTTTTGCTCCAACCCAAGCACTTAATAAGAAGCACTTATTGCTCAAGTAACAATTCTGCATTACTGTAGTTGTCTCGCTCGTTAAGATTTTGAACCATTATTGCTTATTTTAGTTTTAAACAGCAATATTCTTGGTTTGTAATTGCTCCTAATTAGCAATAACATGCAAATGACAAGAGACCAGAATTTCTCCATTTAGCTTGTTATCATTTATACCTGTGTGCATTTATCATACACTATTGGGTTTAATTAAATACTTGGAAAGAAAGTGAAGGGAAAAAAGTGAAGGACTGAGAATTACTCCTCCATTTCAGCCTTCAAATCATTTGGATGATATCCTTAGAAAGGGGAAGAAAATCTATGAGAATTACCTGACATTGCAGAGTTAAGGCACTAACAAGCCATGAAATTAAACTATTGGCAAAAATTGCTTTCTAATTAAGCAACTGGGTTAGAACAAAAACCTGCAACCACTGTGGCCTTCCAGGACTGTGATTGAGGACCGCTGGTTTAGTCCATCATTTCTTTCTACTTTACAGTGACTGTTGTGAAAAATCAACATAGAGTGGAACTGGAAGTGGGTGATGTGAGGTCCAGTTTCCTTCTTAGCCAGAGATGAACTCCTTTTTAGTTGCACAGTGCAAACAAATATTCCTTAGGATGGTAGGTGACCATAAGGTGACTCCAATGGGAATGTTATCATAAAGCAGGACTGTGTCACTATAGGGTAGACGTTAATTGGCTGTGCTTTTGGAGGGGGGTGCCTACCCACACACACGTATTAGATGGTGAAAGCTAGCAAAACATTTTGTGATTTCACTTGAAATCACAAGCCACCAGCCAACGTGAAGATGGAGCTACTGATAAGCAGGCACATGGCAAAATGCAATAAAATGTTTACTGTTCACAGTCAAAAAGGAAACAAAACAAAGCATGAACTTACCACCTGTGTCAATCAATTGTAAGGAAAAAAAGAAGTTTCAAACCTTATGGAGAAACCAAACCTCTAAAATCAATAAAGCAAACTGAGAGCACTTGACTTCATGGCTTATAAAAAAGACTTGAAAACACAAAATTCAATAGCTGGACTCCCCTTTTAATTTCTCTTACCCTTCTCTGTAGTGCTGGCATTACCTCCTTTAACCCGAACATCGATAGTCATGTACCGAGATGGACAAGTGCAACAAAAGGTTGGTGCAAATCAAAAGTGCTTTCTGAATTCATTCAAACAGTTTCCAAAACAAAGTGCAGTGCTTTATCATTCAGTAAAGCACCCAACAGATATTCCAATACAAACAGTGAAGAGCTGAAGTTAAAACCAGTCCTTTCACAAACAGTTAAAACCAGAATAAAAACACATACAGGATCATCTTCATTCTTTACAAGCCCATTGCTCCATCTGAGGGCAAGGAGAAAGGAAAAACAGTGAGTGGCAGCACCACCCGTTGACTTGGGGTGGAATTACCAGATAATAAGCTCTGAAGTTATGCAAACGCTATTAGCCAATCACATGGCTCTGCAGCTGCACGCAGCTACACCCACGGAGCCTGAGCCACACTCGTTTTATTAAAGGCACCAGACCGCCACAGACCCTTTACATCAGGGCCGTTCAACTCCACTCCTGGGGGCCGCAGTGGCTGCAGGTTTTCATTCTAACCATCTTCTTAACTGGTGGTCTGTTTTTGCTGCTGATTAACTTGTTTTACCTTCATTTTAATTGACATGACACAGACCCCTTAGTTTCTTTTTCCTTAGTGAGCAGCCAAATAATCATGCGACACAAAACAAGCCGCCACATGACCAGCTAACCTAAAAATAAAGAAACATGAAGGTCTCGGTCATGTTGGTCTGCTCAGGTCACCAAACATCTTGACAGTGGTCTTAGTAAAAACAGAACATTAACAGTCTGCTGTGGCAGAACGAGAGTAGCAAAAAGTCCTAATATTCAATGACGGCTTAAATTAACAGCAAGAACTGGCTTCTCATTAAGAAATTGGTTGGAGTGAAATTGGCCCGAGGTTGATGTTCCAATTTAGCTGGTCATCTGTTGGCTCGTTTCACATCTCATTTCTGTGAGGTTGTCATTTATTGAAGAAACGAATCAATTCAGAGGAATGAATCCTTAAAAACAGGGCTTTTAAAATGAAAGGAAAAAGAAGTTAATTAGCAGTAAAAACTGGTCACTGATTAGGAGAAGAGTTAGAATGAAAACTTGCAGTGACTGAGGCACTCCAGGACCGGAGTTGGACACCCCTGCTTTACATACCTCACCACATTCCCATCATGTGACTGCAGCATGATTAGCGTTGCCAAGCAACAGAACCAGGTGGCTAGGGCCAAGGGCAAACCACATGATAGCTTTCTGAATTGACCCTATTCTGACAATCATGCCTAGATTTTTACAGGGTTATGATGTGTCATACCCACCTTATACTGGATTGTTATTGATACATGGACAATGGAGAATATGAGAATTGGTAAACTGTGTAAATGATGTAACCTTCAGTCAAGTCTGGTAAGAAAGAAAGTTGATTACATTTGCACCAGGATGCCAACACTCCTTTCCTACATGGACTTTTCAGAGTAGCCAATAACAGAATAAATGATGGACATGTAGAAGGGACGGATGGATTGATGGATGGATGTAATGAGGAGCTAGACCATGAAATGAAAAGTCCACAAACATAGATTTGAGTTCTAGGTGTCCTATCCATTAGTGCATGTCAGTTTCTTATATTATTTTTTTCTATTTATAGAAACAATATTATTGATTTTGCCATTCACTTTGTTTAATGTTATGTTTTGAATTTTTACCATATTGTTTTTGACTGGATGTTGCCATTTTATCGTGCTATTTTTCTCTCACAAGTTGTTGCCATGGGGTTTGGCCTGGAAGTCATGTCACATGACATCATCAGCGTGACACTATTTGAATAGAGTCAGTGGCGTGGGGGCGGCCCGCCCCGGGCAGCACTTTTAGGGGGCGGCAAAGAATTACTGTATATTTTAGTCTTTTAAATTGAAATACCTAAATAAGGGGGCGGCGAAATTTTCCTCCGCCCCGGGCGGCTGACACCCACGCTACGCCACTGAATAGAGTATCATGTATTTTGTGGAGTTAGGTGTTGATTTAGTGCTTGAAGGCGAAGAACTAGGTGCTCCTTTCTGACTAAGTTGGGATTGCCGCAAGGCTTTTAGTTACTGTATATACTCATGTTTAAATTCTCCCGCATATAAGTCGGGACTTGATTTTACTGTATAATTTCGGTCGTATAAGTCAAATGTGGAAAACTCACTTTATTGGTCCAAGAGATTATGATATGCTGACGCCCACCTGAGTGAGTAACCACGGTGCACACTGCCTTTTTTTCTATGTATTGTGCCTACGTGACCACACGGTAATACCCATACTATTCCGAAGCAACGTTTGCACTGTTTTGTGTTTTTTGTATCTCACACCCTTATACACCTTTATCATAAGAGCATCCCTTATTTACGATGGAGCGTTCTATCAGTAGACAATATGAAGCTGGTTTTAAATTAAAAGTCGTTGAAGTGGCGAAAGAAATTGGTAACTGTGCTGCTGCAACAAAATTTGATGTGTTTGAGAAAAACTTGCGAGATTGGAGAACGCAAAAAGATGTAAAAAAAAAAATTAAGTGCCGTATTTTTGAACAGGCATATAAGTCGGGGTCTGATTTTATAATTGATTTTTCGGGTTTCAAGACCCAGCTTATACGCGAGTATATATGGTACCTGCAATTATACACTTGGGTACCATTCTGCCTATGCTAGAGAGAAGGCAGAGTTCTTTTTATTTTTAGAGGGACCAGAAGATGAAACATAGTTGAGAGCCAAGCCTAATTCAAATGCCAGATAATCCTGTCTTTTGTCAAAACACATATTGTAACCCAGAATCATCATCGTAATAATTATTGCAAACGTTCAAATTAAACTAAATTCACTACACAGCATGCATGAAAATTCCATTTGTTTCCATCCAGTTCAGTCATAAAGAGCCCAGAGATTTTTGATCAAGCAGAGTTCCTACCCTGTCTTATGTTAAATTGCTTCTTTGTTCACTTTTCATTATTGTTTATTGTTTTCCATTCTTATAATGTTGTTCTGCACATGTATTATTTATTAATTTATTATTATATCTGATATTTTTATTCCATTTAGCTACTATGCGGTATCTATTTGTGTGTTTTAGGGTTGTCTTATGCTTTTTTGTGGCTGGATCCCCAAGAGGCAGGGACAAACGTCCATCAATAATAAGGGTCTGATGCTGCATTGTATTTACCTTGGATGTCGTAACTGGGAATGTCGTCACAACCAAGTTGACCGCGTTCTAGTATAACATTCAGAAAACCAATAGGGACGTGTCTAAGAAATCCTTTTGCTGTGCTTGCTCCATTGGAATAAATAGCAGTTAATAACAACGTATTACGTGATATTTAGTGCATTCAAATGTTGTGGCAATATGTCCACAGGTAGAAGTTCGACAGTGCTGATTTAATGAGACACAAAGAGACAGAAATGTTAATCAATAGTATAATACTATAGCTTTCACTAAAGTTTGTGGTGTATGTCGCCATTTTGGATGGATGTCATGATGTATAGTTAGACTCACTCAGACTTGACAGACCAGCCCTGAGACTCCAAATTGGAAAACCGACTTAATCAGGTGTTCCAGATGACAATTCCAATTAGGAACTCGGAAATTCTGACTTCCCACTTCAGTTAGAACACAGCATGTCTCCCGCCCTATAAAGGCAGGCTGCGAATTGAAGTCCAGGGCCTTTTACTTTGAATTCACTCTGGTGGATTTAAGTGGGGTTTGTGAGTTTTGTATTTTGTTTCATTTTGATCTCTGACTCTTAACTATTTTTTGCTTGTGTTACTTGGATTTTCTTGTGGATTTCATATTGAGACTCATGTTTCATATTGGGATTACCTGTTGGTCTTTTATTGCTTATGTTTTCCCCCACACTGCAAAAAAATGAAATCTAAGCAAGTGAAAAGTATTCATATCATGAAATTAAATTTTGTTTTCTTTATTTTAAGAATTATTGACTTGTCAAAAAACTTGTATTTACAGTTATTTAGCATGCTTTAAGAAATCTTGTCAAGTAAATTTTGCTTGCCTAATTGGTAGATTTGTTTGCTAAATAAAAGCAAAACAACTCTCATTTAACACTAGAATTACCAGAGCCTACGAAAAAATCCGTAAATCCGTCCCACCTTAAATCGCTTCTTAAAATCATTCACAGCTCTCCACCAGCGTCTTTTGTCATCTAAATGTGCTGATAAAAATCAGGCTGCAAGCAGCCGGCTATTCAATCCCCCCACTGACTTAGAACGTGCACAAACTTCTCCCAGCTCATGCCTTGATTGATTTTCTGGGAGTGAAGTGGAGTTTTAGAGTGGAAATAATAGATTGTTGTTTGGAACACACGCATTTCATGTCTGCTCCATTTCTACAGTAATCTGTGTAAACACATTGTTAAAACAGAAACGTTTTTTATATTCTAGTAGTAGATGACAAAATGTAGGCATAAACTATATAATGTATGAAGCCTGAAGTCCAAATATCAAAGAAATACTTTCACAAAAGGTACAAATCTAACACAACAATTGCGCTTTTATTCAAAAATATAACTGCAGAAACAAAAAGCCACCTTTACAAGTATCATAAATTACACCGGCTGTTACAGACTGAAATCAAATGTATGTTTTTATTCTAAAATAGTAAGACTAAGAGCAGTTTACGTCTCAAAACAGAGCGGTGCAGGATCAAACTCACGACCTTTTGATTCCCAGTAGGCAGCTGATTCTATTGCGCCACGGAGGCAGTCATAATAAACGGGTGTCAATGTCGCATGTTAAGGCGGCTTTTTGTTTCTGCAGTTATTTTTGAATAAAAGCACAATTGTTGTGTTAGATTTGTACCTTTTGTGAAAGTATTTCTTTGATATTTGGACTTCAGGCTTCATACATTATATAGTTTATGCCTACATTTTGTCATCTACTACTAGAATATAAAAAACGTTTCTGTTTTAACAATGTGTTTACACAGATTACTGTAGAAATGGAACAGACATGAAATGCGTGTGTTCCAAACAACAATCTATTATTTCCACTCTAAAACTCCACTTCACTCCCATAAAATCAATCAAGGCATGAGCTGGGAGAAGTTTGTGCACGTTCTAAGTCGGTGGGGGGATGGAATAGCCGGCTGCTTGCAGCCTGATTTTATCAGCACATTTAGATGACAAAAGACACTGGTGGAGAGCTGTGAACGATTTTAAGAAGCGATTTAAGGTGGGACGGATTTACGAGTTTTTTCGTAGGCTCTGGTAATTCTAGTGTTAAATTGTTCATGTCTAGTTTTTGCTTATGCATATTTGCAGTGTGTGAACTATTTTGTTGTATCTTTCTTTTAGAAGGATTCTTCTTTGCTTTGTGCTGTACAAGCCAGGGGTTGACGGTGATCCCCTCTCTTCTGCAGCATTTTCAGTATTTTTTGGGGCATTCTCTGAACTTTGATTTTAAACCACAATTTGGCCTGATGTAGACTAAAGCCAAACACTACAGTGGCAGTTAGACTGCCTTCTCGTGTACTAGGCTGGTGGGATTCAAAACTGCTTACCTAACTGTTTTTGACGGCCTTACACCACTTTGGCCACTTTGTTAGATAGATCACAACAAAACGATCATCCTGACTGACTTTTATGCAGTCATGACAATGATGTAATGACTTGCACTGCCTGAGCTAGTTACCATTACCACCAAGACAACAAATGGCAGAGCTCATAAAGAAAACAAATGGGGACTTGGAAGAAGAATATTAACATCTCAACTAACAAATCTGAAAACCATTCACAGAGCAAATACTATTTCTGCATGTTCCAGCCCCTTATATAAAGCTAAATGGAATAAAAAAAAACATTCAGAAAAACCAGAGACTATAATAAAAGGTTCTGACTATATTAGTTAGTGTAGAATAATCACAAAAGGTTTGGGGATCCACCCCATATACTTGAAATTAGTAGTTGAAAAGTGATGAGTCTTTACAGAACTGAGGCTTATTACAAAATGGCAGCAATGTATTGCGACAGACAGGAAATGATGTAATAAATGGGTGGAATCCTGGTAACTGAACGTGGTGTCATGAGGGGGTGGGATCTGCACCAGCGGAAAAGGAAGTGGCAAGGGAGGGCTTCTGAAAACCGTAAGAGGACTTAAGATGCTGGTTCTTTGGTGGGTCTGTAGGGGACAAGGAGAAAAAGTTAGAGAGCAGCGCCAACCCCTGGTCCAGCAGGGACTGTGTCTCGTCATTGCCCAACTTTTATCAGTAAAAATACTTCTTAAAAAATGACACTATCGGGCTGTCTGTGTCATCTGGTAGCACTCCCCACATTCTCTCTAGTGAAAAATTGTTACTTCAGAAAATCTGTTGATGGATGGGCAATTTGGAAAACACAAGTAAAGAGTAACTTGAAGTCAATTCTTATTTTAGATGATGGATCTAAATTGATTTGTTTTCAATAGTGTAACTAACAGCATCTGTTTTTATAAGGGACTTATTATATGGAAACTAAATTACAATGCAATATTAAAGCAGAATACAATTAAAATTTTAATACAAGTAGAACACTAATGCATTATTGAAAGACACTTGGAGAAACACAGAGAAGACCTGTCATCAGGAATACAGAACACTGCAATATTTAAAGAGAGGAAAATGGAGAAATCGATTGAAACAACAAAACAAGTAGCACATTAAAAGACAGTGAAGTTCGTTTAAGTGGTTAGTGCTGCTGTTTCATAGCCTGAGAGTCTGAGGTTTAAGTTGTAGCCTTATCACTAACTGTGTAGTCTGCACATTTCTTGCACTTCCCAAAAACATGGAATTTAGTAATTGGTGACAATTAATTGCCTGAGGGAACCTGAGGTTGACTGCCATTCTGGCCAGGTTTGACTCCTGCCTTGTGCCCAGATGGTCCGTAATGCTAGAATTAATGCTTCATTGTTTCCAGCGCTTACATATCAGTAGAGCAGCTGCAGATCTTAATGTATAGCTTTGAAGCAGCACTTGAAAATTACAGGTATGATCCAGCTGGGTTTATTGTCCTGGATTAAGTTTATGTCTTGTATACTTTTTTTTTGTTTTGTTTGGTCTGATGTAAAATTGTTTTCATTTATTATGTTTTAAGTAAGTATTGCTTTTTAAAGCCATTTTCTTGTGTTTTGTGGGTAGAATGTGGCCAACTTGATGGCACTGCTGAAGGACCACCCTCAGCCTTTATATTCTGAATCTGGGAGCAGATCCTTCAGTGGTTCATTGGAGTTCACAGAATGCATAATGAGTGTTGTTTCTTTTGCTATTGGGATTTGATTGCTCGGCATTGCTTTTTTTAGGCAACTCTATTTGCCTTAATTCTTTTTGTTAGTTTTGTGCTTCTTTTTGTGATTTACAAATAAATGTCATTATTGATACAGATTATCATTGGCCCTGTTCATGAGGTAAGGTTTTCTTCCTCCCTTCAAGGATATTTTTGATATATTTTGAGACTATGATTACACTTTGATCTTTTGGGCCTGCTTAGGCCAAAACCTGCAGGTAGCAGTTAGGGCTTGACTGCCTAAAAGTGAGGCTACATTAAGTTTCTTTGGCCTGCTTTGTGGCTCATTTGGTGGCCTCACACATCCTTTTGCCATTTCTTAGACCCCCATATATAACAATTACTAACAGAGTTTTAAAGATATCAGTGCAGTGATCATTTGTAATGCTAGAATTAGTGTTTTCCAGTCAGAAGATTATATTTTGGACATTTTCATACATTGTGGTGCCCTTGAACACTGTATTAGGACACATAGAAAGGAATGATTCATATGGTGTAGCCAAGTCATGTATGTGATGCATGTTTGTGAAAACACAAGGGATCTACAAATGATCATTTTATTGCATATTCCTAGTAGTATTTTTCTTGAGGTAAGGATACCTTTTCTATTTGCTTGTATGATAGCAGTGGATATCTTGGAAGGAGTTCTCCCATCAATATGGAAGTAAACCAACATGATACGAAACACGTGGCTGGAAACGTTTAATGTGATTTTTGTCTTTTGAGTGAAAACCGGGCCCCTAGGAGTGAAAGACGGACACTGAGGGTGTGCGCACAGCTGGTCTATTCTAAAATGGCTAAACCTCACAATATTGTAGTAAGTAGGTAAGGAAAATGCATCTTATATATAAACGTCTACGTGTGGAAGTGTGTGTGTCTGTCTATGCGGCCCGGAAGTGCGAGGCTACAAGGACATAACTAACAGTCCAAACAGAGACTACTTGGCTGTCTTTAAAAGCCTGCTTAAACAAGAAAGTCTTAAGTTACTTACTATAAGAATCAACTGACTCAGCCATGTGCAATGCTAATGGACGTCCACTCCAAAGCCTTGGCACAATGGACTGAAAGGCACATTCCCCATGTGGCTTAAGCCAGGTACGTTGTCCAGACCTAAGTACCCAACAGGCTGTATGGCGGTGCAGGAGGCCAGTAATATACTCAGGGGCTCATCCACAGAGAGCTGTATAGGTAAGCACCAAAATTTGAAAACAAATTTTATAATAAACCAGAAGCCAGTGCAATGCGTGCAAAATAGGAGTTGTGGACCACCGGGACATGTGCAGTTGCCCTAACCCAACACAGATAGGCCGACACAAGTTCCAGACCAGCACACGTTTATTTACAGCCTAGGAGTGCATTTCTTTGCTCCCCACAGCACAGTACATAAAGCACAGTCCTTTTCCTTCTTCTCTTCCTCTCCACCTCCACTCCTCTCCCAGCAAGCTTCGTCCACTTCCTCCTGACTCTGGCTCCTCGAATGGAGTGCGGCGGCTCCTTTTGTTCAGCTCCGGGTGGCTCATCAGTATTATGTGGAATCTCTCCCACGTGTGGTGGAAGTCCACTATAGGGCTCTGCAGCTTTCCCTGGCAGCCCTCACGGAACCCAACAGAGCAGTACCAAACTCCAACTCCCAGCATGCCCTGTGGGTATCTGTGGTGCCACAGCCACCCAGGAGGGCTGCCCTCTAGCGTCCCAAGGGAGGTAGTGCCTCGGAGATGCTCTCTCTCCTGCTGTCCTTCCCTCTGGCTAACGTCCTGGCTGGGTAATGGCTGAGGCCGCCCATCACAGAGTAATATGCGTCCTCCAACTAGATCGAGTTAAAGGCCTAGCAGCTGCATTTTGGACTAACTGTAGCCAAGAAAGGGGGGGATTTATTCAGACCAGTTTACAGGGCATTACAGCAGTCAAGTCGCGATCAGATAAGAAGCATGTACAAGCATCTCCAATTCTGGTCTCAAGACTGCAGTCCTCAATTTAGAAAGGTTTCTTAAATGAAAGAACCAGGAGCGGCTAACAGATATTACATGTAAATCTAGGCTTAACAAGTGATCGAAAATAAGCCCTTTTGATTACGTGAGGTTCAGCTTGGCCATCTTGAGACTAATCTCAGAGTGAAGCCTACAATTTAGGACCACGGTTTTTCATGAGTTCAACTTTAAGTAGTTAGTACAGAGCCAAATAATAATCTTTGTCAAACAGTCAACCAAAATGGACAATTTTTCAATTTGACTGGGTTTAAATGAAATATAAAGCTGTATATCATCCGCATAAAGATGATAGGAAATGCACTTAAAAGAGTTTATAATCCGAGACAAAGGAAAAAAGGATGTATATTGATGTTTTTTTTTCTTCCAAAATGACATGTATAATAAGCTAGTTTACAATGTGTGTGTAACCTCAGCATTCTGATCAATGTTTAGAAACATTCCTGCACTGAAATATGGACGTATTTGGTAAGTTTTCGGGGTTTTCATGCCTCATGGCTTTCATTATAAACACCAGGGAAGGCAATAGATTTTTTTTTTTTTTTAATTTACAGAAAACGCTTACTTTTAGAACACAATTTTGCATTACAAATGCATATGTACAATGTCTGAGAAGAAATACCTTGAAAAATATCAATGTTCTCCTTTAAGTTTTGGAATGGGTGATGGGTCTGACACCAGGTTAAAACTGCTAGACCGGCAACTTCAGTCCTAATACAATCTTTAAATGTCCAGAAAATCTGCAGTAGAGCGAGAGACCAATGGCACAACAGCACTGTAGAACAACAGCTTGACTGCTGAGCGCTCTGGGGGTCTCACCCGTAATATCCAGTGTATATTTAAATTCATTGTCTCTAAAGAAATCCACAATGTGCCTGCTCTAACGGGACCTTCCTGTACCTGAGGAAGTGCCATTCACGTGCTGGTTGTTGTATGCAGTGAGGTGACAACAGAGGTTGCCAGAGGCCTGTTTGTATTGATTCAAAAGTAGTACGACTGCTGCTGTTGTGAGGAATATTTTGTGAGAATATTAAAAAAAAAAAAAGGTTGTGTGTTGTCTGGCATGCATAAGTAATAATTATATCCTTTTATCACATCACTACCTCACTGTGTGACACATCTCAGTTCTGAAAAGTAAATCTAATTGAATTTTCTCAAGATCTGCTCAAGACAGCAGTTTCATTTCAGAACCACACATTAAATTATTCATAATACAGTGTTATTGTAAAACTAGGGATTTCATTACATATCAGACTCGGGGAAAGCAGACGGAAATGTCTTTGTGCATCTGCTGTTTCAGGAAGAATTTCATTTTATTTTTCACTTAAAGCATGGGAAAAACAGTGACTTTACATTTTACCGAGGCTCATCTTAAAGTCTTCTGAGTAGACTCAGCACTTTTCAGCAATAATTAAATGAATTTATCACGCTCAGGGTTAATATCAGTTTTTGTAGCACAGCAATGAAAAGTTTAACTAATGAATTAGTCTTTACCCTTTATTTTCATAGGGACCCTCGAAACACTGATCTTCTCCAATCAAAACAATCGAATCATATAAGAAGACATAAAACTCAAAATATACTGTGCTTAAGTAAGCAGTACTAAAACTACTAAATATAATGAAATGATATTTAATTAAATTTAATATGTCTTGTATGCTTGTGTAGTGAGGCTCACATGGAACAAAGACACTAACAAGTGAAGACCCTCACAGTCCGATTATTCAGTGAGCTGACAGAGTTCTCCTAGCTAACTCCCTGTCATGTCACATGCCTTCTGTTTTGGAGGGGATGTCAAACTTGATGACTGCAGGTGCTGAGGATGGAAATCACAGACAATGACAAAGTAGGTGGCTCGGTGGTGACTTTCCAGCAAACTTTCACATTTGGGAGTATCTCAAGCTCACTCCTTTTTCCGACAGCCATTAACTTGATGCCCAACAGAGCTGGTGCAGTAGAAATGCCTTCTAGGATTTGGCAGTGTCGCCCAACTATTTTTTGCTTCTTTTATGCATTTTGTCCATACTACACAAGAGTTTAGACCAGGGGTGGGCAACGTTGGTCCTGGAGGGCCGCAGTGGCTGCAGGTTTTTGTTCCAGTCCAATTTCTTAATGAGAAGTCAATTATTGCTGATGAAACACTAATTGCTGAAGTGATATGTTGATGCTTCATTTTAAAGGTCTCGCTTATTAGGGTTCCCCAGCCTTAACTGCTTATTTCAGTGTTTTTAATGGCCCCTTATTAGCAATAAGATGCAAATGACAAAGGAGCCAGCGGGTCTCCATCTAACTTGTCTCCATTTATACCTGTGTGGATTCATCGTGCACTATTTGGATTAATAAAACACTTAACAGAGGAATGTGGCAGACTGGAAATTTTCCATTTTAGGCTTGAAATCATTTGGATGATATACTTGGAAAGGAAAACATCTATGATATAAGAACCTTACATTACAGACTAACAAGCCATACAATTAAATAAGGTCTGAGATGGGCAAGGAGTGGTTTCTAATTAAACTGGGTTGGAACGAAAACCTGCAGCCACTGCAGGACCAACACTGCCCACCCCTGCTTTAGGAAAAGAAAACCTGTTTTGTGTTTGAGAGGTCCAGAAACACCAGTGAGCCGTACTCCTCATAGCTGCATCAGATGTATTATACCTCTGGCTGAGTGCTCAATGGTGGTCAGCTCTTGCACACACAGAGCCCACCCCTACAACTGAAGACACATTTAAACCTCAGGCTGGCTGGACTGAGTTACTGCATACCAACATAAGAAACTGGACAAAGGAGGGGAGCCGATTCAGTCCATCAAGCACATTTGTTTAGCTAATATCTCATTCAGATCCTTCTTAAAGGTTGTCAAGGTTTCTGCTTCAACTCCATGTCTCAGTTGTTTGTTTCAGATTTTCACAACTCTTTGAGTGATGAAGTGCTTCCTGATTGGACTTTCCCTTCATTTTCACTGGCGTGTCCACGAGTACATGAGTCACCATTGAGTTAAAGATCAACTTTATCAATGCCTTTGAGGATTTTGATGACCTGAATTAGGTCCTCATGCAGTCTCATCTGTGTGACACTAAACAAGTTTAATTCTCTGAGTCTGTCACAGTAGCAATTAAGTCCCATGATGCACTTGGTTGCTATCCTCTGCACAGCTTCATGTGCTGCTATGTCTTTCTTCATTTCACACTACTCAAACCACTCAGCAATTGCAGGTTAAGGGCCTTGCTCAAGGGCCCAACAGAGCCGAGTCCCTTTTGGCATTTACTGTATTCGAACTGGCAACCTTCCGATTGCCAGTGCAGATCCCTAGCCTCAGAGCCACCTATGTCTTTCTTGTAGTGTGGTGACCAGAACTGCACCCAGTACTCCAGATGTGGTCTCACTGGTACATTATATAGTGTGAGCATAACATTCCTTGAATTACATTCAACAGTTTTCATGATATAGCCTAACATTTTATTTGCCTTTTTTAGCATTTCTGCACATTACTTGGATGATGAGAACATTGTGTCAGCTTAAACCCCTAAATCTTTTTCAGAGGTTGCTTCCTGTAGCTCATTGTCTCCCATCTTGTATTTTAATTGATGTTCCCCTTTGCTCACGTGTAGCATTTTGTACTTTTCTACATTAAACTGCATTTTCCAGATGCTCACCCAGGCCTGAAGCTTGTGCAAACCTCTCTGAATTGTTTTTACTGCCTCCTCAGTGGTTGACATTTCTCCAATTTTAGCATCATTTGCAAATTTCATCAGATTTACTAACAACACCAGAATCAATGCCATTAATATCAATCGGAAAAACTAACAGTCCAAGGACAGACCCCGGGGGACTCCACTGATGACCACACTCCATGCAGAGCCTCTCCTCTTATCTGTACTCTTTGTCTCCTGTCAGTTAACCAGCTTGAGATCCAGTTTGGTTGGTTACTTTTGATGCCTTCAGCCTCTAGTTTTAGAATTATTACCCTAGTGGCCAAGTGCAATGTGCTGCCCAATCGAAGAGTTGCACCTCGTATTTTATTTTAAAGTAATTTAGAAAAAATACCCAACTGATAATAGTGAAGACCAGTAACTATTACAAAAAATTTTTAGTCAAAATTGATAAATTTGTCTTGATGTGCTGTATGGTGGCCCAGAAGTCTACGAAACACAAGTTGGCTTCTTTCCTGTAAACAGCTATCCATTTCTTAAATTGCTCAATCCATTGTAATCGGGGTTAAGAGCCTTCCTATCAACATCAGGCTTAAAGCAACAATCCACTCTGGATGGGCATACAAGATCTGGGTAGGGAAGATTCACTCTTACAATTACACTCGACAACTAGGCTCTTATGGATGTGTTTAGGATCTGGGAAGAAATCAAGAAAAGAACACAAACTAAAGAGAATGGGGGAACTCCATGAAGACGGTGATTGAGGCAGGGATTTGAACCCAGGACTTTAGAGATGTGGCACCGCAGCATTAACCCCGAGGTGACCCCCATGTAAAGTAGGCTAATCTTATTCATGTTTTGAGAATTAATGGCTACTGATCCTTACTGTGTTCTGTAAGAGGATTTGAACAGTTGCAAAGTGTATATATCTTAACCCAGTGCAAATGCAGTAGTTAAGTGATTTAATAAAATAAGTAATTATATACAGTAGCTACTGACTAATGTCTTATGAAAATGCATATTGTGATCAAGTGTGGCTCTCTTTAAATTACATTGTCATGATTGTGTCAGTTCCTAAAATTATTTAGCAAGTACACTGAATACAGAATTTTAGCAAATGTGTTCTTACCTATGACTTGGTATGAATGCGGATGTGCAGCACATGCACTGAGATAAACTCATTCTTCATTCAGGGTTGGTCCTTGTTATACATCCATTTCTACTGATAAAAGCACTGGCATGACATGACAATAAAATCTGGGCTAAAGCCAATGAAATCTAATCCAAAGATAAATGAAAGGAGGGGAAATCTGCTGCTATGTCCATGAATTTTGGGAGGAAATGAAAGAAACTCTCTTGGGCATGGAGGTACCTTCTGCACAGAGGGCACTCCAGCCTGGAATGGAAACAGCACTAATTGCTGAGCCACCAGCTCCCCCTTTTTAAAAATAATCTGAAATGTTCCAAATGTATTTTCAATATGTTAAGGGCAAACTATAAAATGTTTTTGTTTTAAATATATATATACAAAAAGTGAGCTAAACTGGATATTTTAACTTTTATTAACTATAGGATTATATAATAGATCATGAAAGACACTATATACAATTAACAAGATAGAAAGAGAAATCATGAAAGGCACTGTATACAATTAACAAGATAGATCATGAAAGGCACTATATACAATTAAGATAGATAGATAGAACTGAAGAGGGAGCACTATAGATAGATAGATAGACAGAAAATTCAAGCCCAAATCGCACCTTTTTTTTTTTTTTTAAATTGAAGCCGATGGCTGAGAGCATTGCACTTAACTACAATTTTGCTAATTACCAGCATTCTTTTATCACTTGTGGTCTCATTTTCTCACGTTGCATGTAATAAAGTACAAACTGTCAGTTCATGCTTTTACAGTTCTGTTTGTGATGGCGACCGTTTCTTGCAGTGACAATTCTAACGATTACGGCACGGTCACTTTATTATAATGAAGCTAATTCTCAGACTTACGTAATTGGTTTACTGTCCTGCCATCCAAATTTTTTTTTTTTTTTTTTTTTTCTTCTAAAACTTACCTCTCGACTCTTAGTTGGTGTTCCTTTTTCTTTTAGTTTATTTTTTAACAGTATAATACAAATACAGTCGTTACTTTAAGAAGCAGTGTTTTGTAACAACATAAAAAGAGTACTTGTTAAAAACATTGAAATGTGAAAAAATATGCGCACTTGTAGCTGAAAGTGTTTTAAACTCTGAAGTGCGTGTACTTGACTCGTTAGCAATTAATTTGTTAGTTACGAGTCTTACTGCGATTTCGGTTCAAAATAAATTATGGGATGTCGAGCTGAACATTTTGTTTTTATCAATCCTAACTGTTTAAAATTAGACGTTTCCCTAATTTGCAAGTGCTGAACTTTGGCGGAGTTTGCTGTTGCGTCTTTGCCCTTTTTCGTCTTACTCGACTTCGTTCTGAGGTTGGACACGATGGCAAATTATTCCATTACGCCGTTATTAATGAAACTCATTTGTGTAATTGTTATTAAGCCGGTGACAAATTGTTTGTTTTCAGGTGAAATGAAATGCGTCCCACAACCCATTCATTGTAGAAGTTAAATTAAAAGAGCACTGTCGCTTTTTGAAAAATGTTATTTTATTGGCAGTAATTTTTCATGGTACCTTAGGGGCAGGCATGACAGGAAAACACTGTAGTCTTCCTTCATCTTGATATCTTTTTTTGGTCAAACTATCCAGGGAATACACTAAGTGTGATTTATTTGTCCCCTGACCAGTAAAAGGTGTCAGGTAGGTGAAAATGGATGCTGTGAGAGTTGACAGGAGACACAGCTAGCTGCTTGTCCTGTTTAGTTGCACAAAAATTGGGTAAAAAATGCTTATGTAGATCCCCAGCAAGAGTTTTGCCGCCGGTGCTTGAATGAATTATTTATTTCGACTCTTCTGCACGGTGATCTGCCTGTCCTTGTATCAACTCTTTTCGAGGAGCGCTTTGTGTCTGCTGGGCGTTTTGTCCTTCATAAACTGTTTTGCTAAATCCATTATATGTACTGAAAATTTAGAGAAGAGAAAAAGAAACAGAATTGTTAAAATATTCGCGCGGTACCATACACGTTTCAGTTTTTGTCATCAGCACCCACTTTTGAACTGCGACGGTAGGAAACCACCCCATTCGCGCGGGTCTAATCGCGGATTTCTTTTTTCATCCAAGCAAATATTTTTGCTTTTAATTAATCCATTTCGCTAGATGTAAAAACTGGGGTGTGCGAATAACACAAAATTGAAATTGACGCAATTGTATCCATGTGAGGGTGTGGACTGGAGCCCCGTCCAGGGTCGGGTCCTGCCTGGCGCTCAATGCCGCTGTTTCGTCGGAAGCTGTACGTTTGTTATTGTTATATTATTAAAAGTAATCAATGACGGGGAGCAAAATGGCTGATAAGGTTCGCCAGAATTAAACAAAATTAATAAATGTTTAATTCGGGGACTTAGAAATTCTCCAGGTTTGAAAACAGTTAACTATTTTTTCTTTATTTACTTAATCGATGAGAGACATAAATATTGTAAGGATCCAGTCGTGCGGATAGCTGGTGGTAGTTGGAATTGAAAAGTAAAGACGGTTTCCTTGGATGGACCCTCTACCGCCTTCTTCGGCCGCTCCTGCATCCACTTCCACTTATTTATTTATTTGGTTCTTTATTTCCCCTTACATAATTTCTTGTATTGGGAATTTGCTAGTTTACACATACCCCTTGGGGTCAGAGCGCAGCTTCAGCCATTATACAACGCCCCTGGATCAAGGGCAGGTTAAGGGCCTTGCTCAAGAGCCCAGCAGAGTAGGATCTCTTTTGGCAGTAACGTGAATTCGAACCGGCAACCTTCCATATACCAGCACAGATCCTTAGCCTCTGAGCCACCTCTCCTCACTCCTCTCCTCTTGCATGCTACAGTATCCCCCCATCCACAAGCCCGGCCTCTACAAGCAGACCCAAGGACATAGACCACATTCAGTGCTGGTCAGCCCAATCGACTCTTGCCAGGAACACGCCTACTCTGCCTGCACCCCATTGCGCAGGTGCGACTTTTATAGCCGGCTTCTCGTTTTTCCAGGTAGGCTCGTCTCTTCCAACAGTTCTCGGCTACCTGGAGGAATGCAAGCCTCTGAAATGCGAACCGGACTCAGGGCGCCACAATTTACATATTATCATGAAATAGCCTCATAAATCACAACGTGAATTTAAAGCAAATTAATTAGCAATTGAGATTGAATTTTTTTTCTCTTTTAAGAGACGATTTTGAAAATTCCTGACGTTTTTTAAATGGGAGTTTTTGAAATTTCAGTCGTTTGCACAGCGCTCACAATTCGAGTTATCATAACGAAAATAACACAACGTGTTCCAAAGTGCAGCGAAATCTGTTTACTGTTGGCCGTTTTTTGATTTTTATTTTTAAATGCAGACAGTTATGAAATACAGGCGGCTCAAATTGTATGCGAACGAAAGTAAAAATGTATGAATGTATCAGTGTTTGCTTTATGTGTCCGATAAACGGAAAAAAATATTTTTTAAAAAAAGCTTCAAAATAATTCACGGTTACTATTATTCGGTAATTAACAGTGCCTTCAAATATCCATCTATCCATTTTAAAACCCGTTCATCCTGAGCAGGATCGTGAGGAAGCTGGAATCTGCCCCAGCAAGCATCAGTTGACAAGTAAAATCTGTAGGGAGCCAGGGCATCGCAGGGAGCATTCAGCAATAAAGTAGTCCTGCTATACTCCTTCGCTTTCTGAGCTCTTTATTGTGTTGTAGATTTAATTTTAAATGGAGAAATATGGCCGTTTTGCTCAGGAATCTACACTCAATAACCCATAATGACACTTGAAAACATGCTTTCAGAAAGGTTGGCAAATGTATTAAAAATCAGAAACTGAAATTTCTTATTCATTGAAGTACTTAGACACTTAATTAGTTAAATTGCAGAAGCCCTTTATGCAGCAATTCCAGCATCTGGTTTTCTTGAGTAAGTCGCTACAAGCTTTACATACCTGGATTTAGAAGTCTATTCCATTCTTCCTAGTAGATCCTATCAAGCTATGGCAAGCCAAATTATCATTCAGAGATTTGCCATAGCCAAGCTCTGTTAGGTTGTATGGTAAGAGTCTGTAAACTGCCATGTTCAGGTCTCAATGGACATGTTCTGTGGTTGGGACACACAAGGACTTCAACGTTGAATTGGCTGGTTGTTCAGATCATTGACCTGCTGGAAAGTGAACCATCGCCACAGTCTGAGGTTACACTGTGGAGCAGGCTTTCTTCAAGGATTTATATGTATTGGCTGAATTCATCCATCCCTTACTGACCAGATTCCTCATCCTGATCACTGAGAACCATCCCCAGAACCTGATTCTGCAACCAGCCTTGTTTAACCATAAGGATGGTATTAGTTAGATGATGAGTAGTGCCTGGTTTTCCACAGACAACATGCTTAGAGTTCTACTCAAAGAGTTCAATTTATGTCTCATCAGAACAAAGAATCTTTTTTTCCCATGCTCTCAGAGTCCTTTAGACTGCTTTATTCCTTTCCCTCAACAGTGGCTTACATACAGCCACTCTACCATAAATGCCCGATTGATGGATTACTGCTAAGATGGCTGTTTTTCTATCTCAGCAAAGTACCAAGGCCCTTCTTGCCCAATTTCTAGGTTTGGCCAGAGAGCTATCTGTTGGAAATGCCCTGGTGGTTTCAGACTTCTTCCATTTCGCAATTATTGATGCCACTGTGCTCCTGAGAGCACTCTGAGCTTTAGAAAAAGTGTCATACCCTTGCCCTGACCTATACCTCACCACAATTTAGTTACAGAGAGTTCTTTGGACTTCATGGCTTGGCATTTTGGGACCTTATATACGCAGATGCACGTGTGACTTTCTAAACTATGACCATTCAATTTAATTTGCCACCAGTGGACTCTAAGTTCTAGGACATGGTCTCAAGGACATTTGCTAGTGCCACAGTGAAGGGGCTGAACACTGACATGAATGTGGGATTTCACTTTTTAGTTTTTAAATAAATTTTCAAAAGTTTCTATAAATGTGTTGTCACTTTGTCATTATTGGATATTGATTGTAGATTGATGGGCAAAGATGGCAAACTTATCCATACATTAAAATGAAATCTACCACACTAAAGTGTGCAGAAAGTGAAGGGGTCTGAATATTTTCTGAATCCACTTTGTATTTTTCCACATCTCTTATTTGGGCAGCTGGCTTTGTATATGTCAAGGACCTTCAGTAAAGCTTGTGTCATCTATATCTACATCTTCCTTGCTTTCTTTTCTTATGCCATGCCCAAATATTTCAGCTTCAGCATGACTACAGATGATGCCAGTGTGTTCTCTGGTTTGATCTGAACCCAAAGCAGACTGGTGTGTCCGTCTCAAAGTCCTTGGTGGATTCGGCTGCCATCTCCCATGCCACAGCTCAGAAATATCAGCTTGCACTCTGTCTCCGCTTTCTTGATGGTCCAGCTTTCACTACCATATGTTGCTTTTGGAAACACCTCGCATTGCTTTCATTATTTAGACTTTTGTTGCCAATGAAATTTCTGTGGATTGAACGATACTGTAGATGTAAAAGAGCCACACATTTTCTGAAATCCCAATACACAGTTTGGGGGCCTCGACTAGAGCTTCCTATTCAAATACATTTACATTTATTTGTTTAGCAGACACTTTGATCCAAAATGACTTAGAAAAGAGGTTACCATAATCAAGTAAACCTCAGTCTGGGGTGACAGTTTGGGAATAAGCAGGGCCGTATGGGCACGAGGGCCCAACGAGCATAAGGAGCCCCCTGCTAATCTATGTATGTTGTGACTTGCTGAGTGGTTGTGTAGGTTATGCTCCACCCAGAGGCCTATAATGCTGTTAAGATGGCCCTGGAAATAAGTGTTACAGGACAAGGGTACGAAATTGATCACAGCAAGTGAAGAGCTCAGAACAAAATACAAGTGAGATTGCAAAAGCTGAAACAGCTAATATCATCAAACAAGAGAGTCTTCAAATGCTTCTTAAACACATTGGAGGGTCAGAATTTCAAATGCAGGAGGACAAGCTCATTCTATCAGCTAAGAGCTACACAAGAAAAGAGTCTGGATTGAGATTTAATGCCATACAGAGGTGACATCACCAGGGACAATTCATTAGCAGGCCTGAGTGGTGGAGAGGTGCATAGGACCTCGTGACTGTCTCCGTATACACAGGTGATGAAATACTCACTACTCTATAGGCAAGCATCAAGGATTTAGACTTAATATGTGCCAATGTAGGGATCTGAAAAGAGGAGTGATGCGTGCCCACCTTGGCTGGTTTAACACTAGACATGCCGCTGCACTTTGAATCATCTGTAATGTCTCAGTGACACATATGCTGGTACTCCTGCCAGCAGTCCAGATATGACAAGGCCAAACCCTAGACAAGGAGTTGTGCTGCATACTCTGTCAGATAAGGTGGATGTGAAACCATTGCACATGGTTGATGAAAGACAGCTGGTCATTGATCACCAAACAGACTGTGCACACAAATACAAATCGTTTCATACATCTGTTCCCAGGAGCATTTCTAGGACCGGATTTCAGGTGGTGATGAGGGAGTACACGAATCATAATTCCACTATTGACCAATCAGTTGGGACTGTCGTTAAATGTATTTTTTGGAGAGTTTGGTTGGGCTATGCCTAGATCTGTTTCAAACTTTATTGAAATATCGACATCTTTTTGGGACAGCCTATTGAGGACTACCACCTGCTCCATGTCTGATGCTGCCATTGTATTCTTGAGCCCATGAATTGAATGAGTGATTTAATCTTGCATGATTAGTCTGGGATGGACTGACTTCCAGTTCAGGGCTGTTTATTGACTTGCACCTAATGCTTCTAGTATAGTCCCCTTGTGACACAATTGATAGATATAAGTGGGCTCGGTAAATTAAAGAATGAATGAGACTAGTAGGAGTAAGTGTGGTTGTATCTGTGAACTTCACACTATAATATGTTGGCTTGCTGCCCGTGGCTGATTCATGCCTTGCACCGGATGCAGCCAAGGTAGTCCCTGAGCGTTCATGATTCTGATTAGGACACAGTGGGCTCATTGAATTAATGAAAGAATTAACCTGTGAGTGCAAGTTTGTTCATAACGGCCATCCCTGTGATAAAATAGCAAACTGCCCTAGCTACCTGGATAGCTTCTGAAGCAGTACTGGTAATAAGTTGGGTCAGTACACAAAGCAATGAATGAGGTAGACAGATATAAAAGGCAATATAAGATAGCTAGATGGATATGAAAGGTAATATATACGTTTGACAGATAGATATTGTTGGTATGTAATGCACTATATATGTTTGATAGATATATATATATATATACTTCTGAAAAAAATTAAAGGAACGCTTTGAAAACACATCAGATTTCAATGGGAAAAAAATCCTGATGGCTATCTTTACTGATATGGACTGGGTAATGTGTTAGGAGAGAAAGATGCCACATCGTTTGATGGAAATGAAAATTATTAACCTACAGAGGGCTGAATTCAAAGACACCCCGAAAATCCAAGTGAAAAAATGATGCAGCAGGCTAGTCCATTGTGCCAAAATTTCATTGCAGCAACTCCAAATTGTCTCCAATAGTTTGTATGACCCCCCCACATGCTTGTATGCTTGCCTGACAAAGTCGTCTCCTAATGAGATCCTCCCAGATCTGCACCAGGGTATCAGAGAGCTCTTAGACTGTCTGAGATGTAACCTGGCGGAGTCTGATGGATCGAAATATAATGTCACACCCAGAGGTTTCCTATTGGATTTACTGTAGGTCATGCAAGCGTGGGGGCAAGTCAATGGTATCAATTCCTCCAGGAACTGCCTGAATACTCTCACTACATGAGGTCCAGCATTGTCGTGCACCAGGAGGAACCCAGGACCCACTGAACCAGCATAGGGTCTGACAATGAATCCAAGGATTTCATCCCGATACCTAATGGCAGTCAAGGTGCCATTGTCTAGCCTGTAGAGGTCTGTGCGTCTCTCCATGGATCTGCCATCCCAGACCATCACTGACCCACCACCAAACCAGTCATGCTGAACGATGTTACAGGCAGCATATCGTTCTCCACAGCTCCTCCAGACCCTTTCACGTTTGTCATATGTGCTCAGGGTGATCCTACTCTCACATGTGAAAAGCACGGGGTACCAGTGGAGGACATGCCAATTCTGGTATTCTATGGCAAATGCCAATCAAGCTCCACGTTGCCGGCCGGGCCGTGAGCACAGGGCCCACTAGAGGATGTTGGTCCCTCAGGCCACCCTCATGAAGATTGTTTCTGAGTGTTTGGTCAGAGACATTAACATCAGTGGCCTGCTGGAGGTCATTTTGTAGGGCTCTGGCAGTGCTCATCCTGTTCCTCCTTGCCCAAAGGAGTAGATACTGGTCCTGCTGATGGCTTAAGGACCTTCTACGAGCAGTATACTAAATTACACTATATGTTCAATAGAGAGATATGAAAGGCACTATATAAGATAGATAGATGGATATGAAAAGCACTATGTAAGTTTGATAGATATTGTAGGTATGTAATGCGCTATATGTGTTTGATAGATATATTAAATGACACTATAACAGATTTGAAAGGCACTACTTACGTTTGATAGATATTGAAAAACACTTTATGATAGATAAACTAATCGATGGATAGATGGAACTTTATTTGTCCTATGGGGAATGTGTTTTTTTCTGAAGCTCAAGACATAATATAACAACAACAATAACTCAAGCCATAAAAAACACAAAAGGAGGTTAAAAAAAGGTTTTTAAATGAGTGTGTGTGTGTTTGTCAGCCTCTAGTAGACACTATGCTGTCCATGGCAGTTTCTTGTTTTCCACTGGAGGCTGCCAGGATAGTCTCTTGCACTTGTGATGCTTCAATAAAAATAAAGCGATCTGGTAAATGACACTGCAATATGCGTAGATTAGCTTCTTGCCCATGGCTAATTCTTGTCTTTCACCTGATGCTGTGTCAGGCCCTTTATGATTCTGAATAGGGCACCGTGGGCTCATTGAATTAATGAAGCAATTAACCTGTGAGTGTGGGATTGTTCATAATGGCCATCCCTGTTATAAAACAGCAAACTGTCCAGGCTACCTGGACAGCCTCTGATGCAGTACTGGTAATAAGTCAAGTCAATACATGAACCAGTGAATAAATTAGATAAATAGTGAGCGAAAGGCACTATATATAATTAACTAGATAGATAGATTATAAAGGCGCTATAAAATGCACAGAGAGAACATTATTTGCCCCAAGGAGAAATTCAACTTTTTACAGAAGCTCAAGACATACAGTATAACAATACCTATCAAAAATACAAAAAAAAAAGAAAAGGTTTGAAATGGGTGTGCATGTTTGTGTGTTTGTCAAATTCTAATAGACCCAATTACTCTTCATGGCCATTTCTTACCTTGCACTAGGTCCTGCCAGGGTAGTCCTTTCCTCCTTCTGTTCCTGCAATAAAAGGCGGTTTAGTAAATGAATGAATAAATTGGTGTGGTACAAGTGAGCGACTGAGAGTGCCTTCCCTTTAAATGGGTCCCATTCTGTCTGTATCCATTTTTTTTTTTTTTTTTGTCTTTTGTTTAATCGTACACCTGATGTTTCCAGGATGGCCTTCGCTTGTGATGCTGTATTGGGAATAGATGGGCTCAATGAATGAATGAGGCGGATTGTGGATGTGTTCTTGATTGTCACTATATGACAGACTGGCTCTGTGCCCCGGATGTTCTCCTGTTTTGCACCTGATGCTGACAAGGTAGTCGTCTAATGTTTGTAATGCTGTATTTGACAATGAGTCGTTTCAGTAACAGAATGAAGCAGCCCGCTATGTGTGAGTGAGGGGGTGTGTACTGTATATGCAAGTGTCGGCCCTGTCTTGACCGTCACCCTGTCTAGGGCAGCTTCTTTCCTTGGCCTTGTGTCTCATGAATCATGATGTAGAAAGAATTGGAGCCTCACGTCTAAGCCTTACTTACCCACAGAAATGTGTGTAAGCCATTTCTTATGCAAAAGTCAGGATTTATGAAACATCTTGGGGTGGAAATTGGCTTAAAGTTATGGAAAGTTTTAACCATGTGTAAATGTGTTTCAGACGATTCAGGGCTATGTTTCTTCGTGTTCTCTTCACATGCTGTCCTTTTTTAACAGTTAATGGATGTATTTACTCACAAGGGCTTAAACCTAAATGTAAATGAACCATTTCCTAATGTTGACCAAAGTGTCTCCTCTCAGTTAATTCCTGTCCTTTAACTTTGCAGACTGTTACAAAAGCAGAGTATGACAATGAAGTCAACAGAAAATCTCATTTCATTGCATATTTCAATGACACGTCAGTGACATTCTGATGTCCAACCATCCGTCCATCTCATCTCTTTTCTAAACCTGTAACAGAAGGGGAATCGTGTGATTTCTGCATGATGGTCTCTGTAATTGTAAGCTCCAGTTCAGCACACAATTCCAAGAGGACAACTAAATTTAGGATGTTTAGGTCAGTCATCAGGCCTCAAATACCTTTAACGACATTTAAATGACAGACAACATTTTGTTTTTGTTTTGAAGTTTGTTTGTCTGTGTATTTTAATTGAGGCAAAATAAGAACGTTCTTTTTATAAGAAGTTTGGAAATGTATGCATAGCGTAGCATTCAGGTGGGACTTAGTTAACTGGTTTGAAAGGTGGAGCATTTCTGTTATTTATTTGCTTTATCAAACAGACACATATCACTTTTTCTTTATAGTTTGCAACAGACGTGTG
This sequence comes from Polypterus bichir lapradei, assembly GCA_026402145.1. Taxonomy (NCBI): domain Eukaryota; kingdom Metazoa; phylum Chordata; class Cladistia; order Polypteriformes; family Polypteridae; genus Polypterus; species Polypterus bichir. The sequence goes on along the minus strand of JANRMT010062827.1, from coordinate 36,230,563 downwards.
TGTGATATGTGATAGACATTTGCTCAGACCAACACGTCGCTGTTTGTGACTGCGGCTTATGCCTGCCAGTACAACGTACTACTGACAATCTTTTGGGCATGTTAAAGGAATTAAAACCACCTCTTTCAAGCTAAATCTGAAATAGTGAATTCACCGTTATCTGAAATTATGCAGAGTATTCCTTCCTCTTGAGTCGCATTGGGCATGACAGATTATATTATTGATTGATTTATCCATCATCTAAACCCACTTATCCAGGGCAGGGGGGGCAGCTGGCACAGGCAGGAGCAAACCCTGGAGAGGACACCAGCCCACCACAGAGTGAACACACACACACACACACACACACACACACACACACACAAACTCGTGTGCCGATTTCACATCGCCAATTCACCTGACCTGCATGTCTTTGGACTGTGGGAGGAAACAGGTGCAAATCCACATGGACCAACGTGCAAGCTCCACATAGGGGGCACTCAGGGTGCGTCCCCCAGACTCCTTACTATTAGACAGTGGTGCTACTGTTTTAAGTGTGTGCCTAATTTATTTATTGACTTGTTTACATTAACTATGGTCTTGAAATTGAGGACATAAATACTTCATTTAACACACCGTTAAGGGCCAGCCGGCAGCTCAAATGGAGGGATGGGAGAAGGCAGCTTTTCGAGGACACTGACTCCCCCAAGACACTAAATGCAGCTCCCATGGATTGCAGTGGTGCCTCGGATTCCCGCCAGGACACTATGGAACATGGAGTTCAGCAACACAGCCCTGCTGGGTGCCGTGGGTGCCGCCAGGGGACACTGTGGGAAGACTGTGGATGAATAAATTCTCACCTAGCCTGGAAGTACTAATGGACGGAAGCCCTCCAAGTACTTCCGGGCTGATTAAGAACTTAAATTCTCTGTCTGACCTGGAAGTGCTGGCAGGTCACATAGATGGAAGAGCAGAAGCACTTCTGGGTCAAGGACTATTTAAAGGACTTCGGAATACCCAGCAGGTGAGCCAGAGTCGGGTGGAGGTGGACAAAGCTTGCTGGGTGGTGTGGAGGAAATATACTGTATATATACAGGGAGAGACGATTTGTGATAATGATTATTGGGTATATTTGCCTGTTTATTGTGGCTGTGGTGCCTATGGCACTATTAGAGAAGGAGAAGGAATTAAAAGAACTTCGTGTTTTTAACCTGTGCATCTGTCTGTTGGGTTTAAGGGGTAACAACGACCCCTAGCATCTTACAACTTATTTTAGCAACATTGCACTCCTTAAATTCCACCAAATGACAAAGATACGTCCAGTTCACATTCATTGATGTTTCGTCTTCTGTGTTCTCCCATGGTTTGAAAGTAAAGCATTAGAGAGGTGGGATAATGAACTGACAGCCAAAGTAGGCAAGTGTATAGAATTCACCAACTAAGTCACAAGAGTGTTCACAACCAAAATAGAGAAGTGCTTAACAAAAAAGGGCAAATTAACAGAGAATGGGGTCATGAAGGTCTTTATCCTTGTGTATCCCATGGATGACTTTCTATTCTGTGCAGACAGCTTGGACAGATAGGGCGGTGAGGTGCCAGTGTGTCCTGTATAGGATTCTCTTCTTTAGGGTTGCACCTTAATGAAAAAAGAATAGTGAACTGACCATTCAGATTTTTTTTTTTTTTTTTATTTTTTTTATTTTACTTTTTGCCCCTCTTACTTAAAGTGTGTTTGGAATTCAGTCAAAAATAAAAACAATCCTTCAAGGCTCCACTGTCTAAGGAAACATAAAGAATGCTGAAGGAGTGTTACAAATCTCAAAAAAACACTTGCCAAGACTACAGTATGTGCAGGCTGCAGCCTTAAATCTCTTCTTAAAAAATGGATTGGCAACCTTTTTTGTATTTAGTGTAGCTTCTTGTATGCATTTATGGCATATTTTATAAATATTATGAATAAATTAGATGAGGGGCTATAGGCAGTCAGCTGCAGTGCCATAGCAACAAGACATTACACCTTTATCTGCTGCTTCTAGCAGCACTCAAACTATTCTCAGCAACATTTTTCTTTTTTTTCACATTTTAAACATTTGGGGTTCCCTAGAGCAGGAACCGAGATAAAAGGATTAGCCTCGCTCCTATCGGATAATGATGTTCCTAATGTTCCAGGCAGCTAAACCATTTTCAGCATCAATAAAAAAAAATACTTCACAATTTGTTGCTAAAATGGTTTGAGCTCAGCACTATTCTTTTTGCTCCCAAATAAACAGTAACCCAAATTGTATGGGGGGGTTAAACTCTCTGGTCTCCAGAACTGTGTATAAAAAAAAAAAAAGAGTAATCCCTGAAATAATTAATTCCTCATAAAATGTGTCAAGATAACAGAAAAGTGACAAAATCAAGTGGTGTTGGCTGAGGGCAGTACTGTGGGAATAAAATGCTTGACCTAAATCCTCAAATTTGAGGTAATTATGGTACAATAGTTCAATGGGCATTGCCCTGACTGATTAATTTTTTTGTACTATGAAATTTTATTTACTAATTTGTTGGACACTAAGGACTTATAACACTAAAACCAATCAATATCATCGCTTGAGCCTCAATTGCTATGATTACCATCTTGATTTTTCTTCTATTTATTTTAGCTTCTACTTGTTTTTTTATGTCTTGAATAGGTGAACAAAAAGGATAGATAGATAAAGCACTATATAATAGTCAGATAGATAAGGCACTATATGATAGATAAATAATGAAAGGCACTATATAATACACAAATAGATAGATAGATAACCACACTATATAATAGATAGTCCAATAGATAGATAAGGAACTATATGATAGATAGATGAACAGACTATATGAGATTTATAGATAGAATGATAGATAAGGCACTATATAATAGATAGAAGAGGATAGATAAACACACTTTATGAGATTTATAGATAGACAGATAAAGCACCTATATAATAGATAGATAGATAAATCACCTATATAATAGACAGATAGATAAACACACTGTATGAGATTTATAGATAGACAGATAAAGCACCTACAGTATATAATAGATAGATAGATAGATAAGGCACTATAATAATAATAATAATAATAATACACTTTATTTATATAGTACCATTCCCATGCTCATGGCACTTCATAGAGTTTAAGAAAGAATGGCAGGGTATACAGTATATAGCATTGTACTAAACCAGATAAATAAATAAAGAAGAGTAAGATAGTAAATTCAGAGAAAAAAAAGCCTAACAGACAACATAATTGATGGTCTAGAACACACGCACTCACAGATTATATGAGCATCTTGACAGAGAGGTAAAATGAGAGAAAGGTAATAAAGTCAAGTATAGCTAAAAGCCTTCCTGAACAGATAAGTTTTGAGTTGTTTTTTAAAAGAATACATGGAGTCAGCTGATCTGATTAATTTTGGTAGGTCATTCCAGAGTCTTGGTGCTATACAGAAAAATAGATTTTTCACCCGAATATTGGACAGTCACATCTGCAGTAGGAGTTTTACTCACACCCATAAGCATCAATACTGCTTTGATTGGGGCTTGCAATGGTGGAGTTTCAGCTCTCCTTTTCATGTGTGACATGACCAAGGCTTGCCACAGCTGCCTCAGGAAGATCCAGAGACATCTGCCATGTTCTGATGACTTCCAGTTTGGGAAGTTCCCCACCCAGATGGTGAAGGCAGTGATGGCCGCAATATCCAACCATATTCATAAATAGTTATATTCTAGATTTATTACAGCCAAACACATCCTTCCCCTTACATATCTCTTCTTCCAACCTTACCCCACTGCAGCCTCACAACGTATATCAATTTCTTTTTTTCCCCCACACTCGCACCCTGTCTTCATCATGCTCTGACTGCATGGCAAACTATATTTTACATTATTATCTTTTATAATAGAATATAAACATTACATTTTATAGTTAAATAACATTTCATTATGAAGCTATGCATTGTATTTCTGACTAGGAACTTATCTTAAGAACAGCAGTATCTCAAGTTGTGAACAGAGGAGCTGTGAAAATTTCTAGCTGCTGCTGTGTCTGATAGTCATTTAGAAGGAGGCAGAGTCTCCCTACAACCCTTGATAATGTGTGACACTCTAACTTGGGACAGAAGCAGTGACTGAATAGTTACATTTCTTAAAGCTGCATAGGTGGGATTGGGTGCTTTTGACTGGGGCTTTTGGTCACTTTTGACATTTGTATTTTTAAAAAGTAATAAAGCAGAAATATAATACAGTGATGTGACATTATTAGGAACAAACTGCTTGACAACGTCATAAAAATTTGGAATGATAAAAATAAGCACTTGTGAGATATGACAAAATATATACCTCTAGGGTCCCCAAAGACCCCAGCCAGTAGGATGGCTGTTAAGCATTTTTCACGCCTGGTTTGTTTGAAACATTTTTCCAAATTCTGGAGTGTTGCCCCTGTAGTGCATTTCATTTAGGTCGACATGGAAAAACCAGTCGCACACTAGTACAAATTAAAACAACTGTACTGAGAACCTTTGGAAATGGTAGTCTCGGTACAGTACCAATCAATTAGCGGAGCAGTTTGTGTCAAGTATGAATGTGATCTAACTGCAGGACGTACTGTGCATTATGGCAATCATTTCTTCTAGTGACAGGGCAGTATCAGTTATGACCACCAGGGGGCGCTGCAGCACACCAAACCTCCAATCAAAACTTAGACACAAGTCCTGGTATAACAGAAGATTTATTTTCACAAACTACCTTCAACAAAAGCTCCAGAAGTACCATAAATACCCCATAACACAATTCCTCTCTCTTATTCTTCTATTCCAAGGAGAGCTTTGTCCTCCTTCCACCCGACTCCAACTCACCAGGATGAGGTAGAGCAATATCTTTTATCTTGGCCCCAGGAGTACTTCCGATGCAAAGACATAGATCGAAGGATGTACGTCTGGGTCAATTGGAAGTCCTAAAAACCTCCCCCTGGTGGCCTTCACGGAACCCACGGGCATCAACGTAGCAATCCTAATCCAGGGAGGCTGCCATTTAGCATATTGGGGGAGAAAATATTTATCATTTCCCCTGGACCTTCCTTTGTATTGGCCTCCCAGCTTGGCAAAGTTCCTTGTTCAATCCCGGTTAGGATGCCAGTCCACGTGTGCAGTATAGATTTAAATCCACACATGAGCAAGTTGTTTTATGTGAACTTGTATGCAAGTGCCAGTCAATCAGATCTACCTTAGCACCCGGTTCAGCTTCTTTTTCTTGCTCGTAAAAGGACAGTGGTTGACCAAAAAAAAAAGGGCAAATTAACTTCTGATCTAGTAGATCAAATCAACCACATGCAGAGTTGGTGGTAAACGAATGCCTTTTGTGGCAAATGATCAAAACCCCCTAATGTTAAACCACTCTATTGGCACGATGCTGACGCTGCAGACGCATTAGCTTTGGTACTATGTAGTAAATGTACATCAAATATTCCCAAGTGAACATTTTTAACAAATACTTCCATGCCTAAAGACAGCAGACATGTAATTTGAGATGACCTAAATGGAGGTTATTGAAGAGTAAATACGCACATGATACAGTGAAACGAAATTCTCCCGATGCGTCTACTGTCTAAATGAAATTGAGGCACATCACTGTATGCCCTCAGCAGAGCTTGCCATAGAGTCAGCCCTTCTGTAGCATGCGTTTTCATATTCTCTTCTAGTTACTGTATCTGATGAAAGATATTCTGCTTACAGAGCTCCACATAATCATTGCAGATATGTCGTTCCACAAGCGCAGCACTTAATGAATTTTCAAGGTGATTGTTCCTAGGAAAACATTGTGAATAAAGTCCACAACACACCCGTAGTGAGTTTATTGCTACATCTCGTTTGCTTGAATGTTTAGTGTATGAAATGCAATGAACAAACTGGAGACTGAAACAACGTAATCAACTTCTGATTCGGCTCAAAGGAAAATGGACTCTGAGTGTTAACAGGCCTTAAGATATACAATATGGCAGAGCTTATTATACTTAAACTAATCAACCCTGCGATGGACTGGCGCCCTTTCCAGGGTCTGTTCCTGCCTTGTGGCCTATATCAGCTGGGATAGGCTCCTGCAGTCCCCCGCAACACTGTTCAGGAATAAGAGGGTTAGAAAATGACTGACTGACTGATGTAAATGAATTATCAAAATATTCAGGTACTACTTAAGCAAATACAAAGCATTACCAGGCAAGGAAGTCAAGTAACATACCAAGCTGCTTTAACAAAGAAAAAGAATAACATGATTTTGTAAAAGTACACTTTTTAAACATTATCGTTAAAGTTAAATTTCTGCATTATCTATATTTATTTATTTATTACATTACATATCTATTGACTATATTTATGTATCTAGATTGCAAATACCATACCGTTCTTCCTAAACTCTGTGAAGTGCCTTGAGCATGGGAAGGGCGCTATATAAATAAAAATAAAATGTATTATTACATTGCATCAATGTTCATATTGCTAACTACACATCAATATTGCTGCTACTTCTTTGTCTTGTCTTTGCACAATGTCTTGTCTTGTTTGTGTTTTAATTTTAAATTTAAATTTTAATTCTATTTTTAATTTATCATTTGCACTTCATGTTGTTACACTGTGGACCCTGAGCTGCGCAATTTCGTCTATCTGTATACTTGTATATAGTTGAGATGACAATAAAGTTCGCTTTGACTTTGACTTGAAAAAGTCCTGCTTCTTCTAGAAAATTTTTGCTTCTTCCTCCAACAACATCCAAGACTGTGACCATCTGAATATTCTTTTCTTACAAATAGTGACGCCCTCTTTCATCTCTAGATGAATTTTCAGTCCATCAAAGAGTACACCTACTCAACCTATGCCGTTTAACATCTTTGAGGAAACCTAAGCAAATATACAGAAAATGTTCAAACACCACAAAGATCATGACTAGGCCAGAAGCTGAACCCAGGACCAGTGCTAACCACCATCTTTTTACAGTTATGGTTCCCATTTTTTAATCTCCAAATTTCTTGTTTTTTCATGTTAAAAATGCTGCCAAATATTAACAAGACAAAAAAGAACAATAGCTGGAATGTATAGTAAGTAGTTATTAATACCAAACCCAGTAATAAAGCTCTGTCATTTAAGAAGCTGTCAAGCACAATGAATCCAGACATCTTCATTTATTATGTGAGACCTGGGACGCCATTACAATGAGCTCGGAGATGCGATGCCGGCCTTGGGACCGCTGGTTAGAGACTAGAGAGTAATAGAGTGGAACTCTCGTGTAATGTGTTCAGTATTAAAAAGAAAGGTCTGCAGCTATTGAACATGACAGAAGAGATGAACATCCTTTGGAATCAAAAAACTGGCCGAAGTCTGCTGTTGTGGAAGTGGGCAACTAATCGTGGGGCTTTATAACCCAGTTTTCCTGTGGATTCCCATGAAGCGCCTGGGTGGGATGAAGATAAACAGGCTCAGGAGATGCACCCATTGTGTCTGCTGTTAATGAACATCTATAGTAATTGTAAATGCAATGCATATCTCATTTCCTTTGAGGTTTTATTACCCAGCGGACAAGCAACAGTCCCTTTGCAGGTATATGCTGTTTTGCAGTATGCTAAAAAAAAAAAAAACAAATTGTTAAATTAGTAGTTAATTTAACATGTTTTAGCCAAATACACTTTCAAAAGTTGTGTTTAATGAAAAGTTAAGCAAAATGACACCTTTTATTGGCTAACTGAACAGAATACAATATGCAAGCTTTCAAGGCAACTCAGACCCAATTTTATTTTAATTAAGAAAGAGCTTTCATAGAAAACCAAGCTGCTAATATGTGGTGAAAAGTTTGAGGAGACAACCTGAAATGAAAAGCCTTGTGTGCTCAGTTATCACAGAGGATTGCGGATGGGTGAATAATTGCAGGTAAAGTCCCAAGTGTTGGGGTGCCGATGGGGTTTTCCCTTTTAATACTCAAATAAGACAACTCAAAAGGGCACAGAATAGAAATAAAAATAAGCAGCCTTTCTGAGTTCATTGAAAGGTTTGAGTCTTGAGAGCAGGTCTGTTATAGGAAATTCTGTCCTTTCACCAAGTACGGGTCCATATGAAACGCTGACATCAGTAGGACCTTTATAGCCCTATGGCTATGTCAAGGGACATCTTCTCGCTGCTAAAGAGGAGGAGAAAAAAAGATGAGGCTGTTAGCGACAGAACCCCCCCTCTCACTTCAATGGGGTATTGCAATACCGGTGATGAGCCTGGAAGGTGATCCTGTGACACGCATGTGTGACAGGATGTAGCATGAAGAGGTAGTATCTTCACAAAGGCCCCAACATGTGTTCACCCCTTCCTGTGGTAGTTATAATTTATACGAAGGTTGCAAGGTCCAACTGTGTTGCTACAGTAAGTGAATACCATGTTTTGTTTGTCACTTTAAATAAGCCTTATTTATTGTATGGTATTAATCTTTTCGCCTGACAAACAGATCTTTATCAATGTCACTGCATGCATACAGCATGTATATACAGGAATGTATTGCTCCAGCCATAACTTTGTAGAAAGGTAATGTGTTAAAGTTCTCACTAGATGTTACAACTGAACTGCTTTAATGTGCTAATTACATGGCCTGGTTTACTTACTGGAGGTCTGGAACTGTTAGACAAACTTGTGTGTAGTGTCCCATGAGAAGTATGTTGACCTCTCTAAGCCGCTTTGTTTCTGAGGTTAGCATTATTGGTCAAGGGTTCAGCTTCTGGATGTGAGATATGCATTTTCTTACCATGTCTGAGTTTTACTCCCACATCCAAAAGATACATGTTAGGTCTAACGGTGACCCTAAAGTTGTCTGGAGAGCCCTGCAGTAGGGTGTGTACCGTCCAAGTTTGTTTCCTGACTTGTGTTCAAAGCTTCCATAATAAACTGGGGCTCCTTTACATCAATAGCAATAACAATACACCTTTATGGTGTCACACTGGCACTGTGACAGCCAAGTCAGAAGTTTTCTTTGTTTTTAATTTTCTTGCTTTATAGTCATTCTGGTGTGTGCTCTATCTATCTATCTATCTATCTATCTATCTATCTATCTATCTATCTATCTATTATATAGTGCCTTTCATTATCTATCTATCTATCTATTATATAGTGCCTTTCATTATCTATCTATCTATCTGTATTATATAGTGCCTTTCATTATCTATCTATCTGTTTGTCTGTCTATTATATAGTGCCTTTCATTATCTATCTATCTATCTGTTTGTCTATTATATAGTGCCTTTCATTATCTATCTATTTGTATTATATAGTGCCTTTCATTATCTATCTATCTATCTATCTGTATTATATAGTGCCTTTCATTATCTATCTATCTATTTGTATTATATAGTGCCTTTCATTATCTATCTATCTATCTATCTATCTATCTATCTATCTATCTATCTATTTGTATTATATAGTGCCTTTCATTATCTATCTATCTGTTTGTCTGTCTATTATATAGTGCCTTTCATTATCTATGTATCTATTTGTATTATATAGTGCCTCTCATTATCTATCTATTTGTATTATATAGTGCCTTTCATTATCTATGTGTATTATATAGTGCCTTTATCTATCTGTCTGTCTGTCTCATTGTGTATAGTGCCTTTCATATCTATCTTTCTATCTATGGAGAAGGCCTTCTCAATGTTTCCTGATCACCATGTGAATATACCATACAGTCCGTGTTTATGAAATGATTCGTGCTTAGTAGCCGCATGTGCAATGAGTTACGATGATCCCTTTTTTCCTTTAGGATTACATTGCTATGCTCAACCTCCACATGACCAGATAGAGTGTGTTATTAAAGAAACATTTCTTAATGGTTGCCTAGCAACCCACCTCCCTTTCTGTCCTTATCATATTTGAGGCACTCAAAATGTAATCAAACCCACGTTTTTATGCTCTCTAGTTTTTAATCCTTAGTTTTCCCCGACAGTAATGCTTTTCATTTTCTTTGGATGAATGTCTGCTTGCCCTAATGCTCTCTATGACCCTTGTGACATAGAGGCCTCTTCTTGGGTGTTGTTTAATCCTTCATGTTCTTCAGTTAGTCTGATATCATCAGGGTTTTTGTTGTTCCTGGAACCACATCAAGGTTGTCATTCCAGGAGAGCTTTTCACATTCAGCCAATCCACTTTGAGGTTAACTTCTGCCTATTATTGCTTAAAATGACATAATAGTGCCACAGCTTGGGTTTAAATGATGTGCCAGGGGCACCAGTCTATCGCCGGTGCTTTCAGTTAATTTAGGTCTCTAAACTGTGTCCATGGATGTGTGTGACTGTAGTGGACTTGGCTTATTCTTGTGTTGCGCCCAGTGCTGCTGTGATAGCCTGCACCCACTCCAGCCCCTGAAGCCAATCTGAGGATGTTCTCTTGTTTATCGCTCACTGTGCTGTTTCATACAGCACACCTTCTCTTTGCTGACACAGATGGCTTTTATTACTAAACACTGGTTTTCTTTTTCTTTTAAGCCAAAACACATTAATTCTTAATGTTTTTGTCTTCTTTAAATTTACATTCATGTTTCTTATTCTCTTTATTAGTGCTTATTTAGTTTAGCTTCATTTTAATTTGTTTTATATAACCCTACATGCATATTTTTTAACCTAATGAAAGCTCACAAGGCCTACCCCAGCATCATGGGCACATGCCAGCAACATACTCTGGATGGCATTATGGTCTATCACAGGGTAAATTTAGAGATTCAATGGAGAAAACCCACACAGCCTGAGAGAGAACATCAAAACTTTACACAGAGAGTAACTGGGCCAGGACATGAATCCAGAGCAGCAGGGCTGTGGGGCACCACCATGCACCCTGAAATGTAACCACACATGGGTTCACTAACTGACAAGTATGAATATGGAGGTAAAGCCGGTCAGTGTTGTACAGATGTTTTGTCAGCATTCAGCAAAAAGAAAATGCAGAAATGTTTAAAAATGGCATTAGAGTGGTGCAATACCTTAATTATTATATGGACAATATCAAAGGGAAATGGATCACTAATATTTGGGTTAGCACCTCATGTCGTAACTGGAGGTCTGGCAATCAAGCGTTCCTGTCTAAGCAGTAATCAGGCACTCAACTTGACCTGATTTTGAAAATGTGGACAATTTACAAAGCAGCTGGGGATCGATTTAAGGCCTCTTGAAAAGTAATGCCTATCATTTTACATGAAGAAACATAGTGATGAAAATTGCATCTCCACCTCCGTTCTCTGTCAGCTTTGTAGTAAGCAAGAAGAACTGTACTTGTGACATTCTGCTGAAATATCGAGGTATTAGCATATCCAGTGTTACATTTATGAAGGCTTATTATATGGCAATGTTCTTTTATTTATATATATATATATATATATATATATATAATATAAAATGTATAAATCCCACAACCCTCATCTCGATAAGCAGGTTACAAACCTGTATGCGTGTATATTCGTACACTCTTTATAGATATATACAATGCCCTCCATAATATTGAGGACAAACACACATTTTTCCTCCATTTCCCCCTCTGCTGCACAGTTTTAAATTACAAATCAAACAATTGAGACAATGTGAATAAACTGCAGATTGCAGACTTTCTTTAATGGGGATTTGCACACTTTTCCGCCACACAACACTTTTTCTAAATGGTCCCCCTCATTTCAGGGCATCATAATGTTTGGGTCACAATAATGGCAGGTCTATTAAAGCCGTCATATTTAGGACTTTGTCTCATAGCCCTTACATGCAATGACCAGTTGAAGTCTGAGATTCACAAGCATCACCAGGTGCTGAGGGTCGTCTTTGGTGATCCTCTGACAAGGCTCTAATGCAGCCATCTTCAGCTCCTGCTTTTATTTGAGGGCTTGTCCCCTTAAGTGTTCTCTTCAGAAAATGGAGGGCCTGCTCAATTGGATTGAAATCAGGTGACTGGATTGGCCATTCAAGAATTTTCCATTTTTTCAGCTCTGACATGTGTTGCCTTGGCAGTATGATTGGATCATTATCTTGTTGCAGGATGAAGCCCCGTCGAATGAGTTTAGAGGCATTTACTAGAACTTGAACTGCTGTCAGCTGTTCCATCATCAATGGAGAGAAGTGTGCCAGGACCTGTGGAAGCCATACATGCCCATAAGGGCCGGTTTATACTTCACACTCAGAACGTGTACGTGCCCGCATCATGGCTGCCACGCGTTCCCAGCATTCATTTGTCGCATCCTCTGAGCAGGTCCTCAGAAATTAACGTGACGCGTGCGCGAGTTACAGTATCCAGAAAAAAGTCGGGGGGCGCAGTGTGCTAAAAGTTGGAACGTGACATCAGAGTCTCTGTTTACTATCTACATGTGAAAGAAAGCCACTATGCAGATCCTACGGGGATCGATGTGTGTGCTTCTCAGTTTGATGAATGGTTCGATGTGATGAAGCAAAATGCCGATATACAGATGCATTCGTGGTGCTTTTATATTCAAGTGTCGCATATTCCTGATCGTAATGACACGATACATTTTAAAAGTCTCACATACCATCTTTTGTGCCGTCTCTTTTTTTTTTTTTTTGCAACTTCACAACAGCAACATAATGTATAGCGCTGTATTTGAGCCACTGAGAAAAAAATAAGACATGGTGAGAACGTGTATTTTGTGATTAAAGTGGAAATTTCTGCTTTAATCTCAAAATGTCCACTTTAACCTCATAGTTTACTTTATTATTAAAGCAGACCATCGTAAACGTCATTCCAGTTTTTAATCGCTACGAGCTTCTTGGACCTGACAGCAGCGGCAAGCAGCAATAGACCACCACACAGAACAAATTAAATGTCTGATATTCCAACTCTGCACATTTAGAATCTTTAGATTTATACTTGATATCACTTTAATGAGGGAATGCATTAAAGTGTGTGTGTTACATTTTACATATAATTTCGTTTATATAAAGAATACTGTTAATAATTACACACATGGGGGTGACACGGTGGCGGAGCGATAGCACTGCTGTCTCGCAGGGAGTTATGTTGCTGGTATTTCCTGCTTGTATTCCACACTGTGCTCTGGTTTCCTTCCAAAGATATGCAGATTTGGGGATTTGGTACCGCTAAAATGACGCTAGTGTATGTGTGTGCTTGTATTCACCTTGCGATGAGCTGAGGCCTCGTCCAGGGATTGTTTCTCACTCGTGCCCAATACTTGCTGGAATGGACACATCCCTGGATTGATGGATTTAATCAATAAACATCCTTTGTCAGAGATATTGCTTTAAGGTGTCATCAGAATTTAATAGGTGTTCTAGGCAATTCACAACACAGAGAAGCCGAACATGTTCTCACCGTGATAATATCTTGCACTGCCACCTGGTGGATTCCTCCAGATTTGCGTAAAGTAGGCGCGCAAGTATAAACACTACAACGCTTGCGTAGCAGGAGCGTCTGCTGCAGCATGCGTCACGTCGCATGAAGTATAACTCCGGCCTAACACCCCCACCACCATGTTTTACAGACGAGGTGCTCTACTTTGGATCTTGGGCAGTTCCATTTCATCTCTCCACTTGGATCTTGCTATCAGTTTGAGGCAGGTTCATCTTTGTCTCGTCTATCCAGCAGTTGAGGTCTTCCTTGGCCTACCAGTCCCTTCGTGCCCTGAAGTGGAGACACCATGTAAAAAAAATTTGTGTGTATATATATATATATATATATATATATATATATATATATATATATATACTAGGGGGCTGTGCCCCCTACTCACTTCGCTTGCCCACCCCAAAAGGGGCGTGCTTCATGCTAGCCACTTCGAGTACCTGCCACTTGTGTTGTGAAGGGGGGGGCTAAACGCATGCTATGGAAATGTGGATTGTTCAGCTGCTAGCTGCTACCACGCTGAGTGTTCTGCATGTCACACTACGCATCGATCATTTAAAAGCCTGAACAGCAGCTGTCCTTTTGTCTCACTTCCTTGTCTCGTGGGACATTAAACTGTCTCCAAGAAACTGTTTGTAAGTAGGGCAGGACGTGCAAATAGTCTCGCAGGATTTCAATGTTTCTCTCCGAGATGACCACGTCTCGACCTAACAATATTTTTATATAATAAATACTAGGGGACTTTGCCCCCTGCTTGCTTCACTTGCCCACTCCCTACCCTCCCCCAGGTGTGTGCTATGCGCCAGCCACTTTGCATCTCTGCCACATGTGTTGTGAAGAAGGGAACTGAATGCACATTAAGGAGATGCGGTCTCTCCTCCGAATCCCCCTCTTAAATGGTGATACAATGGGAAAAAAATACATTTTTCTTTCTTTTTTTTTTTTACCTCCTCTTTGCTCGATGAGCTGCTGCATTGCTGCTGCTGCCGTGCTGCGTGATCTGCATGTTGTGCAGTCCTTCGAACATTTAAAATCCTATACAGCAGCTTTTCTCTCACTGCCTTGTCTCACGGGACGTTAAAGAAAAATCACGTCTCCAAGAAAATCACGTCTCGTCTCCTTCCAAGCCTTCCAAGATTTTTTTTTCATAATAGATACATATATATAAAGAGAAAAAAGGTGAAGGTTATTTCAACACTGAAAAGGAAAGAAGGTAAGAGACACAACGTTCTTGCTGTATACCCTTGAACCCCAGATGAAGACTATACTGTACAGCCAGAATGTTGTGTCTCTTACCTTCTTTCCTTTCCAGTGTTGAAATCTTCACCTTTTTTTTTTGTAGACACTTGGTAATGTATGTATTCTTTCACTTACTCCATTATGCATATATACTAGTTGTTAGCCAGCTTTGCCCAGGATATTTCAAAAGGCAGTGGGAGTAAGTTATAGTGCTGTCAGTTAATCGGATATATCAGAAAAACATTTATATCCATGGCAGAGAAAAGTGAAGTGTAAGAATTTATAAAAACACAGAATTTCCATTTCGTATTTCCCAAAGGCTCACACATAAAGCTCTCCAGAGTCTCTTAATCGGACTGCTATAATGAAGACTTGATGTTTGGCCTTGACAGGGGTCCCTTTCGTGTCTGATTCCTACACTTTCATGGATCCCAACTGTTGGTTCTATGCAATGGAAAAGCAAGTTCAAAAAAAGGATGTAACTGGGTGAATATTTTTTCCATATAGTTTATAATAAGTGAGAATCGGTTCCTCGTTTTCTTTATTTTAATTAGCTTGCATCTGAAAAATTTGCGTACTTAATTTTATTCAAGTAGTTACAACTAACGAGAATTGAACGTGAGGGAAAATGACAATGTATTCTAATGAGGAGGAACTACTTTGGTCTCTTTTTCTCGCTGCAAAATTATTGTGCAAACATTATTAGAACTTTTTGGATTGACACAATAAAGACAGAAACTGGAAAAAGAAGAAAGCTTAGTTAAGGTAGGTGCCCTACAGTGCTAAGTAGTAACACCGAGTTTCAGTCCCCTGCTTCCTACAGCCATTAAGCAAACAATTGTTACCTTCACTTCTCTGCCAGTAGGTGTCATTGTTAATCAGTTCTGGGATGTGCTTTATAATATGTAGTATATTATATTAAATTGATTTTTTTTTTTTTTGTAGAGCATTGTATGAGTGCAAGTATGGGCGGGTGTGTGAGAGTCCTGCAGTATTCTGGCATCCTGTCTAGGACTGACACCTGCCTTACACCTAGTGTTGTTGGGATAGGCCCCCCACTATTCTGTCCTGAATCAAGCAGGCTTAGGAATGCTATTTAGAACACGGGTGTTGAACTCCAGTCCCGGAGGGCCGCAGTAGCTGCAGGTTTTCATCCTAACCATCTTCTTCATTAGTGACCCGTTTTAACTGCTAATGAACTTCTTTTTGCCTTAATTTGAATTAATTTGACTCGGGCCTCTTAGTTGTCTCTTTTTCCTTAATTAGCAGCCAAATAAAAATGAGACACAAAACGAGCCGCCACGTGACCAGCTCACCTGTGCCCATCTCGCAATATGTGAAAATAAAGAAAGGTGAAGGTCTCATTAAGGTTGATCTCTCAGGTCACCAAAACTTCAACAGTTTTGGAAATGTCTGCTGTGGCAGAATGAGAGCAGCAACAAGCTGTGGAATTAAATAACGAGTTTAATTAACACTGAGAATTGGCTTCTCATTAAGAGACTGGTGGGAGTGAAATTGGTTGGAGTTTGAAATCCCAGTTTAGCTGGTCATCTGTTGGCTCGTTTCACGTCTCATTTCTGTTTGGCTGTCATTTAATGAAGAAACGAATCAATTCAGAGGACTGAGTCCTTAAAAACAGGGCTATGAAATGAAAGGAAAAGGAGTTAATTAGCAGTGAAAACTGGTCACTGATTAGAAAAAGGGCGAGAATGAAAACCTGCAGACACTGCGGCCCACCAGGACTGGAGTTTGACACCCCTGATTTAGAAGACACTTTCAGCTGCTTTCAGTGTGCTATATAAATAAAGCTATTATTTTTTTATTATTATTATTATAAATCAGAAAAATGTTCTACAGTTCATCTTTGGTCATGGCTACCAGCAAATTTCTAATATAACAGATTGGTCAGTGGACCTAACAGATGGTGGCAGAAAGGGAAATTCTGATTTGTTTCTCTCACAATGTTTTATCTGCCTTAATACATATGGAGAGTTAAGAAAACAAAAATAAAAAGAGAAGTCAATGCAAAAAAGAAAGTTCTTTTAATTAAAGTAAAAAAAAAAAAAAAAATCTCAGTGGTAAGTGGTGTACAGTAGATGAGGTGTGGTGAACTGGTGACTCTAAAACTACCCACTGCAAGTGCCATGGGATGAATGGACCGCATTTCCATGGTTGTTTCTTGCATTTGCTCCTAGAAGGATGAGATTTCTGAACTGTGTATGTGGATTGGAAAATAAATAGTATGGAATTTTGTTAATATATATTTTTTTAATACTAATCAAATTATTACAAGTATACACATATATATATATATATATATATATATATATATATATATATATATGAAGCCATAACATAATAACTTATTTAATAAGGAGGATTGAATGGACCTCAAGGGTTAACTAAATTTAACTTAAAGCTGAAAGAACTGGAGGTTTCTGCCTTATCATAGAGAAGAGTGAGAGAGGAGAGAGGTTAAGAGCAGGTGCTGATACAGCACATTGCCACAAACCAACTCGGGAAACGAGTGCAGCCATGCAACGGGTGACACCTCAACACCACACTAGTTCAGATGGAGTGGAACAGTGTGAAGTTTTATATGGTGGCTGAAGTGCCAATTCTGCCACCAACCCTCCAAGTTTTTCCCTGAAGGTTGGAGGGCCTACATGCAGGACTGGATGCAGATTAACGTCATACCCAGGATGGAGCAATTGCAGGTTAAGGGCCTTTGCTCAAGGGTCCAACGAAGTAGAGTCACTTTTGGCATTTACGGGATTCGAACTGGCAACCTTCCGACTACCAACATAATTTTCCAATGTTTGAATGAGGTAACTAGTAACGAACACACACCTTCAGAAAGCAGGGATAAACTGATGGGAAGGCCCAAACACCCCTACTGTGAAGTAGTGCTAAAATCAATAGGACAATCTGCTCAACATCCCCATTAATGAAGTGGTGTTCAGAATGATGGGACATGAGTCAGAAATGACTGGTGCCGTGAGTTGATTGGAGGAGGTAATACAGTTCTGCTTAGAGTCTGATGAAGCGATGTATTAGATAAAGTGATGTAATTAAAAAAAGTATTAAAACAGAAGAATTGTTTAATTGATTGCTCATTCCATGGACTGAGACATTTGTACATAACTCTATGCAAATAAAGAAATGTTCTGCATTCTCATCTGGGCTCCATAACCACCTTCTTTGAATGCTGGTGAGAAAAGATTTTTCCACGATAATAGATGGAGGAATGGATGGATCGATGGTATCTGTTTTGTTAAGCTGGTTAAAGTGGTACTGTGCAGAAGGATGAATCGGTACAAATGTATCAAAAACAAGGTCAAGTTTAAATTTAGTGTGTTGAAATTCTTGCTTGCATGTCTCTTTCAATACCAAATTTACAGACAACAAATACAATAATATACATTAAATACAATATCATACATAAGGTATTTTTTTTATTACAATTTTATTAAATCCTTTCTTATTTGCAATGGTGATGAACAGGTCGACAGACGAGATTAGACAGGAGTCCCAGTGAACTATGATGTTTGCTGATGACATTGTGATCTGTAGCGATAGTAGGGAGTGAGTTGAGAAGACCCTGGAGAGGTGGGGATATGCTCCAGAGAGGAGAGGAATGAAGGTCAGTAGGAACAAGACAGAATACACGTGTGTGAATGAGAGGGAGGTCAGTGGAATGGTGAGGATGAAGGGAGTAGAGTTGGCGAAGGTGGATGAGTTTAAATACTTGGGATCAACAGTACCAAGTAATGGGGATTGTGGAAGAGAGGTGAAAAAGAAAATGCAGGCAGGGTGGAATGGGTGGAGAAGAGTGTCAGTAGTGATTTGTGACAGACGGGTATCAGCAAGAGTGAAAGGGAAAGTCTACAGGATGGTAGTGAGACCAGCTATGTTATATGGGTTGGAGATGATGGCACTGACCAGGAAGCCGGAGACAGAGCTGGAGGTGGCAGGGTTAAAGATGGTAAGATTTGCATTGGGTGTGACGAGGATGGACAGGATTAGAAATGAGTACATTAGAGGGTCAGCTCATGTTGGACGGTTGGGAGACTAAGTCAGAGAGGCGAGATTGTGTTGGGTTGGACATGTGCAGAGGAGAGATGCTGGATATATTGGGAAAAGGATGTTAAAGACAGAGCAGCCAGGGAAGAGGAAAAGAGGAAGGCCTAAGAGAAGGTTTATGGATGTGGTGAGAGAGGACATGCAGGTGATGGGTGTGACAGAGCAAGATGACGAGGACAGAAAGATATGGAAGAAGATGATCCACTGGGGCAACCCCTAACGGGAACAGCCGAAAGAAGAAAAAGAAGACAATTTTACTAGATACTAATCAATGCATTATAAGAGAAATTTTACATTATGAAAATCAACCATAAGTTTTAGTCAAATGTTTTATCCACAGATCTCTGTCTCTCAAATATTGTGTTCTCTCCGGTCTGGGTAGCATATTCTGCTCCTGTTTGGATATCTTGCTTACCAGGTCCTCAACCCTGCTCACCTTGACTCTTGAGGTGGACATCAGCATGGAGTTATAAAAAGAGTCCCATGTTGTGAAGGACTTAGACAAGTCAAAGCGAAAAAGTGAGTGAGCAATCAGCATCCATGTAGGATTGGAGTGGAAACAAGTAGAGTAGAAATGAAAAAGGGAAAGGAAAGCCATAAAAAAAAAGTTTGGCTTGAGAATCAAATCCAAAAAGAGTCATTATAAAATGCATATTTTTATAAACAAATGAAGAACAAAAATGGCTAAATAAATGCTAAATGATTTGCCTAAAATGCAGTCCAGGGTGAATAAGTCCATAAAATCCATAAAACAAGAGTAAAGCCCCTGAACAAAAATCAATACTTCAAAATTATTAAATCGATGATGGTTTTTGTGGAGTTTTAACAATTGTTTTAACGTATGCCCATTTAGGACATGCTTATACTTTCAATTCAAAATCTACAGTCATTTCGATCATTTAGCTTTCCTTTGACACATCTGTGTTTTATATACTAGACCATTTGAGAATTAAAACTAGATTTTGTTATTTTTGTAGGTGCTTATAATGCATTGGCTTTGCTGTCTTATTGCCTTCTTTTCATTTTGTCTATTAGGAAGGAATTCAAATTCAGGTTGTGCTTGCTCAAGTAGTATTTTGTTAAAAGTTTGGGTTTAAGGTCATAATTAAAGTTTAAGCTATGCCATTAAATTTTTTATAAATTCCTTGGTTGATTCTACATTACTTTTGTGATTCAGTGTGTATTTACTTCATGATTTAATACTTATTTAATGATTACATGTTTTAATGTTAGATGCAATTAATTGCAATTAATTACATATAATGATGCTATTAATTAGTTATTAATATACAGTATATGCTTACATAAAGGGCTGAGCAAAAGTAGGTTTACAGTTGTTCGTATGAAGGAAAGACATGCAAGCTATGATTATTACAATAGTTGTATTAACTCAATAGCTTGCTTAACTTTATTAACTCAAAAGAATGTCACAATGGCACGGTGCACTTAGGTACAATTTCATAAGTGCTCAAATTGCCGACCACATTCTTGTAGTCTGCTTGCTACACTCGAGCACGCTTTGGCACAGAGATCTTCATTGTCATTAATTTCTTGACGTGTTTCTCTTACGTAGTGAATCATATCATGCACAGTATGTGGTTTTTGTGAAAAGATTTTATCTTTGACAACACCCCAAAAGAAGTAGTCCGATGTGTTGAGGTCTGGTGATCATGATGGCCAATCCACTGGCTGCTATTGACCTATCCACCTGTTGGGTTATTATTGTTCACTAAGAAACTCGCATAGTGTGGAGGAGCTCCGACTTGTTGAAAGAAGACATCCTCAGTATGGTCTGTCTCTGTATTTGTGGTGAAGTATTTGGTGTTCATCAGCATTTTATGATACAAAAATAGCTCATAGTACCCCTTTACATGAAAGAGCCACCCAAAATGTAAGCCCCAGCTGATTCAACTGTTCTCCTATCATTACAGGGGGATTTTCTGTTGAATAGTAGACACAGTTGTACTGATTTACAGCACCTGACAATGTTAATAACAATACTAAGAAGGCGACAAAGAAACACACAGATAATACAGTAATAAATAAATAAATAATACAAGAATAAGCTCTGTGTTTTGCGTACTCATCCTACTTTTGCCCACCCTTGTATGTATACTGCATTTGGTATTAATATATTGTTTAATGAACCCATAAAGTTTTGATTTTTACTAATGGAAGCACAGTTGTATAGAAGTGCAGGCACGTTGCATATGCTAGGAGAAGCTGTCTGTGCTGGCCATGAATGTATACACAGTATTACAGGTTAACCATAATAATTATGCTGTTGAGCACCATTAATTCTGGTGGGGGGCATATAAATAACATTGCAGTGTCTTGTGCTTCTGCCATAATGAATGGGCACCCTTCCAACGCCTCATTTCCACTCTTCTAATTGGCCTCATTGCAGATGAAAAATTAAAGGGTTGGATTCACTATTAATACTGACTAATACAGATGGGCTGCTGTTGTACTTAATAGACCTGCTCTGTCGTTCCTTTCTATTCCACTGTAGTGTACTGTCCAGCATGATGTATTAGCTTATTCAGAAGCATTGAAACACTTTCCAAGGCTTACAGCAGTAATACAATCTGGTGGCAGGCATCGGAGTTGTTTTTGTCTGTTTTATCATTGTGCTTGGGGTTTATAGATGAGCACTCCTAACATTTGGAAATGTACCTGCTTATCCATGAGGAATAAAAAAAGCAGAAAGGCAACAGATGGTTTTAAGAATGGTAGTAGTAGGCTTCCCCAGTGTAGAGAAACTAAAATGTTTAACTGCAAAATTAATTAATGTGCAATGAGAAACAAATTATTTTCATTTTGCTTTTACATTGTTCCAGATTTAGAAGTCAAATATATATTTTCACTTTTGGTACATTTTTATTGTACACAGATTGTGGCTGGTATAATTTAATTTAGTCCAATTTAAGGTCACGTAACCATAATGATGGCAGTAGCACATAAATGGCAAAAAGGTGAAGTCTTCAAAAAGGCCCATAAAATACAAGCCACAATCCTAACTGGCCTGCCACAAAATAGGTCTCACCCCAGGGGAGCCTGACCCTAGGAAATTGGGAGCCTTTTAGTCTAGCTAGGCCTCAAAATGGAGAACAGGCTTTTAAATACAAAAGGCAATCTCAAATATCTCAAAATGTGTCTCCCAAGAGGGAATATAGTACAACTCTGGCTTGTACAGAGACAAGTCCCACCAAAATGTTTATAAACGAGGATGTATTAATAAATGAGCTGTGTTACTCATCTAAGATGGGTTGAAATCTAAATAATCCACTTAGGTGCCAGCGTTAACGTTTGTAGTGCACCATTCAATGTATTTCTGTGTTATATGCCAAATGGTGTGGGAGTCATAGAAGCAGAGTTAATGTTTGTGATGTGCCATCTGTTGGAATGAGAAATGCAATGCATTGTATTACTAATAATCTTTATGATGCACCATCTATTGGCATGATAGACATAGAAACTGGACGGACACACAGACAGACACACAGACACTTAGCTTTTTGTTAAGGTGGAAATGATAGCAAAATACTCAAATATTTTTTAAAAAGTGTCAAAACGGTAGACAAGTCTGAAATTGCAATCATACAGAGTAAACCAATAAACAAAATGATTAAAAAAGCTAGCAAAGTCTAATGAAAATGCACTGCTCACAAAACTCACCTCTGAAGTGCATTCAGTGAACAACAAGGGTCTGCATATCCTTTGAACTTTTATAGGGCTGGGAGCAGTCACTCACTGTGATGGACAGATGGCCCCGCCTCTTGGGGAACCACCCACAAAACACGGGGAATACTAAGATATTTAACAAAGAGTACATAAATATTTTTAGACATAACAAAAACAACAGTATATTAAATACATCAAATAAATGATAAATGAACCAAACAATTGTACAGAAATAACCAAACTGAATAATTCAAACTGGAAAAAAATGTTCCTTGGTGGATTTCCAGTGTTTTGACTCATTGTAATGTTGTAAGGTCTACTTGAGCTTCAGTGTTCTGACAGATGGTCTTCCTTTAAGCACCTTCTGGTACAATAAAGAATTAATGATGGTGAGCAGTCCATGCCCTGATACAGCAAAGCAGCGACAAAGCAGAATATTTTCACCACCATGCTTTGCAGTTTATATCACTTTCTTCTGGCCAAATGATGTCTTTTGGTACTGTAGCCAAATAACTCTGCGTTTGCCTTGTCTGTCCAGAGCACATTGTTCCAGAAGTCCTGATCTTTGCCGAGGTGTTTATGGACAAATGTTAGTTCTGTCCTGATGTTCTTTCTGGTTTTCTCCTGATACACATCCCGTGTAGATGTAATTTGTGCAGCATCTTTCTAATGATAGACTCATGCAGTTTGATATCAGCAGTGGCAAGAGCTACCTGTAGGCCCCATGTTGAAATTCTGCCATTCTTAGAGACTTCTTTCAGCATCTTGTGTTATGCTCTCCTTTTTCTTTCTGCCAATAAGGTTGGTTAACATATGGTTTTTTTTTTTCAACCATGGACTGACCTTAGCATTTTAAATATACAGATGATTTATATATACAGATAGCTTAAATGAATATAAGAGGAAGAAATGAGAGCACAGTGTACAAATTAACAAATCCTAGTGCCTCTCTCCTCATGCTCGTGGTTAGCTGATTGCTGGGTCACTGACCATCTTTGGGGGACTCTGAAGTCCTGGTGCCCTTTTCCATTGTGCATTAGGGTCACACATCAGGCATATGTAATACATTGCCCCAACCCGGGCTACCCACTCTTTCCTATTCTTGTATTGTGATGTACTGTGTGTGGCCACTAGCAGGATGCTTTCCTCTCTAAGATCCTTGTGGGCTCTTGCCTTCAGCCTGTGTCAATTTTAAGGTGTGTTCCTGTTGTCACACCTTTCTGTTCATCTGTCTATTGACATGAAATGACTTGCAGTGGACTGATTTTTCTAATATTTGGGAAACATATTTAAGGAAAGTTTTCAGGAAAATTGTTGATATATCTTGAGTATTGTGTACTGTAATGTGAAAAGACATGTATTTATCTTGAAACAGAAGCATTCTTTGCAACCCCATTATTGTTTCAAATTCTCCTTGAGAGGGGTTATTTCAAATTGTATATTTAATATATGGAAATATGTATGTTATGTACTTGTGTTTGAAATATGGCTCTTTGTTATAAAAATATTTAATAAACGAAAATATTGCGCGGGGTGTGGGGCGGTCTTATAGTAGTGGTGTTACTGCCTTGCAGTACGGAGAACAGGATTTGCATCCTGGGTCTTTTCTGCTTGAAGTTTGCATGTTATTCCTGTGACTGCGTAGCTTCCTCCCACTGTCAAAAAACAGTTAGGTGGATTAGCAGTGCTAAATTGTCCCTGATTTGTGTCTGGTGTGTGTGTGTTTGCCCTGTAATTGGCAACCCTGTTTGTTCCTGCTTTGCGTCCTACGGTAGCTGGGACAGGCTCCACCCCACCAGTTACCCTGGTCTTAAGTGTGTTAGAAAATGACAAATATATTGTGTATTACATTTCTTTCTTTAATTAAATAAATAGAAATAAGCTTAAATGTTCTAACTTTCAAAACCGTTAACTAAGTCCCTGAATGCACTGTGTGTACACTTTTTAATGCCAGTAATTTCCATGTCCATCATGCCATTCATTACAGATCCAGAAAAAGCTGACCAAGAACGAGAAGAGTTAAAAACCCAGGCCCCATTATTTGCCAAATCTCTCTATTATATTAAAAATTCCTTCAACGTGACAAGACTTTTTGGAAGAGAGATTTTTTGAAGTCCCGCGAGATGAGATTTTTGCCTTGAGATTTTTTCAAGTTACACCCTCCTCTCAAGTATTCTCAAACAAGACCATGGTCCTCTCACCTCTCATTCGTGCGAATGCCTTTGTCAGATGCACTTCCTGCACTCTCAGCTCTTATACATTACATTTTCCTCACTTTAAGTTCCCAATTAAAGAAGACGTATTATGTTCAAATCTTATTGAAGAATTTCATCACGAAGGGTTATCAACATAAAAATGAGTACACGGGTAATCCTAGCACTGAGAAAGGATGAAGTCAAGCAAATTAACGGCAAAAATGTCGATCGGTTACACAGCAAATTGGTTAAATGAGTCCAAAAATGTTGATTGGTTACACGGCAAATTGATTTAAATGCATATCAATAGACTATGCTAAAACAGTTGGTGGTGATTGTGCAGAAAATGAAAAAAAAACAGCTTACAATATCACGAAGAATATCTACAAACGTTAACAACGTTTGGTCTTCCACCACACGAATTACTGTAGAAAGAAGGATGTATCCAAGAAAGGTAATATAGTACATCTTCTGCGGATAACATTAGACAACAAAGGAGATCTTGATATGCCATTTGTATCAAAATGTTAACAGTTTCCCATTAGAACAGTTTTTGCAAAGACAATTAACAAATCTCAGAGCCAAACATTCAAAAAAGTTGTTTTATTTAATAGAGAGAAAGAAACGAAATTCAATCACGGGCAGTTACACGTCATGTTGATGCATATGTAACAATTCCCATGAAAATAAAAATCTGTTTCCATTGTACATTTGCATCCCCATTCACGAGCAACAGAACCACAACGAGGCTAGCGTGTAGTAGCTCAGGCCAGGGGGTTGGCGAGCAAAGCGATCAGGAGGCAAAGCCCCTTACTAAATTAATTAAAAAATATATAAATTATGTAGACGATCCGTTCATTCATAGGTATCTCAGTAAGACTGTTAAATGATCAATCACTCTGTTTTTCTTCATTCCCTCTGCATACTACTATGTTTTCATCATGGAAGGTTTTTTTTTTTTAATAATTGGAGCATTTAGAGTTTCTGGCTGAAGTGGAGGATCTGAAGGAAAAGGGGTCTGACTGGGCAGGAGGTGTAGGACAGCTGTATGGAGAGGGTTGATTAGGCACATCAGCCTCACATAGAAATGGAAAAAAATAAAGAAGTTGTTGAAGTGGGGCTGCTCTGGGAATGACAGCTATGGTAGGATTTCGGTGGGAGTGTTGTGTTCATTAAGAAGACAAAAAAAAAAAAAAATGACCAAGGAGGTGACTGGTTCAAGGTCCAGGCTCTTCCTTTATTCCCTGGAAAGTGTCTAATAACTCCTATTAGACTAGCTGAAATACCCAGCGTTGCCTGAGAGGAAAATAAAGTGTTGTTTTTTTTAATTGAGAAAAATATAATAAAAAAAACTTTAAAAATTAAAATAAATTAGCAAACAATGAAGACTCACTAATGTGCTTGTCTTGTGGTCTTGTATGTTATCATCCAGTTGATGCTCAGAATTTCAAAAGCAACGTGGCGCTCAAACATAAAGAATACTGGTAGTCACCTCCAGTTTGCCCTCTGGTGGTCGTTTCAAGTGTCAACTGGATGATAACATGTATACAAGACCGCAAGATCACCCCCCACCCTACCCGTAAGAGGGTGGGTTAGGGTTGATTTCACCCTACAGTATTTTTAGCCGACCAATGAGAAACATGTGTACCAAGTTTCATGAAAATAGCTCCAGACGTTCTGAAGTGATACTGGAACACACACACAGATACTCGCATACACTGACTTTTATATATATATTTTTATATATATATACTCAGCAAAAAAAGAAACGTCCCCTGACTTTCAACTGTTTTTACTTTCAGTAGACTTCATGTGTAAATATTTGTATGAACACTAAAAGAGTCAACACCATAAGACATAAACTAAAAATGTTTCACAATGTGTCCCTGAATGAAGGGAGGCTCAAAATCAAAAGTACCAGTCAGTATCTGGTGTGGCCACCAGCTGCTTGAAGTACTGCAGTGCATCTCCTCCTCATGGACTGGACCAGATTTGTCAGTTCTTGCTGTGAGATGTTACCCCACTCCTCCACCAAGGCACCTGCAAGTTCCTGGACATTTCTGGGGGGAATGGCCCTAGCCCTCACCCTGCGACCAAACAGGTCCCAGACGTGCTCAATGGGATTGAGATCTGGGCTCTTCGCTGGCCATGGCAGAACACTGACATTGCTGTCATGCAGAAACTCACGCACTTTTTGCCACTCCTGTCTGGTCCAGCAAAGGTGGGTTTGTGCCCATAGGCGGCGTTGTTGCTGGTGATGTCTGGTAAGGACCTGCCTTACAACAGGCCTGCAAGCCCTCAGTCCAGCCTCTCTCAGCCTATTGCGGACAGTCTGAGCACTGATGGAGGGATTGTGTGTTCCTGGTGTGACTCGGGCAGTTGTTGTGGCCATCCTGTACCTGTCACGCAGATGTGATATTCGGATGTACCGATCCTGTGCAGGTGTTGTTACACGTGGTCTTCCACTGCGAGGATGATCAGCTGTCCTTCCTGTCTCCCTGTAGCGCTGTCTTAGGCGTCTCACAGTGTGGACATGGCAATTTATTGCCCTAGTCACATCAGCAGTCCTCATGCCTCCCTGCAGCATGCCTAATGCACGTTCACGCAGATGAGCAGGGACCCTGGGCATCTTTCTTTGGGTGTTTTTCACAGTCGGTAGACAAGTCTCTTTAGTGTCCTGCGTTTTTAGAACTGTGACCTTAAATGCTTACTTTCTGTAAGCTGTTAAGGTCTTAACGACCATTCCACAGGTGCATGTTAATTAATTGATTATGGTTAATTGAACATGCATGGAAAACATTGTTTAAACAATTTACAATGAAGATCTGTAAAGTTATTTGGATTATTAAAACATTATTGTTGAAATACACAGTCCTGAAAAAGGGACGTTTCTTTTTTTGCTGAGTATATATATATATATATATATATACATATACATATCTCGATAAACAATGTCCAAGCAATCTGCTTCCCAGAAAGCTCTGGTCAATGCTGGACAAGATACATTTTGAAAATGGAGAACTGGATGATGATCATTGGATACAGAAAGTATTCTGACACCTTCACTTTCGTCACACTTTATTGTGTTGTAGATTTACTTTTAAATGGATACATTTGTTGATTTTGCTCCTCAACCTACATTTAACAACAAATAATGACAATGTGGAAAACAACAATTTCTGGGAAAATGTTTTCTAGAGGCCAGAAGCTTCGGTGCAATTAAAACATTGAAATGATCCTCATCGATTAATTACTTCGCCGCTGTGAAGAGCCTGCAGTCATCATCTGGTGTCCACCTGTCTCATATATTACAACACTCAGAATAGCCAGTAGTCATCTTCTGCTAGGATGTAATGTCTAAAAGGTGTAAAGACACAAGAAGGAAACCAGCAATTTAAATTGCAACAAAATGAAGCACCACAGACATACAGGCCGCTGCTAACTCGAGCGGCAGGCGAGTGCGTGATTGATTGTATTTGGCATTGTGCCTTGCACTTGTTATAGTTCAACGGGCTCTCAGAGGTATATCAAGTCATCACGGCACTAAGGTGATTATTTATTTTTTTTGTGTAGAAATTCATTTTTATTTATTTACCTCTTAAGCAGAGAGGTTATTAGATCTGTTTTTGTTTCATCAAATCAGAGATCCTTTTCAGAGTCCTTTGAACTGTCATAATGCCTTTTACTCAAAAGTGGCTGTTGTCTAGTGTGGAAGATGCCCAGATCACAGACAGACACAGAAGTCCCTAAACACACATGTTTATTTATCCTTTCTGCACAATACACCAATCGCCCCAATTAACTCTGTCCTTTTCTCTTTCTTTCCTTTCTCTTCTGCCACCTCCACGTCTCTCCTGCAAGCTCTGTCCTCTGCCTCCCAACTCCGGCTTTCCGAATGGAGTGAGGCGACCCCTTTAATAATGCACCCTGGATGTGCTAGAGGTGCTACCTGACGATCTTCCTGCAGCACTTCCTGGTGTGACTGAAGTGCTGCAGTCCAAGGCTCTGGGATTGTACAAGTGCCCCCTGGTGGTGACCACCGTCCCCAACAGGATTGAGCTTCCATGCTCCAGTCCCATAGTCCTGATGCAAACCAGGGGGCCTGCCTACTTGTGTCCCAGGGAAGGTACCGCCTCTCTCCCAGATCCTTACACTCTCCAGGCATCCTGGTGGGGCAAGGTCCCTGGTCGTTTGCCACACTAGCTTAATGTAGATATCATAGTCATAAAATCATCAGCTGATTGGTGGAGTGCTGCTTAGTCTTCCTTCAAGCAAGTTCTCCCATCTTAGCAGAGGACTTCTGAGTATCTATTAGATTCTTGGTCAGTTTGGCTGGTCGACCAACTCTCAGAAGAGTCCTGGTGGCTCCAAACATCTTCTGTTTCACAATTATTGAGGCCACTGTGCTACTGGGAACATTCAAAGCTTTAGAGATGGTTTTATCCCCTTGCCCTGATCTATGCCTCACCATACTTTGATCACAGAGATCTACAGAGAGTTCCTTGGACTTCATGGGTTGATTGTTGTCCTGACATGCAGTGTGAATTGTAGGACCTTCTATACACAGGTGGGTGCCTTTCTAAATGATGTCCAGTTGATTCCATTTGCCCCTGGAGGACTCCAATCAAATTCTAGACACATCTCAAGAAGAATTAAAGCAAGCCGGAAGCACCTGACCACAATTTGGAGTGCAAAGGGTTTGAATCCTAGTATGAAGGAGAGGTTTCAGTTACTGATTTTTGTAAACCTCACTGAAAACCTGCTTTCATGTTGTCATTATGGGTAATAGGGTGTAGATCGATGGCCAAAAAAATAGCACACCTACCCATTTAAAAGCAAATCTACAACACAAAGTAGGCAGAAAGTGAAAGGGTCCGAATATTTTCTGAATCCATTTAAATCACTCAGGGTCTTCTGGTTTGTGAGTGAGTGACGTGTATCGAACCAGTGGCGACAGCCTGTACATTTACAGGGCAGTGACTTAGCCGCTAGGCCCCGCTACAATCTTTAAAATTATATTAATGCCTGAGATCTCTTCCTCAGCTCTCCTTTTTATTTAAGCTCACTTACTGTCATTCTGCTTTAATGTCTCCGTAAATCTCTAATTATAGCCATTCTTTCCTGGATTGTGTCTGTTTTGACTTAACCAATAAACCTGCCTGTCATCTTGATTTCTTAAGCCATTTCAGAGTTGTGATGCTGTTAAAGAAAAGTCTCATTTCAGATCAGCGGATTTCACCTCAGTTGAAATAAAAAAAAGTGGGGAAGATTTCTTGTTATGCAGGTGGCATGGTGACACAGGGTGCAGGGTCCTTGATTTAAAGTTTGTCAGGGTGTGATAGTGCGGGTCTACGGCTCGAAATGGATGGCCATTTTTTTTTAAATAAATAATAATGAGGGGGTGTGGTAGTGTGGCTGGAGCAGTTCCCGGGCGTGATACGGGTGGGGCGTTTCCGCATTGAAGTGCACAGATACGTGATCGCCCGTGTCGGTAATTGATTCCGGGAGCTGCTGATCGCCACACCTGTGCCACGTCCCCATTATAAAAGGAGAAGCGCGAGTGTGGAGAGGAGAAAAAGATGAGAGAAAAGAGAGAGATCCAGAAAACGGAGGTGAGAGAAGGTGAAAGAGCCGGTGCGGGAGTGAGCGAGAGCAGGCTCGCTGGAGTAACGGCAGGCAACTGGGTAGAGAGCCCTTGGGCTGTGCGTTTGGCCGGCACTTTTGGGTCAATGGATTGGGTCTCTCCTGCTGAACTATTCAGAGGAGCAGTAATGACCAGGATCGAGGCCGGCTCACCTCAGAAGGCAGCTGGAGTCATGGAGGCTTGGGAGGGAGAATCCCAACGTGAGCTCCCTTGTCAGTGGGGAACCTGAGTCTCGGTCCGGTGTGACAGTTTGGACGGAAGGCTACTGGACCACTTTGTAAGGCAGCTGCACCTGCTGAAAAGGGGCGACTCCTCTGCTGCCAGGCCGAGAGGGATAAGCAAAGGAGCCGTCAGATGAAAGGTGAAGTCACCGGGTTTTTATAAGAGAATCTGCTTCTAGCCTGCCATTTTAAACCATTGTTTTAATGGGTTATTTTTTGATTTTTAACCTCCACATTGCACCTGGTTTTATGGATTATTTATTTATGGATTTCTTGACCACTACACTTTCTTTTTGGACATTGTTTTTTTTTTTTGTGTGTGTAATAAAAGCACTTGCACCTTTTGCACCATCCCCTTGCTCAGTTTGATTTGTCCCCATCAGACCAGTTCATCCGGTTACATGTTGGGTGTTGGGTTCGAGGGCTCACAAAATTTGAAAGAGGAAGAATGGAGCAGGGCCCACATCATCACAAATGTGGATTCCTGTCCTATAACCCCCTAGAGATGGAAATGTTAGGTTAATTGTGATCTGGGATGGAGTGGTGCCACAACTGTTCTGCTCCCCTACCTTGTGCCTGTACTGCTGAGGTATGGCTTCAGCTCCCTAAATTAGATCGAAAAGGTTAGAGAAATGTATGCTATGCTACGTTTCTCCTAAACACAAACTGAAATTTATTAGAGAGTACTAAGATCAATAGTGCTGATGTTGTATTTCCTCCTGGTTGAAAATGAGGAAGAACTACATCAGCACTAACCTTTGTAAAGTCATTGAACAACTTTGAAACAGAGCTTCTAGTGCAGTGCTCTACAACGGTAGCTTGGGAGAGCGTTTTCGGACAACTGTTGTGGTCAGACAGGGCTGCATACTCTCTCTCCCAACCTCGTCAACATCTTCCTAGAAAGGAACATGACTGATACACTGAAGGACCGTCTTGGAACAGTTGGCATTGCAATGTTATGACATGGGTGTCCACAGCCATGGCATTTTCCAGTTTCCCAGGATGTTGATAGTCATAGCCGAGATGGACTAGGACAATGAGGACACTAACAGCAATATATGGTGCAAAGTGCATTTATTTATTACAATCAAAAGTCAAAACTGTGTTCAAATAAAGTGCACTACAGTATTTTCTTTGATAAACTATAAAAACTGAAGCTGTGGGCATTAAAATAAATCTAATAAGTAGGTTCAAATCAGGAGCAAAAGCAGAATCGGCTTAATGTCCTTATCTTGCCTTTTGAGTCCCAGTGTCTGTCTTTCTTTTTGTATCCTGTCTCCTCTGCTCACCAACCTTGGCTGATCAGCTTGAGCCAAGATGCCCACAGGCATAGTCTAGCATCCTTAGCTCTTGTCCCCACCATCATCTTTCAGTGTACGTGAGGACCTAAGCAAGCCCTGCTCCATCATCCACCAACATTCTTCAGTATATATAAAACAACTGTCTAAGCAATTGGCCATTCCTGCTCCTCACAAATTTCAGCATTAGTGGCCCTAACCCTGGAGGGCCATTCCAATTGTTCCATAGTGGAATCCCAACCACCTCGCCTTTCTTCTCTGCACCCACTCAAACTCAATCCTGCTTTTCTCTCTCTTTTCATCTCTTAATTTGTTTCTTCTACTTGTTCCTAATCTTTGCTTTTTTATTTCTTGTATTGTTTTCTCCCTTCCTAGTTTTCCATTTTTCTTTTCTTCTCAAACCCCTTTTATTCTTGTGGGGGCAGGTGATAATGTCCTCTCTAATGGTGAGATACCTAGGCCCTTATGCAGCAAAGCAGGCCCAAACTGATAACATTTCCACTGCCATGCTTTAAAGTTTAAGTGAGAAGTCAAGCAAAAATACACTTTTTATTGGCTAACAAAAAAGATTACAATATGCAAGCTTTCGAGGCAACTCAGGCCCCTTCTTCAGGCAAGATGTAATACAGAAACTGGAGTTCCCTGAGTTTATATACACCCTAGGACAAATAACAACATTGGGAAACCTTTAAGTGAGACATCTTAAATGTAAAAACTAACAGACCTCTTGAGGCTAAGAGTCATTTAGCAAGTGAGGAGAACAATATATAGTCAAGATCTTTGGATAAAATGATGGTGGACAGCCTCATTGATATCCATGTGGAGTTCTTCTTGTATTTGATGTTGGACAGTTATCCAAAGATCTTGACCATACATTGTTCTACTCTCTTGCTAAATTAATCTTAGCCTGAAGAGGTCTATTAATTTCTTACATTTAAGATGTCTCACTTAAAGGTTTTCCAGTTTCTGTATTACATCTTTCCTGAAGAAGGGGCCTGAATTGCTTCAAAAGCTTGCATATTGTAATGTTTTAGTTAGCCAATAAAAGGTGTCATTTTGCTTGACTCCTCACTATATTTGTAATGACTAACACGGTACAACGCCCAAGTACTACAGTTGGTTTAAGGTATTTCTGGCCAAATGCTCTCTTTAGTTTCCACCAAGCATATCTTCTGGTACTGTGACCAAGTAAGTCTATCTTTGTCTAGAGTGTGTTGTTCCAGAAGTCTTGGTCTTTACCTAGGTGTGCATGGGTAAACTTTAGTCTCACTCTGTTCTTCTTTTTGGATGGAAAATGTTTCCTTCTAGCACACCTCCCAGCAGCATCTTTCTAGTGTTAGACTCATGCACTCTGACGTCAAGCAACAGTGGCAAGAGTCACCTGATGATGATGTAGTTCTGGGGTTCTTGGAGACCTTTAATCAGTCTCTTCTGCTCTTGGGCTGAACTTGTTGGGATGGCCTGACCTGGACAAGTAGGCAGGTGTCTGACCTCTTCTCCACTTGTAGATGATCTTCTGAACAGTGGAGTGGTTGATTTCCAATTGTTTGGAGATCTTTTTAAATCCCTTTGTAGACTGACAGGCATCTAAAACCTTCTTTTTGGAGGCCTCTGAGAGCTGATGACACATACTTGAACAACAAAGGGCAAACCCAACTAAGATTCTGAGGTTTATATAAGACAGATTCAGACAGGATCCTGTCTAATGAGGTTCTAATCATTTGTGATCTAGTGCCCTTAATTCTAATTTTAGTTATTTGAGGTAGTGGTCAATGAATGGGTGGACTTAATTTTTCCACAAGAGGAATTTGCATGTATGTCTATTTAAACTGTACAATACACTGCAAAGTGCAAATATATCATGATGTTTGTTATACTATATTACCTTTATCTGTAGACAAAGGATTAAATGGAGATTAGATTTTGATATGTCCACATATGTTTAAAAAGACAAAAAACATTTCATGGAGTGTACTTAATTTTTCTGTGAAGGAGTTTATGGTTGCACAAGCTGGAGAGCACCCTCAGTAATACACTGGGCCAAGCATTCATAGCACAAACATAAAAGAATAACTATTTATTAATCTGATGTCCCTTTAATCTCATTCTGTGCTGTGGGGACCCAAGCCTGTCCTGGCCACTTCAGATGCAAAGCAGCCACCAACCCTGCATAGGAACAGCACAGAATTTGATACAAATTAAAATGCATTTGAAAATTGCATCAGGAATGTCCATCATGAAGTCTATCAGATGTGTCCTGCTTATTCAAGCTTGTATTATGTCACTGGGTATGCGAGTCATTATAGCATACAGTATATCGCACGGCTTAGCCACTTCCATTCAAGAAGTAGTGTGAGGTGGTAACAGGAAATGATGTGACTTGTTGGCTGAAGCGGATCTCTAAAGGTAGAATGTGTGGTCATAAAATGGCAAAAAAAGCAGGAGTTTCTAAAATTTGCTTGGATAACTCAGTATTCAATAAATGCATTTTCTTTTTAACTATATATTTGGGGGGTTTGATCAAAACCATTTGAGCCTTACTTATTTCAGACTCAGAATCAAAATCGGAATCACTTTATTGCTAGCATTTGAATATACCAGAATTGACTTAGGTTAGGTGCAAACATAAAATACAAGACATAACCATTACAAATACACCCCACTATTAACCTAACACTGTGCAGACCTTCATAAAAAAACAACAGTTTCTTAAACAAAACATTTGCAGACTTCAATAATTTAACTCAATATATGAAAAAACTATACAATTTAATAAATATCAAATAGTACAAGTTAAACAATTATGAAGTACTTATGAATTCACAAACAGCACAATCACCATTTATATATTGCAAAAAAAACCCATGTAAGTTAGAATAGGATCTGAATAAGTTGATGGAAGAAGCTGTGGAGATGGTATGTAGTTTGGGTAGCGATAGACCTGTACCTCTTCTGTGATGGCAATTTAATGAACCAGTGGCTGCTGGGGTGGGTGGAATCAGCTGAAATCTTTCCTGCTCTCTTTTTCACTCTGGCAATGAATAGATCTTTTAATGTTGGGAGACAACAGCTAATGATTTTCTCAGATGAACAAATAACCCCCTGCAACTGAGCCTGGGAAAAGGAAAAGGCAGAAGGAAAGCAAACGGTGATGGAGGTGGTCACAATACTCTCAATGATGTCTGAGTAAAAATTTAACAATATCCGCCTTGATATGCTAAGCTTTTATCCTGGTGAAGGAAGAACAAACTCTGCCTGACTCTTCGTCATCGTGCTTGTCCTATTTCAATGTATTAGTGAAAGTAGTCCCCAGGAATTTGAACGACTGAATCACAGACACAGTCGGGCCATTAATTTGCAAAGGTGGACCATTAGTGACTTGTCAGCAGAAGTCAGTCCTCATTTCCACTGTATTAATAGCACTGAGCTCCAAGTTGTTACAAGAACACCATTCCATAAGACGGCTCACCTGTCTTTGATAGGAAGACACATTATTATTGGAAATAAGACCCACAACAGTTGAGTCATCTGCAAACTTTAGAATTATTACAGATTTGTCTATGGATCTACAGTCATTTATATAAAGTATATATAAACTTTATATATTATTATATAATTATATATTGTAGATTGACCATTGCGGAATCAATAATATATATTCCGGCCTGTTGCTCTGACGTCACATCTGATGAAGACCATGGAGCGGCTGCTGCTTCACCACCTGAGGCCACAGGTCCGCCACGCCCTCGACCCTCTGCAGTTCGCATATCAGGAGAAGGTGGGAGCGGAGGATGCCATCATCTATATGCTACACCGATCCCTCTCCCACCTGGACAGAGGCAGTGGTGCTGTAAGAATTATGTTTTTGGACTTCTCTAGCGCCTTCAACACCATCCAACCTCTGCTCCTTAGAGACAAGCTGACTGAGATGGGAGTAGACTCACACCTGGTGGCATGGATTGTGGACTATCTTACAGACAGACCTCAATATGTGCGTCTTGGGAACTGCAGGTCTGACATTGTGTTCAGCAAATACAGGTGCGCCGCAGGGGACTGTACTTTCTCCAGTCCTGTTCAATCTATATACATCAGACTTTCAATATGACTCAGAGTCCTGTCACGTGCAAAAGTTTGCTGATGACACTGCTATTGTGGGCTGCATCAGGAGTGGGCAGGAGGAGGAGTACAGGAAGCTAATCAAAGACTTTGTTAAATGGTGCGACTCAAACCACTTACACCTTAACACCAGCAAGACCAAGGAGCTGGTGGTGGATTTTAGGAGGCCCAGGCCCCTCATGGACCCTGTGATCATCAGAGGTGACTGTGTGCGGAAGGTGCAGACCTATAAATATCTGGGAGTGCAGCTGGATGACAAATTGGACTGGACTGCCAATACTGATGCTATATGTAAGAAAGGTCAGAGCAGACTATACTTTCTGAGAAGGTTGGCATCCTTCAACATCTGCAGTAAGATGCTGTAGATGTTCTACCAGACGGTTGTGGCGAGTGCCCTCTTCTACGCGGTGGTGTGCTGGGGTGGCAGCATAAAGATGAAAGACGCCTCACGTCTGGACAAACTTGTTAAGAAGGCAGGCTCTATTGTAGGAGTAAAGTTGGACAGTTTAACATCTGTGGTAGAGCGACGGGCATTAAGCAAACTCCTGTCAATCATGGATAATCCACTGCATCCACTGAACAGTGTCATCTCCAGGCAGAGGAGTAGCTTCAGTGACAGACTTTTGTCACTGTCCTGCTCCACTGACAGACTGAGGAGATCGTTCCTCCCCCACACTATGCGACTCTTCAATTCCACCCGGGGGAGTAAATGCTAACATTTTTTTTTTTTCTTCATTTTCTTTTTTCATTTTTTTCATTTTTATTACTATTTAATTTAATATTGTTTCTTTGTATCAGTATACTGCTGCTGGATTATGTGAATTTCCCCTTGGGATTAATAAAGTATCTATCAATCTATCTATCTATCTATCTATCTATCTATCTATCTATCTATCTATTAGAGATATACGAGAAAGAAAATATAGAAATTATCCTATAAAGCTAGACACCTGTTCTACTTCAGCTCTGTTGAAGCAGAGGGGGTGGCTGCCAGTGCCGATGGGTTCCAGATTATTTCGTGCCATTGATCTGGCTTCACTCGTTCTTTCATTCTTTTTCTGAATGTTCTTCTTCCAGTGCGACTGGGCTGATACAAACATAAAGAGCCTGTTTGACTACGTTACACCATATTTAGTTGTTACAAATTGTCCAGCTCACTAATTCTGAAAATTTCTTCAGAATGCTTTAATAGTGCATAAAGAATCATCTAATAAAAATGAACATGCAAAATGCAATGTCTTCCATATTGCTTCAAGTCAATTTCTGATCCGGAGAAGATTCCAGAATCCTGGCCATAAATGATAGATGAAGCCTGCTTTTCCATGTTAGCGTGCACCCTAATGGATTGTAAATGTTTTATTGGCAACTACAAGAAATCTAAATATGAGCTGCATTGTCATAGAAACACTGGAAGACGGCTGGTTGGGCGAATTTACAGCTGAACGGTGCTCTTGAGGCAATTCATCTACAAAAGATTGCATTTTTCTGTAAAGGCTGTCACTGTTGCAGAATCGAATCAGATTCACAATCAATCCATCACAGCCATGCCGGATTCTTTAAAAAAAAATATTAAGAGCAATAGGCTGTAAATATAATTGACTACTGTGTTTAATGGGGATAAAATGGTGGCATTGTGGTCAGCGCTGCTGCCTTGTAGATTGACCATTGCGGAATCAAATTCTGTGCCTCATTGCTGTCCATGTGGAGTTCTCCCTGTGTTTATGTGAGTGCTTTTGGTGTGTTATTCCTTCACATCTCAAAGATGTGTTGGGTTATTTGGAAATTAATTTTTCCCCAGTGTAAGTGTGAAGGAGTGTTTTATTTGACTACTTAAATAGACTGCCTCCCCACCCAGGGCTGGTAACTGCTCAGCAATAGACCCATAAACCAGGCTTTTTTTTTTTGGTGTCGTTGAAATCCTCCCTTTTAAATCCCTTTTTTTGTATAAATAAAAAAAAAAATTGTCACAATCAGCAATTGAGCTTTGAATCCGTAAAATATTGTGTCATTATTCCTGCCACTAGGCAGCCGAAGCCAAACTGACTAATCAAACCACAGCCAAACTGACCAATCAAATTGCTCAGAGCGACCACAGAGCACCCTTTAATTACATAGTCGATGTATATACACTATGTGACTGTGTGAGTGGGTGGCACAGTGGCGCAGTGGGTAGCGCTTCTGCCTCTCAGTTAGGAGACCCGAGTTCGCTTCCCGGTTCTTCCTTGCGTGGCTTTTGCATGTTCTCCCCGTGTCTGTGTGGGTTTCCTGTGGGTCCTCCGGTTTCCTCCCACAGTCCAAAGACATGCAGGTTAGATGCATTGGCGATTTTAAATTGTCCCTAGTGTGTGCTTGGTGTGTGTGCATGCCCTGTGGTGGGCTGGCTCCCTCCTCGGGGTTTGTTTCCTGCTTTGCACCCTGTGTTGGCTGGGATTGGCTCCAGCAGACCCCCATGACCCGTGGTTAGGATATAGAGGGTTGGATAATGGATGGATGGATGGGCTATGTGAGTATAAAGTATGTGAGTTCAGGTGTTTCAGCTGTGCATAAAATCAATCACATAACCACACAGGGTTATGTGTCAGGAGCTTCATGAAATGGGTTTCCATGGCTGAATAGCTGCACACAAGCCTAAGATCACTTTGCACAATAGCAGGCATTGACCGGAATGATATAAAGCACACCACCTTTGGATTCTGGAGCAGTGGAAGTGTGTGCTGTGGAGTGATGAATCACACTTCACTGTCTGACAGTCTGATGAACGAATATGAGTTTGGCCAATGTCAGGACAACACTACCTTCTGGATTGTGTAGTGCCATACTGTAAAGTTTGGTGGTAGTGGGATAATGGTCTGGGCTGTTTGTCTGGGTCTTGGTCAGCCTCTTCATTCCAGTGATGGGTTCTGTTAAGGCAACAACATACAAACACATTTTAGAAAATTGCGTGCCTCCAACATTTTTGGAAATAGTTTCGGGTAGACCCTTTTCTACTCCAGCATGACTGGCTCTTACAAGTTCCAGCCTCAGTACCTGACCTCACCCTGTGCTCTTTTGGGTGAATGGGCACAAATTCCAAAAGACAAACTCCACATTCTTGTTGAAATCCTTTCCAGAAGAGTGGAGGATTAGCGCTTCTGGCTTATGAGCCATCGTGCCGATGATGTCAAATGGTGACTTTCAGGAAACGTTGCCTAGTATCCTGTGAATACCTCCCTAGCTACAACTACTATAGATAGTGGCGGCATTAGTGAAAACAAGATGGTGCCATGGGAGAGCGTATTTACTTTTAAACACAATTAAAAATACGTTAGATTCTGATAACAATGTGACACCAAATTTCTTAACATCTCAAACCCTCATAATGAAGTTTCAGTTGTTTTAGAGGCCAACAAATAAATGCCTGATCATGAAATTTAATTTGTTTTTGTCTTTCCGTGTATTGACTTCTGCTGTATCCGTATCACTCTACCAGTTTTGCCAAAAGCTGTTGTATCTCCACCTTACTCAGGATATTTTTCAAACCTTTCTGATCAGAAACATGGAAGATGTACAAATTAGAGGAGCTCATTCAGTCCATCCTACTTGTTTGGCTATTCCATTATATCAGCTAGATGGTTTTTAAAAGTGTCAAGGTTTCTGCTTCAACTCCATGCTTGGAATGTTTTTCTTAGATTTCCCTAACCCTAATTCCTTACTTTAGAATTAACTTCTCCATACTTTCCACTCGTGTCTTTGAATACAAGGTTCATAGTTTAAATAAAAGAACTCTTCTGAATCCGCCTCATTGACATCTTGAGATTTTTGAAGACCTGGATTAGATCCCCCACACAACCTTCTCCACTCAAGACCAAAGTTTTAGATAAATGTGATAATATTTAATTGACTATTGATAACTCTCTAATCTCTTCTACCTCCCAGGTTAAGAGCTTAGGTATTATTCTCGATAGTACCTTAAAATTCGACTCTTCGCAGTTTCAAGTAATGCTTTGTCATTTTAAATGTGTGTTGACCAGAACTGCACACAGGACTTCATTTGTGGGCTACCTGGTTTATTATAGTGTGTCATAATTTTACAATGTAACCTAACCTGTTAGGATTTGACTGACGAGTTCAGTTTTTTCAGTGTGCACTTTGGTCTTTTAATTTTTTTTGAATATCAGTTTCAGGGTTTCAAAGACCAAGACATCCATTGGCAATATCTATTTGTTTTTAGTTCAAAGTATTTCTAACAATGTTGAAAATGATTTGTGTTCTCCCATAGCACTATATTGCTTTTTGATGGGCACTGATTTTATTTATTTATTTTTTTGTTGGTGGTTGCTGTACAGTTACCAGACAAGACGATCAAGAGGGTGTGACATGTGACTTCATCAATGCAACTGTATAAAGGTCAGCATTAAATCCTCCAATCCTAGAGGGTCACGGGGGTCTGCCGGAGCCAATCCCAACCAACACAGGGTGCAAGGCAATAAACAAACCCTGGGTAGGGAGCCAGGCAACCGAAGGACATGCGCGCGCACACACACACACCCCAAGCACAATTTAGAATCGCCAATGCACCAACATGTCTTTGGACTGTGAGAGGAAACCAGAGCACCTGGAGGAAACCAACGCAGACACAGGGAGAACATGCAAACTCCACGCAGGGAGAACCCTGGAAGTAAGCCCAGGTCTCTTAACTGCGAGGCAGCAGCACTACCACTGCGCCACCATGCTGCACATAAAAGGATTTCCAGGTTACTTTTATATATAGAGGCCTATAGACCTCCGTTTGCTCTCTCCATCTTGACTTCTCTCTACAGGTTCCACCATCTTGATTGTACTCTCAAAGGTATTTTTTGATGACCTTTACCAGGGCAATGGGACTTCTAGATTCCATCTCTCTGCAGGTAGGCCAGGTTTATACTTCACGTGACACGACACATGCTCCAGTGGATGCTACTGCTACGCAAGTGTTGAACTGTTTATACTTGCGCACATATTTATGTAAATCTGGAAGATTCCACCAGGTGGCAGTGTGAGATTTAATCACAGTGAGAACAGGTTCGGCTTCTCTGTGTTGTGAATTGCCTGAAACATCAATTAAATTCTGATGACACCTTACCGCAATATCTCTGAAAAGGATGTTTAATGATTAAATCCATTAATCCAGGGATGTGCCCATTCCAGCAAACATCAGGTGCGATGTAGAAACAATCCCTGGATGGGGCATCAGCTTATCTCAAGGTGAATATAAGCAGTCACATACACTAGTGTCATTTTAGCATCACCAAATCCCCAAACCTGCATGTCTTTTGAAGGAAACCGGAGCACGCTGTGGAAACCCAACAGGAAAACATGTAAACTCCATGCAGGGAACACCAGGGACGTGACTCCTTGTGAGGCAGCAGTGCTACTGCTCCGCCTCTGTGTCATCCCCATGTATGTAATTATTGACAGTATTCATTATTTAAATTAACGTTCTATCTGTAAAATGTAATATATATGTTTTAATGCATTTCATCATGAAAGTGATATCAAGCATAAATCAAAGGATTCTAAATGTGCAGAGAGCTGGAATATCATACATTTAATGTGTTCTGTGTGGCGATCACTGCCTGCCACTGCTGTCAGGTCAGGAGGAAACCCCAGAAGTGCATAGCGCTTTAACAGCTGGGTCGGTTTTAAGATGACATTTACAATGGTCTACTTTAACCATAAAATAAACTACAAGATTAAAGTGGACATTTCAAGATTTAAGCCAAAATTTCCACTTTAATCACAAAATAGACCTTTTTACCATGTCCTTAATTCTTTTCTCTATGGCTTAAATACGCTGCCGTAAATTCAGATGCTGTTTTGAAGGTGCAAAAAAAAAAAAAAAGACAGCACGGAAGATGGTATGTGAGACTATAAAATGTATCGTGTCATTACGTTGGAGATTATGTGACGATTGAATATAAAAGCACCACGAATGCATTTGTTAGTCGGCATTTTGCTTCACCACATTAAACCATTCATCAAACATCAAAACAATCAGATCAATCCCAGAGGACCCTCAAAGCGGCTTTACACATGTCACATGTAGACTCTGACGTCACACTGCACCTTGCCCTGACTTTGTGCTGGTACTGCAGCTTGCGCACACATCACATTAATTTTGATGACATGCTCAGAGGACGCGTCAAATGAATGCTGGGAACGTGTGGCAGCCATGATGCGTTCGCATATTTAATTCTGAGTGTGAATTATAAACTGGCCCTTAGACAGAAGGGCATTTTCTGTGGTTACAG
The DNA here is from genome assembly GCA_026402145.1 of Polypterus bichir lapradei. Classification (NCBI taxonomy): domain Eukaryota; kingdom Metazoa; phylum Chordata; class Cladistia; order Polypteriformes; family Polypteridae; genus Polypterus; species Polypterus bichir. The sequence goes on along the minus strand of JANRMT010062827.1, from coordinate 36,188,445 downwards.
CCTGGAAAATCTTTCACATCTCCTGGGACTCAAAGATTGGGAAGCCTGTTCATTTATTTATTTATTTATTTATTTATTTATTTATTTATTTATTTTTTGCATTATTTACTTTGGGGTAGTGCCATCACTTCAGTTAAATCGTTTTTCAAGCATTTTACTTCAAGTATTTAGGTCAGTTTTATCATCTTCCAACATTTCCCGAGCCACTGTTCCAATCTGGACTTTGTGTATGCTGAGTTTAGGATATTTTTTTGTATGTATTTTGTTTAATGGTCATTTGGGGGAATATTCTTTCTATGGATTGTAATCACTATTTTTTTAGCTGAGGGAACAAGATCATTTTTTCATGTATTGTATATGTAAATATTTAGTTGTTTTTTATTTATTAATTCACTGTATATTTTGGAGCACTTTCTATTATAAATATTTATATATATATTTCTTTACTTTACAATATATTCACCCTTTACTTCCATATGTTCTGATTTACCCTCTTTACACCATTGATTGGTGAAAATGAGTGTGAGAAACTTATGAGTGAAGTACAAGGCTGACTTGGCCTAGTCTGAGCATTTCTAGGCCTCAGGCCTGTAAGTGTAGCAGCCAGTCGATCGTTTCACAGTTGTGAATACTTCTTCAGTTCCTTGACTTTGCTTAATGTCTGCTCGATTTGACTCTGATTCTGTCTCCCCTTCAAGCAACAAAATCACACACTGTATCCCGACTTCAATCTTCCATTTATATCCTGAATTTTGTTTGTTTATTTCACGTCTTTATGGTTTTGACCTTTGGCTGGTTATTTCTTTTGATTCCCTTTTCATTTAAAACTGCTTCTGCTCAGTGCTGGCAGCACAACTGCCTTTGCCTTTCAAAGATCACTTTATAGAAAAATAAAAAGGTTTCAAATCAGAATCAAATAATGGACACTGGCACTTGATTACTGTAACTTGTTGTATTCTGGGATCAGTAAATCCCTGATATGCAGGTTGCAGTTGGTTCCGAATGCTGCTGCTTGTGTTTTGGTTAAAGCAAGAAAGTTTGCTTCTGTATCTCCAACTTTAGCCTCTTTACACTGGCTGCCAGTTAGCTTTAGAACTGATTTTAAACTTTTGCTGCTGGTTTTTAAATTATTATATGGGTGTGCTCCTACCTGTTTATGTGAGTGTTATACACCAGCCATCCAGAGAGCTTAGATCTTCTGGTCAGTTGTCTCTTGGTGTCCCTTGTACTAAGTGTAAAACTAAGGGGTGCAGGGCTTTTGCAGCTGCTGCATTTTGTCTGTGGGATTCTTTACCTCATTACAATATGGAGTGACCTTCAGTTGATCTGTTTAAAATGAGATTGAAGACGCATTTCTATTCTCTGGCTTTCCATGACCTTCAATGATACTGATGGCTCCTTCTTCTTAGTCATTTGTTTGTTTCAATTTACTGCTGGTTGTATTGTGTCTTATTCTTTTTATTTTATTTTATGTTTATTGTATGTTTTAATGTAGAGCACTTTGGCTACAGCAAAAGTGTTTTAAAAATAAATTGACATTTGACATTGTCATGACCAGGCTGCCTGCAGCTGGCATAACATCCTTGAACCCGGGAAATCAGCAGTCGTATACTGCAATAAGTGTAAGTTTAATATGTCACTGTGCTCTGTGCAAATATATTTTATAAATCTGCCTTTTTCTACTCTCATGCACAGTTGACACAGAGCCAGATTAGCACAGGGGTTCACCATATAAGAACTGCTAGGCAAGCATTATAAGACAAGACATATAGACACAACTGCGAAACGGGCAGTCAGACTGAGGACCGTTGTATACTATTTTTGTGTGTCAAAGTCAGCATGAAACTGTATCCTCTTTTTGCCTTGTTTGGAATGGCATGATTACCTAAGGGGGGGCTGCACATGAAGAAAGAGTATAAAACATTGGAACATTGCCCGGCACACCTTTGAAGCCAATGGATGGATGGAAGACAACGTCATCCGATCCTGAAAATCATTTCACTGCATGGCAAAAATGGCAGACTCTACACATCGGGCCCCCACTCCCTAACTGGGTTCTTACCATTGGCTTTCTTTGTCTGTTATGCAGCATAAGCCGTCATTAAACAAAGCTAAGTTATTTCTCCTATATGATTTCTTGCCGCCATATCACTAAGGGAGGGGTATCGCCTTGTTATATCGATATAGATTCGGGTTATGTAACATGCCACAATTATAAAAGAACTCTTTCCCAGGGAGTTAATGCCCCCTGCTGGATACATAGACTTAGATAGGTAAGGCAAAAGACAACACAGAACAACAAGTTTAGTGCAAATATGCTTAGTGGTTTTTATTTCAAACAGTACGCAGTGCAGTCTTTAAATAAATAATCAATTAATTAAAAGTGTCCATGAAAGTTTATAATTTAGTAGATAGATGCTCCAACAAATAAGTTGAAATCAAAGGTTTAAACACAGTCAAGACCTATCTATAAAAATAGTCACGAGGCTCAACACATCCATCTAAAACATAATCCTCTCTGTTTAGCGAGGGGAGAATCCTCCAGCGACCACAGTCAAACATTTATTTATCTGGCTTGTGCCCCCGCTGCCATCCCTTGACATTCTTAGGTACCCCATGAGCCCTGCTCTGTTCTCCCACCGGTGATCTTCTGCTATCGTGGGATCTCCCAGAGCGGTTGCTACCTGGGTGCTCAGCAAGAGAAATCCTACTCCATTAGTGCTATTCACTTGCTGCAGTTGGACCATCATCCCCAACCACTTACCTCCTCCCTATAGCACTGGCTCTGTCACAATCCTTACTCTTCTTTTCTCATCCTTTTCTTATTACTTCCTGATCTCTTTCCTTTTTCCTTTCTTTCTCTTTTTTTCCCCCCCTGTCTATCCTGCTCATGCTCTTCATATCTTCTGTGGGTTCAGGTGAGCTCTGCCTAATGACTCGCAGAATGTCAATAAGGAAACTGACCAAGCTGATTGCACCCTCACAGGCAAAAACGAAAAGCCAGTGTCCTAATTAATGATTCTCGGACCATTCAGCCTAATGCTTACATGCACCTACACTCACTGAGCCTAAGCACACAAAATTTTTAAAAACTTGCACACTGCCATGGATCCTTAAAGCGCTTCATCACTGACACCTTGTGGAAATTAATTCAAAATACATTGAAGATGGAAACCAGGAAATACTAGTCATGGCTATCATAATCTGGACAAATTTACTAAGTGATGAAGAGGAAACATAAACTTTGATAAGCTTTAAACAATGTTGTATTGATTCACAGGGATATGGAGAAAATTTTTAATGAGAGAGGACCAGGAAAAAGGATGTGGTTAGGAAATGCGATGAGTTCATTACCAGGAGATCAAGCAAAGCACAATAAACAAAACAAAAATCAAAGTTTTTAAATGAAATGCAAAGATCAAAGGCAACAAGTTTAACAAAGGTTCATTAGTAATCTCTCAGTGAATCTGAAAAAGTACAGTATACCCCAGCCAGTTTATATGAATACTTCTGTGACATCACACGTCATGCATTCCTGGTCAATCCTGGGAATGGTCATCATAGCAATAGATGAAAATGGCGGTGCCCATAACAAACAAAATGGCATTAAAGATAATGAAAAATAAATTTCAACTTCTAGAGAACATTGTAAAAAGAGAAACAAACATCTGCAATGGATTCCTCAAGGTAGAGAAAAAGCCAAGAATAGTCATAAAAGTTGTCCCAATTATTCACTAGACGTCCATAAAACCTTTAAGGAAAACACCCGTTATAATAGTTGTCTGGAATAAGACATTGGGACAACTTAGCCAGGAGCCATAGAAGAAGTGTTGGTGAAGCTGAAAAGGGTCTGTGTTTGGCTTCTGATGTCCCAATGCAGCAATGGGGAATTCTGCTGTAAAAAATGGTACTTTACTGAAAACATGTAAAACTGAGGTCCTGACTCTCTATGGTCATAAAACATTAAAGAGTATGGTATTTCCCAATGTCCTGGCTGAACTGCTCACCGTGACTTTGTCATTCTGCCCGCCTAGTCATCCTTTGTCTCTTACTGGTTAACTGTGTCTGTCTCTCTCTCTCATTCCTTTACCTCCTAATTAATGTGTGGTGAGGGTACGGGTGCAAGAATGGCTACTGATGCATCACAAAGATGCTGAACGCTGGAGGTGGATGAAGTGGCTCCCCGTTGTCAATGTAAAGCTCTCTGAGTATTTAGAAAAGTGCAATATAAATGTAAGTAATTAAGAGCTAATCAATCAGGCTAATTGGACTGGATAGTCTCTTGTGTGTCAAATTTTATATGTTCTTATAATGCAGCTTAGGATAATGAGGCATAGGACCCCATCCTTGGTCCTTTAACAGCCAGGAAGGGAAAATTGCTTCAGAAAAGGGAGAAAGATATCAAAACCACTATGACCAATATTCGCATTCCAAGGTTTTCTAGCTAAACATCTGAATTCAGGGTGATAAATATAAATAAGAATTAGCGCAACCTATTGCACTTACAACTTTGAGAATATGGAAATTACCTGATTTTATATAAATGAATTCTCAGGTATTTTTTTTCTTTGTTTATGACTTGCAGTATCCTCATCATTTGCTTGAGGTCCACAAATTCACTGATATGAAGACAGCTACACTGACTCCACACTTCCATCCCACTAAATGAATGTACATTGGTTCAGCAGACCCTCCCTATATTGGCAAACATTTCAAAGGAGGCAGAATATACAGACAGCATATGCAAATCCGTGTCAAATACAAACTCTTAAGGCATGAGCATCTGTTTGAGGAATCATCTAATTAGCTGCGTCTTTGCATGAAAGGTAACGATCCGTATAATACTGCTAGCACTGCCGCCGCTGCTAATAATAGCAACGATGAGCTCTACAGACACAACACTTTTTACATTTTTTTTTCCTGTGTTATATCATTATTGTTTAGTCATTGCCACTTGAATAAGGACACAAAGGGTCAATGTAACTCTTCTGCAACTGAAAGGCCTTAAACTCTTAGTCTTTTTTAGTTCTTTGCTATGGTATAATATTCAGCACATTTGTCTGAGTGAATATAAAGCTCTTCTTTAATTTGTTCTTCAATTCCTGTCTCTGCTGTGGAAGTTTCCCAGTTCTTCCAGTAGGGGGAGCTACATTAAGTGTATCACCTCCATTAGGGGCTCCCCATTTAGGCCTGTCCAGGCTATTTTTATTTTTACTAGTGAAACACATGGACCCACAGGCCTAAAATGATGGCAATTCATGCAGAACAAGCAGAACCTATTCATTTTGGCAATGCCTTCATTTCTTCTCATCTTGAAGAAATACAGTTTCACGGGGATCACTCTGGTGATATAACTTTGTTGAGCAGTCTTGTCTTTGTTAGCGTCTTGTCTGCTCATACTTTCTCTGTCTTCTCCACTTTATCAACTTTTGTGATGTGCTTAATATCCACCAAAGGCACTGATCGTATTCTTCTTCTTCCTATTAAGGTATTCTTTGTAATGCAATTGACTTTTGTGATTTGCTTGATGCTCAGCAGGCATTGCTGCTCTTCTTTTTTATTTAGCCATATCACTTTGCCTTAAGAAACACATGACTGCAGGTCACTTTGCCAAGATTGCCGTTACCTGAATGTTTAGAATGTATCAGGTCATAAGCTTTCAATTAAGACCAAAATCAATGTTCTAGATTCAGTACTTTACAAGTATTCATGTGAGTGACAGAGAGACTGTATCATTTTTTATGTGTATATATTTATACTGTATATATACTGTGTATATATATATATATTTGTGTGTATATATAATATGTGTGTGTGTGTATGTATGTGTATATATATATATATATATATATATATATATATAATATAGTGGATGATGACCCATACACAGATAGGTAGACATGGTTTTAAGTACCACACACACATTTATTTACACTATATACTATTTACAAGGTGCACACAACCCCAAACAACTTCTCTAAAGTCCAGGCATCAACACAATGCCTCACTCTCTTCAGGCCGCCTCCTTTCCTCTCCTCCCGAGCTCTGTCCTTCTCCTCTTCCGACTCCAGCCATTGAATGGAGGGAGGCAGCCCCTTTTATCCCCACCTGGACGTGCTCCAGGTGCCTCCCGATTAGCTTCCGCCGGCACTCCCCAGTGTGGTGGAAGTACCAGCCGCGCACCCGGAAGGGTGTCCCTGGTGGTCTTCCCCCCAGCATCTCCGGGTGTGGCGGAAGTGCTGAGGGCCAGGGCTCCTCAGGTATTGGGGTGCCCCCGGACCCCTATAGGGTTTAGCTTCCAAGCTCAGTTCCCATGGTCCTCAAAGCCACCAGGGCGGTCGCCACCTCATGTTCTGGAGGAGGCATAAGTCCTCCTTCGGTCCACCTGGGCATCCCGGCTGCGTACCACCCCCAGCCACTCACCACAATATACAGTATATATATATATATTGATGTATAATCTATTTCTACTACCTGTATAAGACAGGTTAAAGTCTAAATAATCAACATAGCCCTCAGCATTAATGTTTGCAGTGCACCATCTATTGTAATGTATTTTATAATGCATGTAGTAATAAAATGCATTGCATTTGTCATTTCAACAAATGGCACATCACAAACATTAAGCCTGCATTACTTGTAATGTGAAACTGTGTTGAACAATCACAGAGTCTTGTAAGTTGTAATGCCCTGCAATATTTGTTCATGTAACATGACTTACTCAGGCAATGGGATTAACAACTACAGTCATCTAGTTTGACTTCCCCTCCAACTAAAAGTCATGTAATGTTAATGTGCCACCAGTTTAAATCCAACACATTGGAGTCGTCTTTTCAGTGTTGCAAGTCACACTATTATTTGGTGTTTATTTAAAGAAATAGCCAACTGAGGACCTGTAAGGTGTATGTTTATCCAACTACAGACTTTGATGTGCTTATCCTCTTATGTAGGTGTGCATCTTGGCCCTCCATTTCTTTTTTTTTTGTCTCCCTTTGTTCCAATTTGTCCTCTTCATTCAAGGCAGTAGTGGACAACTTTGCATAAAGTTGTCTTGGCAGTCTGTGTTTCATTTTACAAAACAATTGGCTGATGTGTTTCTTGAGAAAGCATTCCGTTTTTTTTTTTGTCATTTGTGCATTGTAGTCATATGTGATTAATTTGCTATATAATAAAACCCTGTTTTAGGTGTGTATGTTTTTCTGTCCCTCTGAGCAATCTGATTGGTCAGTTTTGGTTTGGTTGCTCAGTCAAGTGCAATCAAGACAGCAAATGCCAGGCAAGAGTGATTGACACATACGAGGATACCAAGGAAAGGCATTGGAGGAACACTAGGAGTTGCCTTAAAAGACAGGAAGGATTCACAAGAATACAGGTGATATTTTCACTGTGGGTATTGGTGGTAGTCAAAAATTGTACAAGAGGCAAACAAGGCATCTCGAAATGAGAGTCTGAGACTCAGACTATACAAGGGAACATGATTGAGAGAGGAAGCATCAGACAAGAGAGATCAAAAATTTTGAAATGTTATCTTTTACCTGATGTGTTGTGGTTAGGTGAAATATAGATGACAAAGTCCTAAGATACGTTGGGGTGCCAACCAAGGACACCCAGTTTACTTTCAACACGTACTGTAAATAAACAAAGCAAGCTTACCATGATGCAACTTCTAAACAAGAACAAAAGCAATGAAAGGGTCATTGCACTGGAGCTCCGTACTCTTTCCCAGCCTGGGTCCAAATGAGATGGCAGCTTGTGGGACTGCCTGGCTTTTATGGCGGTCAGATGGGAAGGTGCTGAGTCGCTAGCCCTCACTGGGCATCTTCTCAGTGCTAAGGAGGGAAAAATAGACAACACTATTAGAATTTGCGCTCCCCTCTCGCTTCAGCAGGGTTTTGACGCGCCTGGAAGTTGGTCCTTGGATGTTCATGCATGGCTATAGCTGGTAAACTTTAAAAACAGTCATTTCAAGCATTAGTAATGTCTATGCTGTATTTTCAAAATCAATTTAATGATACTATTTTTTTTTTTATCAAGGTACTACTTTCTATTAAAAACGACCATTTATTGCTGATCCAAACTTTTGGACACTAGTTGTTCCTACAATAGTAGTTTCTAGAATAATAGATAGCAATAATAAAAATCCTTGGGTACTGTTTAGAACAGTTGCTAAATTAACAAATGGGAATTCAGATCTACAGTGCAAAATACCAACAGATATTAGCAGTACAGACTATGAACTTCTTCAATGAGAAAATTAAAAATATAAGATCCCAGATCTCAGCATCACAGTACAAACTGCATACTAGCCTAGCAGACCCTGTTTCACATTGCATTCAACACTTTAGTAATTTTAATGCTGTAAATGAGCAGGAAGTCTTAACTTTAATTTCTAAAATGAAGCCCACTACTTGTTCCTTAGATCCAGTGCCAACAAAACTAGTAAAAAGTGCAATGGATGTTCTTGCAGCGCCTGTTCTATACATTACCAATTGTTCATTATTGCATGGCACAGTACCTGATGCACTAAAAGTGTCAGTCATTAAACCATTACTTAAAAAGTCAGACCTAGACCTACACATACTTAATAATTATAGACCCATTTCAAATTTAGCCTTTCTCTCTAAAATACTAGAAAAAGTAGTCACCAAACAGCTTCAGTCACACCTTACGCATCATAATTTATTTGAGAAATTCCAGTCTGGTTTCCGCACTGGTCATAGTACAGAAACGGCACTAACATGGGTTGTAAACGACATTCTGATATGCTCTGATGAAGGAAACTCCACTGTAATTATGTTGTTAGACTTAAGTGCAGCATTTGACACCATTAACCATTCTATTTTACTGCACAGGCTAGAAAATGATGTAGGCCTTACAGGCACTGTGCTCGCTTGGTTTAGTTCTTATTTATCTAATCGATTCCAATATGTACAGAAATGTGCTAACAGTACTCCATCATTATACACAGAAGTGAGATATGGTGTCCTGCAGGGCTCAGTACTGGGACCTTTACTGTTTTCACTTTACATGCTTCCACTGGGATCTATCATTAGGAAACATCATTTGATCTAAATGAAAGGTATAACTGGGTGTCATCTGCACACGAGTGAAAATTAACATGAAGTTTCTCCGATGTTGTCTTTAATTAGTTGTGTTAGTGAATTAAAGGAGTGGATGGATTAGAACTACTTGTCTTTAAACACAGATAAACAGAGATGTTAATTGTTGGAGGGAATGATGCTGATCACAACAATATTCTGTCATCATTTAACTCAGTTGGAATCACTACTAATTTTACTGAATCGGCCCGCAATCTAGGAGTTATCTTTGACTCTAGCATGTCATTTAAAGCGCTATTACAAAGTTGTCCAAATCATGTTTCTTCCATCTTAAAAATGTTGGGAAATTAAGGTGCTTTCTAAATAAACAGGATTCTGAGAAATTAATTCATGCATTTATTTCTAGTAGGATTGACTGCTGCAATGCTGTGTTCACTGGATGTTCAAACTGTTCTTTATACAGCCTCCAGTTAATCCAAAATGCTTCTGCAAGAATTATTACAAGAACAAGAAAATACAAACACATAACTCCAGTTCTTAAATCCTTACACTGGCTCCCGGTTAAGTTTAGGGCAGATTTCAAAATCCTCCTTTTAACATATAAAGCATTAAATGGCCAAGGTCTGGCTTACTTGTCTGAACTTATCATGACTTACAAACCTGAGCGCACATTAAGATCTCAAGATGCCGGTCTGCTGATGATTCCAAGGATTAACAAAATAACAGTGGGAGGTCGAGCTTTTAGTTACAGGGCCCCTAAACTGTGGAATGGTCTGCCTGCCACAATAAGAGATGCCCGTTCGGTCTCAGCTTTTATATCCCGGCTGAAGACTCACTACTTCAGTTTAGCATATCCTGACTAGAGCTGCTGATTAACTGTACAGACTGCATCTCTGTTGTTAGTCATTAGCACTAAAACATAAGTAACATGGTAGTTATAATTTGTTACTAACCCTCACCTATTCTGTTTCTCTTCTCGGTACTCAAATTTGGCATCTGGTGCCACGGCTCACCTGCCAAGTTGTTTTGCCTGCCTAAGGTAAAGTCCATCCCTGATGGAGGATCGCAGGAATCGTGGGAAAGAGGGGTCCTTTCATTGGATTAGCGCTATTTCAGCTGTGGAATGGCCAAATGGGGGAGGCAGCTTGATGGCTGAGGTCTCCAGGACTCTAAACAAATCCAAATCATATTATGTGATATCATCTACTGTTAAATTCTACTCCGTACTTCTAAAATTTTTATTTTTCTACTGTATTGAGGATTTGTTCTGTTCTGTGTATTGTATTGTATTGTATTGACCCCCTTCTTTTTGACACCCACTGCATGCCCAACCTACCTGGAAAGGGGTCTCTCTTTGAACTGCCTTTCCCGAGGTTTCTTCCATTTTTTCCCTACAAGGGTTTTTTTGGAGTTTTTTCTTGTCGTCTTAGAGAGTCGAGGCTGGGGTCTGTCAAGAGACAAGGTCTGTTAAAGCCCATTGCAGCACTTCTTGTGTGTTTTTAGGCTATACAAAAAATAAATTGTATTGTAGTTGTAGACCTTCTTCTCAGCTTTGCTCTTTAAGCCTTTTTGTTTGAAGTACCATAAACTGCAGATGTAGAGAGGTTTCCTTTTCTAAAATTGCATTTCCTCCTTTTTGTTTTACTTAGTTAGTTCATCACATCCTGAACAAGCAAATCCATTTGCTTATCTGTAACAAGGTTGACAAACTGCACAGTTAGCTAACATATTATAAACATGGCTGGATATTTTACAGATTTTATTTATTTCTTTTTTAATTTAAGAGTGTAGTTGGCTAAGTGGTTAATTATCACATTTTGTAAGAGGAATAGATTTAGTCTGGGGTTAGCCGCACTCTCACGTGGCCCGTTTGTTGTTCTCTTCAACTGATCATATCACTGGCTTCAGAAGCCGGGTTAAATAGAAAGCCCTGATTTTGACTCGGAGCTGTTTGGGGGAATATGTGGCAAAGTGAAATGAGGAACACTCAAATGATTTACTCTGGAGGAATGTAATGAGTTTATCCAGTACAAAAAGAAGTGTAAAACTTGCACAATTGTCACTTTTCTACACCTGCTCACCAAGAGTGGACGCTCAGTGTGCTCTTTAGTCATCTCAACATCTAGAGTGAATGCTAAGGCAGCCAAACTACAACATATGAAAAGGTTGTGTAAGGAAACACCAGTAATAATGCCAAGAGTAGCAAAACACAAAAATAAAACTGAAAACTGTTAACCCTCATGCATATCTAGGCCTTCCTCCACACTGGTATCTAGACCCATCTACATAGTGGGGTGTCCACTTTAAAACAAACACCACAGGTCGCAGTCTTTATCACGTCTTCTGCCTTTCGCTCCAATTTCTGGTCTTTGTTTCTCTTGCCACTTGCACCCTTGCTCAGCTCACTTCCCACCAAAGAGTTCCCTGGTGTTGTAATCAGCCACAATGTGGCTTTGATTCTGGTGCAGCACTTATAATTACTCTTGAAGCTTTGGGACTGACCACCCAGAATGTTCTTTTTTGCCATGATATTTGTCTTTAGCATTGAACCCACGCTCTCATGCAAGGTGCCCCCATGGTCTATCCCATCACAATACTTAACAAAAACCTCACCCTGCTCTTACAGTAAGTATGGGGCATAACTTCATCCAGTTTTAATCAGGCCTTATGCCTACTGGTGCTGGAAATCAGTGCCGGTCAAAGCTCATTTGGAGCAGTAGGCATAGGATGGCATTCCCCCCCCCCCAACTGTGTCCATAGTGGGTAGTCAGTATTGACTGAAAGGACTTGGTGGAGGTGGGGGGCTTCTTTAGTGCCTTCTTTAGTTACATAGGCAGTACCCCTCTGTGAAAATATTAAGAAATTTATGAACCGCACATCTGTTATCTTAAACAGTGTGCAAACAGTATTACTAGACTGTGACGATGGGGGGGGGGGTACCCCTCAGTTTCAAGTGTGCACGCTTACATAATGGACACCCCTCTGTGTACATAAGTCATACTTTACCTTAGTGTCTGGAGCATGCACCCCTTAACCTTCATAAACGTCTCCACTAATGGGTTGACTGGCTCAAGCTGTGGGAACTCCGCGCTGCCCATGTCACCCACACCAAAATCCACCACTGCTAAACCGATCTGACGTTATGTAACTTCTATAGTCGCTGATCTCGTCACCTGATCATATCACTTTGACCAATTGAGTGCCGACTTTCAAGCACAGCCATGCTTCCCCTTTTTTGTGACAGTGCTGCCTGACAGAGCTGGTGGTGCATGAAGAGTTAACAGGTTGACAACTATGACGAGTTCATTCGCCATATTGGCTCTTTTTTTTATTCAGTTTTAATACATAAAGCAAAAGACAACACACTGAGGAGCTGCTCTTCTGGCGTTCCTTATTCCACGTTACAACATTCCATGTGTTATACTTCTAGATGAGTATTCACTGGTTGTCAGCCCTCATGTACACAGAGCCCACCAATGCGAGTAAAGACAAAATCAGACAGAGCAGATCATGGACTAATTCGAGCAAGTCAATTGACCTGTCATACTACATGACTGCACTTCACGGGAGTGTGCCAACCACTGCCTTTAACTTGTTAGGAAGATATAAATGAAGGCTACAAAGGAATATCACTGGAATTGTCGCTTAATATAACATGGCCTTAAGCTGTCATAAGTTAGCCAGAAATTAGCCTGGTTGAGTAGGTCAAACGCAAAGATACTCAGAGTTGTCCCAAAGCCACTCCAGTGTTGTCTTGACTGTATGCTTTGGGCCATTGTCACAAATCTTTTACTTCATATTCTGGAAATTTTATAAATGCCGTCTGGCAAGAGTAACTTCTATCTAGCCACTCTGATTGATGGAGTGCTGCTGAGATGGTCGTCCTTTTGACAGGTTTTCGCACCTCAGCAGAGGGCTTGTGAAGCTCTGTAAGAGTGACCATTAGGTTCTAGGTCACCTTCCAAACCAAGGCCCTTCTTTCTCAATTACTCAGTTTGGCCGAACAGTCAAATCTAGAAAGAGTTTTGAGGCCTCATTTATAAAAGTTGGAGTGGATTTGATTGTGAAAATATGTGCATGGCAAACAACATGAAAGTGCGTACACTAAAAAATTAGATATATAAATCCTGGTGTATGAATATTTCTACACAATTTAACTTTATTAATCACAATCACCTTGCAAATGTGTGTTTGTGGACACGCTTCAATGTTAATCAACCTCATACATATGCAACTGTGATGCTGTAGACGTTCACTGCCAAGTAGAGCAGCCCTGACGCATTGAGACCCCACCACCTGCATTCAAGAGTATCTGGCTCTGCACCACAACTGAGGATGATAGGTCATGAGCAGCATTATAGCGCCTTTCCCCTGTGTTCTGGGAGTCCAGGAAAGGCGTAAGGTGCTAGTGTCCAAGCAGGTGTCTGCTGATACCTGGCACATGTAATGACATTTCTATTGCTGTTAAAATTAATTGTATAGACCATATGAAAAACTGATGGTTCAGCCAGTAACCTTACCAATAAACCAGCCATCACGTACAGCACCATCATGTATGCCAAAGCTACTTTGCCTCAAAATAAATGAATTATGGGTTGTCCCAGGCCACATAGATGTTGATCTCTGTCAGTCTCATTTTGGCATCACAGATGACTTGTGTGTTAATAGAATGTAAGAGCTAACAGTCATCAAAAGCAGTGTCATTCTCACTAGATGCTCTTATTGCAATATGAGTGCAATAAATTACTCTGATTACGTTAGGAGAACTGGGCGCTGCGGCAAATTGCCTTTTTATGTTGGTTAAAAATTGTTGTGTTTTATTTATGTACACCGTGACCATACAAAAATTATATGTAGCCTCTTGCCAATCAGCTAATGGCTTCCCTCACAGTGGGCATGATGGAGTGAAGCCTGGCTAAGATTTTGCTGACCTCTAGGCCAGTTCCTTGTGAAGTGACAAAAACAGATAGCCGGTACAGACTAATGAAAAACAAAACTTTCTTCTGTGCCAATATTGAGGTGTAATATGTTTGCTATGTCAACGCACATTCTAATAACGACTCGGTAATATGAATTACTATCCTCATTAGTTGTCATTTAGCTGGTGTGTATTCATTTCTCTGCTTGATCAAGGGTGTCATCATTTCCCAGTTTCTTCAAAATGTTACGTACACGAGTTGCAGTGTCCGTAAATATACGCATGTTCCCCTTACTCAAGTTTATGGCGGAGGTATTCAGAAAGTTCTTTAGACTTCATGGCTTCATTTTCGTCCTGAATCAGCATTTCTCAACCTTTAAGTATTTGCGACCCGAGTTTTCATAACAGTTTTAATCATGCCCCCCCCTAACGTTTTTTTGAAAGGAGCCCACTAATACCAATTTGTTCATTTTTAATTAATGATATATCATAGATGCATTTATCTAACTCTATTTTTCTAGTATCAGAATGTAGTTTAAGTTGATTTGTTTTGGTTTCAATAGATGTATTTTTCATATTTTCGATTCTTGTTTTCTTTTTTTCACATCTTTGCGCCCCCGTTTTTGTTACTTCGCGCCCCACAGGTTGAGAACCACTGTCCTGAATTATACTGTGAATGGTGGGGCCTTCTATACACAAGTACACATGTGCCTTTCTAAACAATGTCCACACCTTTCACTTGGGACTCTTAGTCCCAACTGAGCATTGTTTACAATCATAGCCCACCATCAAGTATTGTTTCTCACCATGTCCATCCCTTTAGCACCTCAGCATATCAATCTTCTGATGGCTACTTCCAACAGGATAACATGCCACGTCACAAAGCTCAGAATGTCTCCAACTGGCTTCTTGAACGTGACTATGAGTTCACCGTACTCAAATGGCCCCCACCATCACCAGATCTCAATCCATTTTAGCACCTTTGGGATGTGGTGGAACAGGAGATATGCATCATGGATGTGCAGCCAAGAAATCCGCAGCAACTGCGTGATGCTATCATGTTAATATGGACCAAAATCCCTGAGAAATGTTTCCAGCACCCTGTTGAATATGTGCCATGAGGAATTATGGCAGTTCTGAAGGCAAAAGGGAGTCCATCCCGGTACTAGCAAGGTGTACCTAATAAAGTGAGTGTATGTTTTCACTTTATTATTAAGGGTTATTGTGTCTAGGTTGATGGTCTAAAGAAGCAACTTTGTCCATTTCAACTGAAATAAATACATTGTGCAGAACATGAAGGGGACCGAATATTCAATCCAATGTAGAAAACCTGATGTTTCTAGGAGAGGCTCAGGCTCCCTCAAGCAATGAAAGAGGGAGCTCACTACATAGCTCATTCACCATTTTTGCCTTCACTTAATACACCACAGTGTTGCAATGGTGTTTATGTCTTTGGGCAGAGTTTGATATCAATATTCTGCTCTGGCAGTCAAGCATTTAATACTTGCTGAGCCTCCCCGCTGTAGACGATTGTCGAGTGCCCATTTGTATCCCATCTTCACCAAAGCTGTGCTGCACGGGAGGTTTCGGCGCACAGCGGAGGAGGGATGTGTGGTTTTTTTTTTTTCTTTCAGTTTACAAGTTAAGTGTCTCCTGATTCAAAGAATTCAATGAAACTTGCTGCTAATCAGTGAAACCACACTAACGTTTGCAGCACCCCAGCGACAAGGCATCACAGTGACAGGCTGCTCAGTACAAAGCGATCATGAAACCTTTCACTGACGTGCTGCTCAAGTAACAGTCGAAAATGTCCCACTGTGGTTTGGGTAAGTCCACCTCATTTACATTTCTAGATGCTCAGAGCTCGGTCTCTGTGGGAGCAGAGCAAGGTGGGCTGTAGGCAGACAAGTTTACAGTAATTCTGCACCTATGGACCTGCCATCAAAGCTACCATGCACAAAAGTCTTTGTTTAATATAAAATACGAGACGAGAGTTTAAACATGAGTCACTTAAAAAAAAAAAAAAAAAAAAAAAAAAGCATTTTAAATGTGAATAAAGGGAAATGCATAGTCGTCTTTGATGTTGGAGGCTTGCCAATTATGAAGCTCTACAGTCAGTTTAGGTATGTGCTTTGTAGTTTTGTACTCATGATACAGTAGTGCAAAGTTCACTTTGCTCCATTGTCTTCTGAAGATATTCAGTTATCAAATATAAATAATTTGTCATTATTTGGCATATGAGGTGTCCCTTTTACAGTATCTAAGAGGCCACCATAGACTAGAGAGAGGAGAACATAGTGTAAACATCAGGGTTCTGCAGCCATGTGCATGTGATGGACTAAAATAGTTTCTGGATTTGAGGAAGTATGCCAGCGGTGCGTGTAAGGAGTCTTGGTTTAGCTTTATGGATACCAGAGTGAGGAGGCAGCCTAAGGTCTGCATTTGAAACTACAGGTGACTACTTCTAGTTATTCATGAAGGTTTGGAAGCTGGTTTGATAGTATGTCCTCTGCCTAGGTTTCTTTATTATGGGTGAATGAAGTCTGTAATGAATAGGCATCTCATTTGGGATTGTGCTGCAGGGTTCCGGTTCCACCATCCTGTGGTTCTGAAATGGAATGAAGAAATAGAAGATGTTTGTGATCAGCTAATGAACATCACAGAATTGGTCCAGTATGAGGGTGTATGTTTAGTGATGAGTAGGCACTTCATCTAGGTCTGGTTGCAGTCTCATGCTCCAGGGTTCAGGTTCCACCATCCTGTGCTTCTGAAATGGAATGAGAAAGGTCATAAAATCAATAATTGGAAGATGTTTGTGATCAGCTAATGAACATCTCAGAGCTGGTCCAGTATGAGGTTGTATGTTTAGTAATGTGTAGGCACCATCCAGGGTGGGTTTCTGGGTTCAACTTCCACTATATTCCAGAACGGAATGAAAAAGGTCATAAAATCAGTAACTGGAAGATGTTTTAATGATCACAGAATTGGTCCAGTATGAGGGTGTGTGTTTAGTGATGAGTTGGCATTCCATCCAGGGTTGGGTCCTACCTTAGGCCCAGGATTCCAAGACCCTGTGGCTCTGAATTGAAATTAGGAGAGCCATAAAAATGTATGGATGGAAGGCACCTTTTTTTTTTTTTTAAATTATGACTGAGTGGGCTTTCTTATGACTATTTATGCCATCCAATGCCAATTCCTGCTGTCCTGTTTCATTCACGGTATATTCCCTGGCTTCTGCTTATTTCCCTTTTCTGTGTCTTCTTTGTTCATTTTAAATTATTATTTTCATATATTTATTGTGATTGTGTACTTTTCCTTAACATTGCATTGTTTATTTACTATTTAGTTTTCTAAATGTTTCTTGTATCTTCTGTGTGGAACCCAAAGAGGTGGGGCAACCAAGTTGTCATCCCTGAAGGACCGCCTTTAGCCTGTATATTTTGGGGCTGGAGTGTGGATCCATCAGGGGTTCATTGACATTCACAGAGTACATTTATTGTAAGTACTGAATGTTCTGGTTCTTGGGTATATTTGCTCCTGTTCTTGGTTTTTGATAAGCGAACTCTGTGTTGGAACTTGTTCGCTTTAGATTATCTTTTTAGGAAAATTCATTTTGCCATTTTTTTGTTTTTTGTTATTTCTAAGTAAATCATTGCAATTATAATGATAACTTTGTGGCCTTATCCTTCATAGCCAAAGTTTTTGAAGGGTCCTCACCCTTGAAAGGCATTGTGTGCTTCTGTGGTATTGTGATTGGTGTTTATCTTTAATTTTTAAGGAATCCAATTCAGAGGTTTGCTTTTCATTAGCCGTTATCCTAAGAGACTTGTACATTTAAGTTTATTCTGCAACATCATTTTTGTTTTGTAGTGGTTGCATAAAATGATCAGGAAATTTAATCAATTGAGCAACTTAGGTATTTAATTTGCTGCTTAACACACAGGCTCAACGCAATGCAAAAAAAAAAAAAAAGCATAATTTTTGGATAAAGATTATTTTAAAATGTGAAAATCAATTTTGATTCTCTGCAGACACACAAACAAACACAGAATCCATGTTAAAATTAATGTTTCTCAATGATTTGAACATTGTACTATCAGAATCTGAACTTTACTTAATACCAAATGCTTGTCTTGCTACCTTAATTCAATTTACATGGAAGTAAAATGTATGTGGTTGGGACTTTGTAAGCATAATACAAAATTTTTGTGTGCTGTTGTCCATCATTTGTTTTGTAACAAACTCTCTGTTCTACATTAAAATATGGAATTTTTTTTTTCTCTGTAATTGCTACAAACTTAGGGTAAGTAACATATACAAAAATATACAGTGGTTGCCCACTGTTTAAAGTTCTTTATCTAGAATAGGTGGCACAGTTGAAAGCTGGTTAAGGCCAGATTTCACACAGTCTTCCTCACACAGAGGAACTATACTGTAGATATGTGGAATAAGTTATGAAGTATTACAGTAGACTTATAGGTTGGGACCTTCAAATCTCAACTTGATAATACTACTGTATACTATAGTTAGTTCAATAGGAATTGACAGGACATGTTGGGCAAAATGGCTTGTTCTCACAGTCCTTGTGGTGTTCATATGTTTAAGCAATTCTGCAAAGTAGATTGAACCAGTAATCCTCCACTGCACTGTAGGACCCTCATCAGCAACAGCAGGAACGTCTGCATGCAGTTAATGGTACTAAACAGTCAGTTATAAGGGGCAAATACACTTCCACATGGTAACCTTCTTAAATAAATTATGAGTAACAAATGTATGACTGTTCTTTGAAGGTGCCTTTTACAGTGCCGACCTTAGCCAAACTGTGAAAACCCACCCTTCCCCTCCCAGAATCCACTACTTTAGTATTTATGTAACAGTTTTAATCTGAACAATAAATATATAAATCTGTCTCTCTCTCTCTCTTATATATATATATAGGCAGCATGGTGGCGCAGTGGTAGTGCTGCTGCCTCGCAGTTAGGAGACCCGGGCTCACTTCCTGGGTCCTCCCTGCGTGGAATTTACATGTTCTCCCCGTGTCAGCGTGGGTTTCCTCCAGGTGCTCCGGTTTCCTCCCACAGTCAAAAGACATGCAGGTTAGGTGAACTGGCAATCCTAAATTGTCCCCAGTGTTTGCTTGGTGTGTGGGTGTGTGTGCACTCTGCGGTGGGCTGGTGTCCTGCCTGGGGTTTGTTTTCTGCCTTGAGCCTTGTGCTGGCTGGGATTGGCTCCAGCAGACCCCCGTGACCCTGTAGTTAGGATATAGCGGGTTGGATAATGGAGATTATATATATACTAGCAAAATGCCCGCGCTTCGCAGTGGCGAAGTACTGCCTTAAAATTTTTATTAAGAAGAAAATTAAACCTTTTTAAACTGAGGGAAAATATATCAATAATTATTTGTTAAGGATCTCTTTGTATACCACGTTGTCAGTTCGGCTCTCCGGTTGTAATATGATCAAGCTGTGCGCTGAGCTTACTCTTGAGCATGCAACGTACAGTTGGCCATGTGAACAGTAATCTTGTTTCAAATCTCACAGCTTGGATTGCTGCTGTCATAATCGGTTTGAGTTTCATGATTTGTTTCAATTACGACAGTATTTGTAGGACTTGTGTTGAAGAGACATTCGGCATCTGTCAAGAGTTGTAAGTATACAACCGGTTTCATCGATAACTTCATATCCAGCTTTTGAGAGTTTAAACATTCATAAACATCAAAGTGTCCACTACTGGAATCGTCACCTATGAATGTAAGATGTTTAAGAGGCATTGGCGGTTGTCGAAAGGTGTAAAATATTTGGCCATTTCGGTAATCTTGAAAGCGACAACCGAACAGTTCAACAGCAGCCATCAACTCACATGCAGATGCATAGGTGAACGGCTTAAGCATTTCACTCTTTTAGTGCTCCTGTGTAGTATAATTATCTCCTGTACTGTCATCAGTCCACACCTCGAACCTGTCCCAGTCATTCAATACATAAGACACAATGTTCCTCCGGATATCAAGAGTGAGCCTGATATGGCCGTGCAATATGTAACAAAGAGAATGGAAAAGGCAGGTGCCATCTCTGGGCATGGAAACCACTCGGTAAGTGACAGTTCTTTGATCTATGGTGATCACCTCGATAGACTTGTTAATGGGGGTACGGTTGGAATGATAAAGGAAATGGGTACCTGAACAATGTAAAGTAAGTCTAAAATACCTA
>JANRMT010062827.1:36129745-36158262 GCA_026402145.1 Polypterus bichir lapradei | reverse complement strand
TATATACACACACACACACACACACACACACACACACACACACACACACACTAGAGGGCTCTGCCCACTGTTTGCTTTGCTTGCCAACCTCTGAGCAGGCGCTACGTGCTAGCCACTTCTCGGATCTGCCATTCTAGTATGGGAAAGTGGATGTACAATTTAAACAGATTGTTACTTTCATGAGAATTGTTACATATGTATAATAGAAGAAACTACTTTACATTTCAGCGAGTAACTAACTATAGTTAAAAATAGTAAAACATAATAAATTGAAAGAAAATTATGTTTCATGTTGCGTTAGAGGTATTCGATGCGTTATACATTTTTGTTCTGTTTGGCTTTGAAATTACCTCGCAAATACTTTTAAAACTTACAAATTTTACTCTAAAACTTTAGCAAAAACAATTTTTTTAATTAACTTTTCATCAATATTGCATTGAATTTTGATTCAATGTTTGGACTTACATCGTGACAACGCAACATATAACTGTCGTGAGTGAATATCGTTTCTTTCTCTCTAATAAATAAATCGACTTTTTCAAATGTTTGTCCCTGCGCTTTTTTAATTGTCATAGCAAAAGCTATTCTGATGGTAAACTGTAAACATTTTAATATGAATCGCATATCAAGATCTCCTTTGGTGTCTAATGTTATCTGCGGAAGATGTATTACATTGCCTTCATTGCTGCATGTAAAATTTTACATGTCAGAATTGTTTGGCAGCATAGTCTATTAATATGCATTTAACCAATTTGCCGTTTAACCGATCGACAATTTTCCCATTAATTCATTTGACTTCATCATTTCTCGGTGCTAGGATTGCCTGTGTACTGATTTCTTATGTTGATAACCGTTTGGGATGAAATTCTTCAATAAGATTTGGACATAATAAATCTTCTTTTATTGGGAACTTAAAGTGAGGAAAACATAAAAATGTATAAGAGCTGAGAGCACAGGACCTGTGTCTGACAAAAGCATTCACACAAATGAGAGGTGAGAGGACCGTGGGTATGGTAAAATGGCTGGGAGAAGGACGGGACTTGAAAAAATCTCTTGGTAATAGTCTCGTCTCAAAATTTTTTTTATAATAGAGACATATATACAGCATATGTATGGAGACACTTGTAAGATTCTGTGCTCCTTCTCAACCACTCAGGTCTGTTGATGAACAGTGTCTGGTTATGCCACCTCTACATGAAATCAAATTTCAGTCCAGAGACTTCATGCTTAGCTTGTGGCTGGTGGAACAAGCTGCCCACCCACATTTGAGATTTTGACTCTCTCAATTTGTTTTTGAAGACTCTCTTGTTTAGTGAATTTCTAATATTAGCTGTTAGGTGTTTATAATGATGGAATTGTAACTTGCTTCAATTTTGTTCTGAGTTCTTCACTATTGATGATTAATGTTGTAATGTTGTCCTTTAACATCTGTTTCCAAACAGTCACCCAGACTGATGTTAAATTGATTATGTTGACCTCTTTTGAAAGTTGCATGGGAGAAATGTGTCTGCTAAGCAAATAAATGTAAATGGTTCCTGTTTGTGATGCAGAGCTGCCAGGCTGGGATTGGCATCGTCAGGGTCATGACATGTGACATCTTCATGCTACTGGTATTTAAGGTGACCATGTAGGAAGCTGGACATCCAAATTTTTGAGTATTTGTTATGCAATGTCTCCACTGGTTAGTGATTTCATTTGGGAAAAGATATGTAAAGTGGCCATGATTTTTCTGTGTTTTTTATTTTGACATTTCTCTGTTTTTAAATTCCTCAATTGTTGTTCCCTTTTTTGGGTTAATTCCATTTCCCACTCCATTAGATATTTTTTTCTTTATTTGTGAACTTACAAACTCATTATAGATTGTAAATCCTAACATTTTTTAACATCTTCATCCCAACGTTCAGTTGATCTACTCTATACACTGTGATCTTTAAAGAGAAATTTTGAGGACATTACAGATCATCAACCAACATCATTAGGAACAGAGGTGGTTGCTACAAAAAATATGGTGGTGTGCATGCAGCCCATTGAAAAAATGGCTGCACTCAGAGAATCATACCAAAAAAAAATGACAAAAATAATGCCAAAAGTCAATACTAATAAATAATGCTAATAAGTCCAAAAACTGCATAAAATATTTCAGAATGAGACAAAACACATTCTGTTGCAGAGGTTTGCCTTGACTGCCTCATTTCCTTTGATATTCACACATCTGTTCTCTCTGATGAACTCCTCAATCTTTTTCCATATTTCTCACAGCAGAGTCGGTCAGTAAGCACTGCAGAATTGATTGACACTCTCTGTTCTGATTCTCAGACTCACAAAACTAAACACTGAGGCTCTGCTCCTAAAGCTCCACTAAAGCCTATAACCAAAATTAGCCTTACCCTAAACTTGAGAAGCAGGCTTTCAGCCTGAACAGGCCCATCAAAAAAAGTGGTAAAGGATTTTATTCCAAAAAGCTCAGAAAGGGACGAGAGAAAAAGCAATGACTCTCTAGCCTTAAATAACCATGCATACTTCTTTGAAAAACTCACTTTTAAAATGAGTATGAGTATAAAAATCAAATACTCAGTTAGAGGATCCATACAGACTTTTTTCAAAACATGGCAGGATCTAATCAGTAATATTTTAAAATAAGTTCATAAGGCACAGAGAATTTATTAATTTAGGTATGTTTACAAGCCTTAAATTTAACGCCGTTTGGCTTGCTCTCTCTCTCAGGGGTGGGGATCGATCTGTTCTTAATTTTTTCTCTTTGTAAAAACTTGATTGCTTTGTATGGATTGTAATAAAATTAATAAAAAAATAAAAAAAATAAAATAAAATGAGTATAGGGCAAAAAGACGAAGCAATGCCTAAAGTGGTGAGACTCAAAAAAACAAGCAAAACCAGTCCATAATCCATTTGTCATTATTCAAAAACAGAAGGAAAAAGTGTGTAAAAACTCAATCTGAAATCCAACCAAAGAGAACATCAATATCAAATTTTATCCTCTCAACTCAATATAAAGGCTGAGAGCAGAGCTACTGGATCCTGGACACCACCCCCTTAGGCTCAACATAAAAGAGACATAATAACCTATAACTACATTAATAACATAATATAGAAGAAAATAAATAAAACAATATTCAATAAACAGGATGCTTACTGTAAGGAGAGACAACAAAACATAATATTAACACAATAACATTATAAAAACAAACAAAAAGGTTAAACAAAAGGAAAACCCACTTGGGCCAAGGATGAGACCCTCTCTGAATCCCTAAATTTAAAGTTCTTTTCCTGTTTTCTGACACCACTAGTGCCCATGCAGGTACTGTCATATGAACTTTGAAGTATGTGTGGATATCATCTGTGGGGTTTCATCATTCTCAGAAAGTTGAATCCCAACATGATAAACAAATGACATGTCTTGGCATTCATATTCTTGCATACTGTGAATACATGACCGAGACAGGCAATGTCATTTTTTCAGTCAAGTATGAGCAGTGTTGGGGTAACGTGTTAAAAGTAACGTGTGTTATATTGTCAGATTACTTTTTAAATTAACAAGTAACTATCATAACTTATTTTATTGAAGCTACCTGTGTTAGTTTAAAAAATAAAAACGTGTTACTACTTAAACTTATTCCCGTCATTCCAAAACACGCAAAAAAGTCATTGTTTTGCAGAAGTTTTGTGTTTTTTTCACAAAGATGTTACCTGCTGGGGTCGGTAGCATTGTCCACACTTGTTCTTCAGCCACTGGGTGATATTTAGTCAGGAAGGGATTAAGCACATGCACAACATGCAATTAAGTCAAAAGAACTGAAGAATATTTTGAAGTATACAGGTAGTCCCCACAAAGTTGCTGGATATCATGAACGGCCTGTACACTGGTACTGTGAGTGCTGTTTTTCCCAGTTGATTCTGGGGTTCGTCAGGTGTGCGTTCTTGCTTTCTTCAATGCTTGTATGGACTTTGATTTTGGGCAAGGTCGTGAGGTCCAGCGGCTGTGGGGCATCTGTTGGTGAAGAAAGATTCACAGATCTTGACTTTACTGACAATGCTGTGATCTTCGCGGAGTCAATGGAGGCTCTGATCGGGGCACTCGAGACTGAGTGAGAAATCTGAGTGTCTGGGCGTGCTAGTGTCCTGGATAAAAACCAAGATCCAGGCCTTTAATGATCTCTTAGGCACAGCCATCAGCAGTGTGTCTGTCTGCGGAGAGAGTGTCAATGTCAATTTGTTCATATAGCACATTTAAAAAAAGTGTTGACCTTACTTACCTTGGCAGTGACATTCATGTCTCTGGTGACTCTTCCTATGAAGTCAGTAGATGAATTGGGAGAGCATTGGGGGTCAAGAGGTCGCTGGAAAGGGGTGTGTGGCGCTCCCGATATCTATGCAAGTCTTTACAGCTCTGGTGCTTCCTGTCTTGCTATATGGTTGCGAGACATGGACGCTATCTAGTGACCTGAGATGAAGACTGGACTCCTTTGGTACTGTGTCTCTCTGGAAAATCCTTGGGTTCTGTTGGTTTGACTTTGTTTCAAATGAGCGGTTGCTCACGGAGTCCCGAATGAGGCACATTACCTGCATTGTGAGGGAGTGTCAGTTACAGGACTAAGGGCCATGTGGCACATTTCTTCAAGGGTGATCCAGCTCATAGGATCTTCATTGTTGGGGACCCAAGTGGCTGGACTAGGCCAAGGGGTCGTCCACGTAACACCTGGCTGCGGAAGATAGAAGGTCATTTCTGGAGGGTGGGACTGGGCCTCGTGTCTGCCTGGGGGGGGTTGCCAACCGGGATTCCAAGCTGTTTCGTCGCGTGGTGGGTGTGGCAACATGCTGTACCAGTGCATGCTCCCCAACTTGACTTGACTTGAGGTAGTCCCCAAGTTGCGAATGAGATCCATTTCTAAGTCTGCCTTTAATTCAAAATTGTCAGTGAGTTGGAACAGGTACATATGATTCTTATTTAACTTCACTTAAATGTTCATCTTAGTATATTTTATGTATTACCTTTCTATGCATTCAAAACTCTTAAACACTTCCAAATACACTAAAACATATTAAACATTATGCAGTATATAATATTACAGTAATATTAAATGTAACTACATATGGGACTCTACTGAAGACAGAGTGAGGAAAATCTTTTTAATTTAGAATTGTTACAGTTGTTGCTTTACCAACAACTGATGGTGTTTCTTACCTTTCCAATCTCTTTATTATTTTAACGTTGTTTTTTCATGGTTGTTTTCCTCTTCTTTGATGCCTCACCAGCACTTGCATTAGGTTTAGGCTCTGGAGGCATGCTTACAAGTGTAAATAAGAGAAAACTTTAAGTCAATTACAAAGTTAAACACCTATACACAGTATTAATGGCATCGTGATCTGACTTCATTCCTCAAGTCGACAAACCGCTGAACGCCACTCAGTGTTTTCATGAGCGTCACAAACAACTGTAGTGTGTGTGTTTGTTATTACGAACCATTGTATTTAACTCACATTTGAATTACAATTGGGTTTATGGCAGTCTGTTCTTAAGCAAGAGTTGTCCATAAATCTGATGCTCTTAACACAGAGACTGCCTGTACATTTGATCCTACATGTGCCAAAGGGGTAAATTTAATCCACCCAGTTTATGTCACAGGGAGCCGTTGATTATCACAGCAGCATTTCATGTAAGGCAAGAACCCGGCGTGGTGGAGCCTTCTGAATTTTCAGGACTAAATCGCACTGCAAATCTTGTAACAGAAAGATATAAATAAAGTGTCAGTGTAACTTAAATCCTAATGTTTGCTACAGATGTGTTGAAACAGTGTGGTCGAGTGGCACAGCGGCTAGTGTTCATACCATAAATCTTCAGAGGCTTGCATTGGAGACGGTGAAAGGGGATGGATGTTATTTACTTCACAGCACATGAAGGACTAAATGTATTTATAAAATTACAAGAAACTGGTCAAACGTGGCTGTGCTTCTGGTCAGTTTCATAAAGGTTCTTATATAGATTTAAGGTTTAATAAATACTGGCCAGTACAATACAAATGAAGAAAGTAATGCAAATGTAACACACTGTTTGTGGTCCATTACAGTTTATCATGTACTGTAACTATATAGTATATTTAATTTTTTCAAAGTAATGTGAATAACTTACTTTTAAAAGTAGCGTTCCCCAGCACTGGGTATGAGATGAAGAACTTTGACTTACAGTGCTTTACAGCACAATATTGCTATCCATTTCTTGATAATTGCACTCTGCTGATTAATTTTGTTCTGACTCTCATATAATATTTACCTCATTATGAAATATCCATCCATCCATTATCCAACCCACTATATCCTAACTACAGGGTCATGGGGGTCTGCTGGAGCCAATCCCTGCCAACACAGGGAGCAAGGCAGGAAACAAACCCCGGACAGGGTGCCAGCCCACCACAGGTACACACACAGACACACACCAAGCACACACTAGGGACAATTTAGGATCACCAATGCACCTAACCTGCATGTCTTGGGACTGTGGGAGGAAACCGGAGTACCCGGAGGAAACACACGCAGACACGGGGAGAACATGCAAACTCCACGCAGGGAGGACCTGGGAAGCAAACCCAGATCTCCTTACTGCGCTACCACCACACTACCGTGTCGCATCATTACGAAATATGTGTTTGTAAATGCAGCTTTCAGATTTGATGTCAAGTCTTTCGAGTAGAATTAGCAATCAAAAGGAACTCCAGTGCTTTTTTTTTATTACCACTACCTTCTTTAATAATTTCCAGACACCATCTGGAACATTTGACAAGGTAGAGTCTGTGATGGAAGTAGCCTCTTTTACAAGTCCATAGTGATAGAGCAGACACGGCTATCATTGGGGCATTTTTTTGCCATTTTTCTGTTTTTAAGCTTGTGTTTTGGTCATTTTTTTCCCCAACATGACTCACATGTTAATGCAAAATATTCAAAAGTGCACTCAGTGCTGGATGTAGAAGTTTGTGCTTATGACATTGTTCAACGTGACCTGGAAATGCCAATCTATCATAAAAAATAATAACGCAAAACATATGTACTGCATAAGCAATAACAAAAAAATAAACAGAATCAGGAGTAAAAAAAAAATCAGCAAAAAGAATAATATGCATCATAAAAAGTAAGTAGAGAAATGTGTCCATCTCTCATGTCTACTATACAAGTAATGTGTCTTTGGGATGTCTTGTTTGGAATAGTAAAGCAGCTGAAAACAGGCGATGTGTTTCCAGCACTTGGTGGTTCCTGGGCTTAGCTAGAAGAGAAATAAGCTCAAGTTCAATAGCAGTAAGCAGTCCCTTCCATTTTAAATTCCTTTCTATGATTTTTCCAGCCCTGATATAAATGCTGGAAAATGGTTGGCTTCTCCACATTGAGTTAGTTCATGTCTGAGGTTCTAGGTGCCCTATAAATGCACTTTCACTTCTCATTGCAACTTTTTGATATTATCAGTCTCTTTCTCTTAAACAAGCAGAAGATTTTTTTTGTTTGTTTTTCAACGACTTGTGATCATTACTTAGATATCCTGCATATCTGATGTTTAAAACCTGCTGTTTTTACTGAAGCATGTGAGCTGTATTCATAAAACCCCATCTGTTGCAGTTTTAAGCTCATTTTCAGGGCCATTTATGGCCAAAACCATGGATTGCTTTAGGGGTCAATAGAAGGTGGTCTTCACCAATGATACTACCAGGCTGTGTCTCCTTCTTGTAGCTCCTAGCATCCTGGTGTAGCCTTTCATAGATCTGTATAGACAGAGTCTCCAAGGATGTCCTGTTATCACAACCAATTTGAAAATGTCAGTGTATTTATTAGAGTGAGGCTGAGGTCAAGAAAGGTAGTCAAGATAGAGCAGAGGTCGAGGTACGGAGATCTAAGAAATGATAAACCAAAACAAAGAGGGCAGTCCTTTTTCACCAATATGGTCAGCCGAGCATCTCCTTTTAGTAGCTCCATGTGTCCTGATATCTCTGAGCTTTTAGTTGGTCTTTAAGGATAGAGTTTCCAAGGCTACTGTCATGTGGTCATGGCCGATTTAGTCTTGCATAAAAGTGGACTGAAAACATCAGTGTATTTGCTAAACTGAGGTTGAAGTCGAGAAATCTAATCGTGGCAGAACAGAAATCGATTTGCAAAGATCTAAGAAATGATAAACCAAAACAAATAATGCGGACCTACTTCACGAATACGGCCACCATGTCCGTTCTTCTAGTAGCTCCTTATGTCCTGACATTCCTGAGCATTTAGTAGATCTGTAAGGACAGAGTCTCCAAGACTACTGTCATGACCGATTTGATCCTTTCATAAACCTAGACTGAAAAGGTCAGTGTATTTATAGTATTACTCCGAGGTCGAGGTCAAGAAGAGTACTCTGGACAGACCAGGAATCAATTCACAAACATCTAAGAAATGATAAACCAAGACAAATAGGGCAGTCGTACTTCGCCAACAATGTCATCAGGCAAGAACTCTTTCTAGCAGCTCCTTGTGTCATGAAATCCCTGAGCTTTTAGTAGGTCTTTAAGGATAGAGTTTCCAAGGCTACTGTCATATTGTCACGGCTGATTTTAATCTTTCCACAAAAGTGGACTGAAGACATCAGTCTATTTATTAGAGTGAGGATGAGGTCAAGGCAGAGGAACGGATCGAGTTATGAGCATCTAAGAAATGATAAACTAAAAAAATTTAAGTAGACAAGCTTGAAGTAGTAACTGTAAAAAAGTCAAAACCAAAAGGAAATTACCAAAGAGACTAGATTTCTGAAGCTAAATAATAGGTCTCCACATTGAAGCAAAATTCAGTATCTGAGTAAATGTGCTTTCTCAAGTACTGAATAACAGAAAACAAGGGTCTATGAGATGAATAATCTTGTAAAACCAGTCTTTATTTTATTTTTTTGAAAAGGCAACTAAGAGAGTTGACAAAAGCTAAGCCAATGATGCAATTTATTTAAACTTTCAAAAAGCCTTCGATTCTGTCCCACACCAAAGATTAATTTTGAAACTAGAATCTGAGGTAACCTGGAGCTCAAGTTGGGTAACCAGCTGGAGACAAAGACTACAAATAAGAGAAGAACTCTCCATGTTGAGTGAGGTCATCAGTTGGATTCCTTGAGGGTCTGTCCCTGGACCATTCCATTTTCTGATTTAGATTAGTATACAGTAATTGATTTCGGTATAGTTAGTAAACTTGTGAAATTTGTAGATGGTACAAAAACTAGAGGAATGGCAGGTGCTGAGGAGGCAGCAGTAACAATTCAAGGAGACTTGGACAAGCTTCAGACCTCGGCAAACATTTGGCAAATGTAGTTTTGCAAAGTGCTAAACATGGGCAAAAAAAACCCCCATTAATTATAAATACAAGATGGGAGATAGTATCCTCTAAGAATCAACCACTGAAAAGGATTTACGGGTTTATGTTGACTAAGCCAGGAATTCCCAAACTCAGTCATGGGGACCCATTGTGGCTGTAGGTTTTTGTTCCAACCAGCTTGTTTTTAATTGGACTGTTGGGCTAATCAAGTGATGTGTTATTTCCCAAGTTCTGTGCTTTGGGAACAATGTAGAAATTAGAAAATTATGTTTCATTAAAAAAATATATATATATATTAAAATGTACTAAGCAGTTATATGAGAATAATGTTTTTTTTAACAATATTTTCATCTTGATTTTCATTCTACTTTTCTTTTCATTCATTCATTACTTACTAATCAGTGGGTCTGACGCTAAAGTAGTTGCAGCCTTTCACGATTCAGTGTTGTTTGCCTTGGTGTCTGCTCTGCTCATTTTTTCATTGTCATTATTAAGATACAATGAAGGGAGAAAACTACACAGAGAAAGGGCAAAATATAATGAAATCAACAAAATATAGTTAAGCATTTAAAGCTTTAGCAAAAATAAAAACATTTCTGAATGTCTTATAAATGTAAAAATCATGATGCTGTGCTTTTCTGAATGTAAAATAAGAGAAGAGAAAAAATACCAGCTAATTAACAGAGATCAGTGTTATCAGTTATTGTCACTGATTATAAATCTGGTTGAAACAAAAGCCTGAAGCCACAGTGGGTCCTCAGGATCATCTTTGAGAACCCCAGATCTAAGCAATGTGCAGAAGTGATTTTAAAAAGCAACAAAAGTCAGGTTATACTGTAAAAATTGTTGGATATAATCAAGGGATGCTTTGCTCCGACTATATCATATACTAGTAAGACGGCATCTGGAGTATTGTGTGCAAACTGTGTGGGCACCTAATCAGAGCAGAGCCTCCAACACACTCCCTTAACACATGAGCCTGACAATAGATAGACAGACCTATTGTGTGACTGGCAAGAAATTTTTGGTTGCTTGAAGACATTTTAAAGACAATCAGTCTTCAGTAATGGATAGTTGTCATGCCCAGAAAAATCCAACTGCACCAAAAGTTAGTTTAATGATTTAAAAAAAAAAAAAGTTTGCATTTAATAGTCAGAAAGGGGAGTATTAACGCCAGTCTGTGGTGGTTCACAGAACAGTGTGGTTGGTAGCATATGCCAGAGCAGTATCAGGATTCAACTCCTTCTGAATCTTTGTATTTTGCTTACAAAAATATTTACAGAAAAATCATTATCAAAAGTATGTGATATAAAAAAAAATCAAAAAATTGCTTATTGCTGTAAAATTATCTCTTATCCTAGAAAAGATCGTGTCCCTCAATGCTCTAAAAAGTTGAAGAGTTTTGCACCATAATTTCTTTTGATTTTCTTTAAATGATCCATTACTGTCTTCTGTGTTCTGCAATGTAAACAGATTACAATGTCCTTTAAAAAGTCATAAATGTTGTCGTCTGGCTATCCCACATTGCTCTTTATTAGTTCACTTGCTCTTGCACATATCATTAGTATTTGATACATTTCTCTCCGTAAGGCATGGCTCGAGTTTGTACCACTCGGGGCAGGACGGTGCTTCAATTTGCCGCCCTCCAACATATATGTTAACCTATTTAAATAGAAAATTAAAATAACGTATAGAGAAAAATTAAGATAAATTTTGCATAGATTATTCATATTTAAAGAAACAACAATAACTTTTCACATATAATTATTTATAAGCATCAACTAACTAATCAACTGATAAGCCATGTTCTAATTATTAGTTTCATATAATTACGCGGCGAAAACCAGAACCAGTGTAGTGTACTGTAGTGATAGGTGGGGATTTTTCCTGCACAGAGCAAGAACACATTCGGATTGATAACAAAACAAAATTCTAAATTGTAAATTAGTAGTTTATCTTCCTAGAAATTATTTTCGGTGTAATGTTTATGTTTATTTTTGTTTTTGCCTCATAAATTTCAACTGCTGTATCTGATGGCAACACAGACAGTCTGAAAATTATTTTTGAATCATTTGTGGATAAAAATCAGAGAATTTTACTTTTCTCATTCATGAGTGATATT
The DNA here is from genome assembly GCA_026402145.1 of Polypterus bichir lapradei. NCBI lineage: Eukaryota > Metazoa > Chordata > Cladistia > Polypteriformes > Polypteridae > Polypterus > Polypterus bichir. Next base: position 36,146,813 of record JANRMT010062827.1, on the reverse strand, counting down.
TTCCCGAACCCTGCTGCTTACACACAAATTGAGCCTTTTGGCCAATAATGCCCCACTAGGGCCAGACCGCCTCCTCCGCCCACTCCCAGCTACGCCACTGATTTCTCTGCTCTTACAGTTATCATGACAATACATATATTATCCATTCCGTTAGAAAAATGAAGTTGTTTGTAGAAGGCAAGCCTTAATTACTATTAGTATAATATGAGTATACATAATTGACAGAGGTGTATTAATCCCCAAACTAAACGCAGAACCAGCACCAGACAGAACACAAGTTTGTGCAATTAAAAAAATGATTTCTAGCTATTATGTAAGAGTCCAAGATGTATATAGATAACATGCTCAGAAATATAATTATTATTTTATGTTGTCCTTATGTTGATATGTCTGACTTAACTAGCTAGGCTGAGGGTAGGCACTAAGGGAGGAGACATTATGCAGTTTGATGAATGTTGGCAAAGAAAAGGCCCAGTAGCACCCTTGGGCTTTTGCATCCTTTGTATGTCTCTCTATTATAAAAAAAAATCCTGTGGAATGAATGACTAGGAGATGATACGTGATCTTCACGTTAAGATCACGAAAGACAAATAAAAGAACCGCAAGACGAAAGAGAATGGGCAAAAAAAAAAAATCAGTAGTGTAAAGGGAAGCAGCACACACCGATACAGGTGTCTCAGTGCATATAAAGCGTATAAAGGACAATACGTTATAAATGAAACGTCGACGAATAAAAGATCGCATTAGCGAAAAAAAAAGGAAATTAATCATCAGGAAGAGGTGTAATTGAAAAAATAGCCGGACAAAGTGAGGTCAGAAATAAAAGGAAAAGAGCAGAAAACAAAGTATTTTCGCATTCGCATTATTCAATGCACAAAACGTAGATTTACACAATAATGGAACATACACTATGACAATCTGTGGACCTGCAACAGTTAAAGCAACGACAAATTTAATTTCAAAGAAAACACAATTCGGTCAGGTGTATATTTATGATCACGGAGAAGAAATCACAACGCGAGGGGCAGAGACACAAAGCAGCAAAAAGGACAGTACCTGTACAGGCTTTAAAAAGATCGAAGGGCAGCGCGACCGCAGCCAACCCCAAACGCAAGCAGTGATATACGTCCTGCAAGAAAGAATTTAACCACGCCCGGGACCGTAAATAAAGGACAAGTATTGTTTTTATGACGTCACGCGAGACCACGCAGTGAGCCATCATTTAAAACAAGTCCACAGATATCTAACCTAGCAGTTGTTAGATTGCATTTGGCAGACAAGCATCATGTGCTCCCAGCTCTTAAAAAGACGACATGCGACAAGCAGAAGAGGCAGCTCGCAAGCAGCAAAAAGACAGCAAATGATCCAAAGGCATATTCTTAGCGTGTGTTTAGCCGCCCCCCCTCCCTCTTTATAACACAAGCAGCATTATACGTCTGGCAAGATGTAACCAAGCATGGGGCCAGAAATAAAGGACAAGTATTGTTTTTACAAAAGTTTTTAAAGTAAAAGTGAAAATAATGCATATGTAACAATTGACAAGAAAATAACAATCTCTTTAAATTGTATATTGCCTGCCTAAGGTACAGTCATCCCTGATGGAGGATCGCAGGAATCGTGGGAAAGTGGGGTTCTTTCATCGGATAAGCACTATATCAAATGTGGAATGTCAAAATGGGGGAAGCAGCTTGATGAATGAGGTCTCCAGGACTTAAAACAAATCTAAATCATATTATGTGATATCATCTGATGTGAAATTCTACTCCGTACTTATAGAATTTTTATTTTTATACTGTATTGAGGATTTATTCTGTTCTGTGTATTGTACTGTATTGTATTGACCCCCTTCTTTTTGACACCCACTGCACACCCAACCTTACTGGAAATCGGTCTCTCTTTGAACTGCCTTTCCCAAGGTTTCTTCGATTTTTTTTCCCTACAAGGGTTTTTTTTTGGGAGTTTTTTCTGGTCTTCTTAGAGGGTCAAGGCTGGGGGGCTGTCAGGTGACAGGGCCTGTTAAAGCCCATTGCGGCACTTCTTGTGTGATTTTGGGCAATACAGAAAATAAATTGTATTGTATTGTATATCTGGTAAACCAAACAAGGGGGTGGGCAAGCGAAGTGAGCAGGGGGCAGAGCCCCCTAGTATTCATTAATAACAACATCTAGCAGTTCTGGAAGGTGTGTTTGACCTTCTTCCAGCACCAGCACCTATGAGGCGAAGAGTCCAACGTTCAGTCAGATCTGACCTAATTTGAAACTGCCGGACTTTTCTTTTTGGGTGTGCCGTCACTGCCATTTGCAGCATTGCCTCTGTCTATTAGCCTTTTCTGGTGGTGCATCCTCATAACTTGAGATCATTTAGTGTACCTAGCCAGACTTAAGCTGTCAACGTGCCATCATCAGATTTGTTCTGCTGCTTTGTGGCATGTTCACTTTTTTCTCATTGTTAATGAGTGTGTAGTCACTGAATAATGCTGCCCTAAACAACTTGCTTGACTTTGACTTTTAAATTGGTTTTAATTATTTTCACATGTAAAACAACACGGCAGTGCCAGTCTACTTGTGATGTTCATGGAGAATTACACCAAGTCTGATCCTTAACAGTGGGTCACTGGCTTCTTGTGTCTAATGTTGTCAGTTTGTATACTAAAACTAGAAAGTTGGGGACTAGCAAAATGGGCTACATCAGGGCCGTCTTAACAGCATTATAGGCCCCCGGGACAAAGCAGTGCACTGGGACACTTACCTACACAACCACTCAACAAGTCACAACATACAGAGATTAGCATGGGGCCCCTATGCCCAGTGTGCCTATGTGTTAAGACGGCCCTGGGCTACATATAAACAGCATGTTAAAGTGCTAAGATGAAAGGGCAGCTCTTTAGTTTGGTCACTGCACACTTACAAATTGTCTTTGTGATAAGATTTCTCCAGGAATTCCAGTTTCTGCCTCCATTTCAAAGACAAATATATTTGACCATTTGGGGGCAGTTAAGTTGACCGAGAGTGAGCACTGGTGCTTGTACAGTTGCTTTTCTCACTTCTTCCATTGAGGAAACAGCACAGGAGCACTTGAGAACAGTATAGCTCATCCTTCACTCATCTATGCCCTGTATGGACAGATAAGTACCAAAATATCTAGATAGGCTGAAAGTCATCTTATCATTGAATAGAAACTTGTTATATACACACATGCAGTACCCTCCATAATGTTTGGAACAAACGCACGTTCTTCCTTGATTTGCCTCTCTGTTCAACAGTTTAAAATTTCAAATAAAGCAATTCAGATGTGATTAAAGTGTACATTGATAGATAGATAGATACTTTATTAATCCCCCAGGGGAAATTCACATACTCCAGCAGCAGTATACTAATAAAAACAATAGATAGATAGATAGATACTTTATTAATCCCAAGGGGAAATTCACATAAATAATATTAATTAAAGAGTGATAAAAACGCAATGCAAGTTAAAAAATGCAAGGTGGAGAGTGCAAGGCAGGTGTAACAGACAATAATCTTGTATAATGTTAACGTTTACCCCCACGGGTGGAATTGAAGAGTCGCATAGTGTAGGGGAGGAACAATCTCCTCAGTCTGTCAGTGGAGCAGGACAATGACAGCAGTCTGTCGCTGAAGCTGCTCTTCTGTCTGGAGATGATACTGTTTAGTGGTTGCAGTGGATTCTTCATGATTGACAGGAGCCTGCTCAGCACCCGTCGCTCTGCCACGGATGTCAAACTGTCTAGCTCCACGCCTACAATAGAGCCTGCCTTCCTCACCAGTTTGTCCAGGCATGAGGCATCCCTCTTCTTTATGCTGCCTGCCTAGCACACCATCGCGTAGAAGAGGGCGCTCCCACAACCGTCTGATAGAACACCTGCAGCATCTTATTGCAGATGTTGAAGGACGCCAGCCTTCTAAGGAAGTATAGTCGGCTCTGTCCTTTCTTACACAGAGCATCATTATTGCCAGTCTAGTCAAGTTTATCATCCAGCTGCACTCCCAGGTATTTATAGGTCTGCACTCTCTGCACACAGTTACCTCTGATGATCACGGGGTCCATGAGGGGCCTGGGCCTCCTAAAATCCACCACCAGCTCCTTGGTTTTGCTGGTGTTCAGGTGTAAGTGGTTTGAGTCGCACCATTTAACAAAGTCCTTGATTATGTTCCTATACTCCTCCTCCTGCCCACTCCTGATGCAGCTCACGATAGCAGTGTTGTCAGCGAACTTTTGCACGTGGCAGGACTCTGAGTTGTATTGGAAGTCTGATGTATATAGGCTGAACAGGACCGGAGAAAGCACAGTCACCTGGGCGCTCCTGTGCTGCTGACCACAATGTCAGACCTGCAGTTCCTGAGATGCACATACTGAGGTCTGTCTGTAAGACAGACTTTCCTTTAAGTGGATTTGCACACATTTCGGTCTCACCATGTAGAAATGACAGGACTTTTTCTATAGGGTCCCCCTATTTTATGGAACATAGCAATGGCATGTCTGTTAAAGCCATCATGTTTAGTCCTTTGTTGAATATTCCTTTCATTCAATGACTGCTAGATGTCTGCGATTCACATACATCACCAGTTGCTAAGGGTCTTCTCTGGTGATGCTCTGCCAAGCCTCTAATGCAGCTATCCTCAGCTCCTGCTTGTTTCAGGGGCTTATCCCCTTAAGTGTTCTCTTCAGCATATGGAAGGCCTGCTTGGATTTAAATTGGGTGACTGACTTGGTCATTCAGGAATTTCCCATTTTTTAGTTTTCAAAACTGCGTTGCCTCAGCAGTTTGTTTGGATTATCATCATCTTGTAGGATGAAGCACCGTCCAATGACTTTGGAGGCATTTATGGGAACTTGAGGAGATCAGATGCTTCTCTACACCTCAGTGTTCATTGTGTGACTGTCATCAGCAGTTCTATCATCAATGTAGAGAAGTGTGCCAGGACCTGTAGCAGCCATACATGCCAAAGTCATAACACCCCCACTACCATGTTTAATAGATGAGATGGTCTGCTTTGGATCTTGGGCAGTTCGTTTCCATCTCAAAATCTCTTGCCATTACTCTGATCAGGTTCATCTTTGACTCGTTTGTCCACAAGACCTTCTTCCAGAATTCTGCAGGTTCTTTCATGTCCTTTTTCACAAACTGTAATCTGGCCATGCTGTTTGTGTGGCTAGCTAGTGGTTATCCTTTTGCAGTGAGGCCTCTGTATTTCTGTTCATGAAGTCTTCTTCTGAAACACACACATCTGTCACCTGAAGACTGTTTCTGACCTGTCAGACAGGTGTTTGGTAGATTTTTTTCTTTAATATAGTGAGGATTCTTCTGTCATCAGCTGTTGAGGTCTTCCTTGGCCTATTGGTCCCTTTGTGATTACTGAGCCCACCAGTGTCTTCTTTCTTCTTCATAATATTTCAGACAGTTGATTGAGGTCATCCTAAGGTTTTACCGATATCTGTAATGGATTGATTCTTGCTTTTCTGCCTTATAATGGCTTCTTTGACTTTCATTGGTACAGCGCTTGCCCTCATGTTGAACAATAGCAACTACAACCTCCAAAGGGTAGAAGTAAGCCGAGGCATCTTATGAAGCCATAAAACCCACCTGAGGAACCACAAACCAACTGGGACCAACTGTCCCAAATATTATGGTGCCCTGAAGGGGGACCATGTAGAAAAAGTGTTGTCATTTCTACACATTCATATTGTTCTGGTAGCAAAAAAGGGTTTCACTTCATGCTAATAGTTTTAAAAGGTCATTATTGTCACATGTACAGAGTTTAAGGCCACATTTGTATATTTCTAATAGCAGAGCACTAGATTTCAATATTTACAGGTTGTCATAGCTACTTAGGTTGAATTTTCAGTCTACCTCAACTCTAATGTTCCGAAACAGAAATCTACTAATCAAATCAGCCTTCACATTGTTGGGGTGAATGTCTTGTAGGATGTGATGTATCTGACTGTGATGACATTTGTTTGCACACATAGTCACAGTTGGCATGCACACTGCAATTCTCTTATGTAATTTGAAATGTTAATTAATGAGCATTGAAAACACAGTGAATCGTGACAAACATGATAAGCACAATGGTTGAATATAATGTTTTATTTCCTGATATTTCAAAACAAAATATCTATGCATTTTAAACATGTTCACCCAGATCAGGGTTGCAGGGTGCCAGGATTTTTCTCAAGTGCACTGAACATTAACCCTAAGGGTGGTGCCAGCCACGTTTGAGCAGTTGAGGTTAATATTAGGGAAAGAGGGCACAGCTTTTTTGTAGGCTTTATTCTTTTTAACAGTTGTATTTTGGGGATGTCCAATTCATGGGACCAACAACAACCACATGGCAAAAGGCTACACCAAATGGTGGAAAAGATGCACCACCAGGAAGAAGCAGCCTCCCAAGTCCAACAAGGCCAGTGGTTGAGGTTGGGTGACATAGAGCGACGTAAAATCACATGGAGTGAGCTGTAGAACATGGAAACCAACAGGCTAAATTTTATTGTCAGAGAAACATATGATGTGCTGCCCTCGCCAACAAACCTACATCCTTGGTGTAGAGAAGATCCAGCCTGTCACCAGTGTGCGGCCCTGGTAGCCCTCAAACACATCCTGGTAGGTTGTAAGCACAGATCATTCAAGGAAGTTGCACGTGGCATCATAACACGGTACTGAAGTGCTTGGCCTCAACACTAGAGGACAAGAGAGTGTCAACCAATTCTATCCCCTTAAATGCCCAGAATACCTTCCCGCAATTAACATCCTTCATCTGGAAAGGGGACAAAACAGCAGACCAAGCCCTCACCTCCCGACTCATACCCTCTAATTAAGAGACTTAAGAGACCCTAAATCAGAGACTTGCCATCCTATCTGAAATCGCACTCACTAATCTGTGCCCAGATTTGGTCTTCTGGTCTAACTCTTGCCTTCATAGTTGAGCTGACAGTCCCTTGGGAGGGATGATATCAACACAGCATAATGAAAAGAAAAAATTGTGGTATGCCACAATTCGTCTCGCAGCTGAAGCAGAGGAGCGAAGCTGGAATGTGAAGGTATGCACAGTAGAGGTGGGCTGCAGGGCCTTTGTAGCAAGTTCCACTTCAAGGCTCCTGAAGGACTTGAGCATCAGAGGACATGCTCAGCGGAAGGCAATTAAGGAACTTGCCACTGTCACTAAAAGAAGCAGTCACTGGATGTAGCTGAAGAGAAAGGAGACAGTATGGATTGCCAAATGACCACTTAGTAGCCATGCGACACACACACCCATGTCTGATCAGCTTATGGTTGGCCTATCTTTGTTGAGGGTGTCTTGTGGTAAAGGCTGAAACACCTTGTGAGGCCGAGACATATAACTAATGATGTGTTGTACTGGTATAGCAACACTGAATTATCAATAAAGAAGACATCTCCAACCCCAATTAAAACAAATGCTTTGCTGAATTGTCGGGGATTTTAACAACTAGCCCTATTAAACAAACATTTAAATAAATATTCTGTGGGAACTTTGAGTTTATCACCAATCGAAAGATTGTCATCAAGTCTACTAGTTACCCCAAAGAGACTAGGCTGCCCAAGGTTTGATTCTCCCAAATAATTTGTATTGTGAGGCAATCGAGTACCGTATATACTCGCGGACAAGTTGGGGCCTTATTACCTTATAATTTCCGGTATTTTATAATGTTGATTGTATAAGTCGAATGTGGAAAACTCACGCTATTGATCCAAGAGATTATGATATGCTAATGCCCACCTGAGAGAATAACCACGGAGCACATTGCCTTTTTTTTCCTATGTATTGTGACTACGTGACCACACGGTAATACCCAAACTATTCCGAAGTAACATTTGCACTGTTTTGTGTTTTGTGTATCTCACATGCTCATACACCTTTATCATAAGAGCATCCTTTATCTACGATGGAGCGTTCAATCAGAAGAAAATATAAAGTTGGTTTTAAATTAAACGACGTTGAAGTGGCGAAAGAAATCGGTAACAAAATTCGATGTGTCTGAGAAACTGATGCGAGATTGGAGGAGGCAAGAAGATGTTAATAAAAAAAAAAAAAAGTCATATTGTTGAACAGGAGTATAAGTCAGGATCTGATTTTATGATCAATTTTTCGGGTTTCGTGACCCGACTTATATGCGAGTATATAGAGTAATAATTGAATGTAATTAGCAACACTACTTTTTCTTTCATATTGCATCATTGCATGGCTCAGAGTGTGAAACAGGCTACAGACAACCAAATTACTGAATAATTCTAAAATATCAAAATACACAAATATACAATACAACAGTAAGTCTGGCAAAATTAAAATCCAGAGTTCTTGTTCTAAGATGCTGTCAGCTGGTTATTAATAATCACTTTGACCTTCACCTAAAGTTTCATTTGCTGTTAATTCAAATCCAATAACATAAAGAAAATGGCAGGCCACTGTGATCAGCAATTTTTATTACTTTTATTTGTGTTTTGTCCTGAGCTGATCTTATTAGGGGTTTTGGAACACAAGGATTACAGAAATATTTATTTTTGTCTAGAAGGTGTTTTCTGTATTGGCACTGCTACTTTGTGAGTCCCATCATCAAGACGCTATTCCCCGTTGCCGGAGGATTTGGCAGCAGAGGTTGCGTCATCGAGGCAATAGCTTCACACATTGGCTGCCACTGTCACAACAGGTGACTGACACCAATGTAAAATCAGGTTGCTATTTTAAAAAAATAATTAAAGTGCTTTTTGTTACTGAGCAAAATTAAACAGGTGAAACTGAGTTTGACTTAACTTGTAGTTGGCATGTGGAACAGAAAATTCTTTGGCACGCTGGCTTGAGATCACTCGGCTGGGTCTAAAGATTTAGATTTTGCACGTATTGTAATTGAATGCTGCAGTTTAATTTTCAATCTTAAAATAATGAGACCCAGAAATGGATCTACTCTGAGACTAATGAAGTTTAAACTTCAGGGCCCCTAATTCTGTTGAGCCCCAGAAGCAACTTTATTTCACATTGCTTTAAAGTTTGGATGTCTGCTATATGAGAAGGGGGTTTAAAAACATAATTCTGTGAATAGTATAGTGTAACTGAATTCAAAATAATAATTGAAATAAAAAAATTCAAAGGTTATAAAATATGTAGGCTACCCGTAAACAAAAAATGTTAAAATTGAGGATGTTTCAATCTACATATATTCATTATAAAATAATTGTAAATAATTTAAAGAACTAATATTTGACAAATAATTTTTATTTTTAATTATTGCAGTGTTCCCCAATATTATTGCTACACTTAAGCTGTACTTGACAATGCCTGTCTGTGAAGCAGAAAGCAATTTTTCAAAGCCATCCTTTATAAAGAACACACTTCTGCCTACCCTGACTGAAGAGCGACTAAATTCTTTATGCATATATTCTGTAGAAAATGACATTGCATGAAAACTCTCATATGACAAAACTGTTTGTGAAAATGTTGCCAGAAAAAAAATAGTTTTTTTTGTAAAATGTGCTGCATGTAGCATGTATTCTTAAAGTTCTCTAGAATTAAAGATTCTATATAGCCCCACCGAGTATTAGCCAAACACCCTTTTCAGGGGGCTCTCCTTCCAGCTTCCTGCAAAACACCAGCGAGTCTGCTCTCGATCACTCACTCTCTCTATCAGGGCCGGATTAAGGTGGGTGCTATTGATGCTGCAGCATTAGGCCCATTCCTGAAATAGGCCCAGATGAAAAAAGACGAGAATTTTCCAGAAGCTGAACAGTTTTCCTTTGCTATATTAACCTCAAAATAATTCTTAGAATGAAATTTGGAGTCCGACTTTTGGACGCCTAGACACAGAGTTACTTATTATACAGTTACTATTGTTCTTTGTGCTGTGACGTAATTATAACGTTGTTGTGTTTATTGTTAACCGGAGATTTCAAGTTAATCCTATCAATTTTACGTTAAACAGTTTACTGAGTAATTTAGCTGCGTTTTTTGCATTATCTTGGGGATTCTTGCCACTTTATTATTGTTCGGTGAGTGCCATGTAGTAAATTCTTCACCTTGAAAGTTAGTTGTAAAGTAAAAATCGATGGCTATTTAAATGATTATCTGTAAAGGTAAAAATAAAAGCCGGCCCACGAGCCCGGCATGGATGTTTAGAAATTTTAAAATCCTTGACAGGATTCTGGTCTATTATGAAATTTAAATCGTGGACAAATGTTTACCCTCAAGAGTCTGAACTGAGTCACTTTGACCCAATGTCTCTGCAAATTCTTTTTTTCTTACTCTGTTTCGTAAGAGAATTGCGAAGTTTTGTGTATTTCATTGTTAGGTTTTCTGCATTAAGTGCACTTTTCAGACAATTGCTATTGAATGTTGATGTTACATAGTTTGATGTTAATCTCGACTTGTTACGATACTACATCGTTATTATTATTTATGTTCAATAAAGGCTGGCTGGTTGCGTCGCAAGCAATTAAGGCTCCTTGGTCGGTCTGAGTGCGCAATGTTTGCTGAGTGTCGAACGCACATGCACCAATGCCGAGAAAAAATAGGCCTTTTTTGCACTGCAGCATCAGGCCCAGTTTTTTCTTAATCCGACATTGCTCCCTATCTTGAACTGGCTCTTTACTTCTCCAGCCTTGCACCGTCTTCCTCTTCCAAACCTCCATTTACTCCAATCCTTTTTTTTTCTTCCCCCTCCACACTTGCGCTCCTACTATATATAATGGAGACGTGGCTCAGGTGTGGCAATTAGCAGTTCCCGCCTTCAATTACGGATTGCGGATGATTGCACATAAGCGAGGAAACACCCACTTCACATAGCGCCTGAAAACCACTCCGGCCATATTACCACACCCCCTCTATAAGCCACAAGTATGGCAATTATTTATTTAAAACTGAGCTGTGGACCCGCAATACCACAGAGAGAAACACCCCTCCGATGGAGCATCCCTTTTTGGAGTTGCATACTCTTAAATGGAGGTATGAAGTACCATTTGATCTCTTAGCATAATCCATTTAGCCCAGTGTAGGGTCAAGGAAATCCAAGGCCAAATTAGTGACGCCAAGCAAAACACAGTAATCAACAATGACAACAACAATACCACACGAGGAACGCCTTAAATTAACAGGCCCTGTTTTTTGACAGCCCTAAAAAAGACAAGAAAAACTTCCAAATAAAAAAAAAAAACCTTGAATGAAAGAAATCTTGGAAAAGGCAATTCAGGGTAAGTAAGTGAAATTTACTTATAAAGCACTCACGGACAAGAAGGCACAAACCACTGCACAGTAAAACAAAAAGATTAAGCTAAGCAAAACATAGACACATTAAGATACACAATAGAGTAAAATCTAACAAATACATTAAGTAAATTAAAATAAAATAAATAAAAATGAATTAAAAATAAAATTAATAACAATAAGACTCTAAGCAAAAGCCTGGCTAAACAAGAAAGTTAACTGTTTTTTAAGAGTCCACAGAGTCAGCCATATGAAGGTGAAGAGGGAGACTGATTGAAAGGTTCTCTTCACTCTTGCTTTTAATCTTAATATGTGGAACAACTAACACATTTTGAGTCTGAGATCAGGGCTGTCTTAACGCATGGGCACACTGGGCAGTTGCCCGGGGGTCCCACAAGCCCACATGCTAATCTCTGTATGTTGTGACTTGCTGGGTGGTTGTGTAGGTAGGGGCCACAGTGCACTGCTTTGCCCCGCGGGCCTATAATGCTGTTAAGATAGCCCTGAAGTAGACCATTTTGCTAGTTCCCAACTTTCTAGTTTTAGTATACAAACAGACAGTATTAGACACAAGAAGTCAGTGACCCACTGTTGAGGATCAAACCCTGCCTGAGATGTAAGTGTGTGAGAGGCAGTAAGTTTGAGAAGGCGATTGGATAAATAGACTGGAGCTTGTTCGTTCAATGCTCTATAAGCAAGTAAATGACTTTTAAAACGAATCCTGAAATCATCTGGAAGCCAATGCAAAGAGCATAAAATTCTAGAACGCATTAGACCCTGGCTGCTGCATTTTGTGTAGCTTGAAGACGCGAAAGGGATGATTTGTCCAAGCCAGTAAACAATGCATTACAATAATCTAAGCACAAGGAAATAAATGCATGAATAATATTTCCCTGCTCTGATGACGAAACTATGGAATGCAATTTTGAATTGTTTCTTAAATGAAAATAACAGAAACAAGAAATAGATTTAACCTACAGAGAGGACTCAAATATAACTCCCAGGTTTCGAACACTGGACTTGGCAGTCATGCAGAATGATGCAAGTACCTGATTAATCTTAAGATAAGTGTCGGGAGAAGCCACAATCATGGCTTCAATCATTTAAATATATGTAATTGTTAGAGAGCCACTCTTTTATACGTGAAACACAATCAACTCGGGTGGTCAGCTTATCGAGCTGGTGCAAGAGACCCCCTTCTAGGTAGGCTGGGTGGCAATGGCCGTTAAAAAATTAGTTAAATACAACACACAAAACAGAACACAAGTAATCCTCGTCACAGAGCTCGATGGCCACCATGCCATACAATACAATACTACAAACTACTTAGTCCTTACACACAGCGCTCCCCACCAAGTGTAACTCTCAAAGCAAAATGCAAGAATAGATAATACCACTCACTAAATATAGAACTATCCGATATAATAAGGATTCATATTTGTGAAAACACATCAAAACAAAGTAGAAACTAATTAGCATAAATGAAACACAACAATAACTGTCCATCACCTGTTTGGAGAACCACGGCCAGATTGTAGAAAAGTAGTCGGACAAGTGTGACGCCTACAGAGTCCTGGAGACCTTGGGCAACAAGCCACCTCCTCCTATTGGCCACTTTATAGCTGAGTCAGTGCTGAGCTGGCCAATCAGATGAAAGGACCCTTCTACCCAATGATTCCAGCACTCCTTTAACCAAAGAAGTAATGATCACCAAAAACAGTGAGCATGTTACTTTCTTGTGCAAAATTGCTGTGAGGAAAAATGTATGAAAAAGTTATAAACTAATGTTGCATTATTTTTGGAAATGCAAGGCAGTGCTTTACTTTGAGGATTTCATTCCCGTGTAGTCCATTCTTCTTATTCTCATGCTTTTTTCCTGCATTGTAGCTTGTCACTCAGGCTACCTACATGGCACTATTTAGGCTTTTGTGATCCCTATCTTTGGCCTGAGCTGCTAAAATGATGCCCTCTTTATGGCTGAGGGACCCCAGGTGGTTGCTTGGCTTGCTTATGCCAGGAAACAACCCTGCTATCAACTGTAGACGAAGCACAGCCTGTGACTTAATGGCATCCACAACTGTCCTATACGTCTCTTCATTTTGCCTGTAACGAAAAAACACTTCCTTGTGTCTCCTCATAAAAACAGATTGGATTTCAGATGTGGAGATGTTATTGAGTCCTGCGGTGGGTTGGCACCCTGCCCAGGATTGGTCCCTGCCTTGTGCCCTGTGTTGGCTGGGATTGGCTCCAGCAGACCCCCGTGACCCTGTGTTCAGATTCAGCGGGTTGGAAAATGGATGGATGGATGGATGGATGAGATGTTATTGAAAAAAAAATGTGGCAGACAAGGAGCATTCTGGGACTAATGCAAATTAAGCACGTGGTTACAATGGCAGGAAGACAGCATAGGGCACCTTTGAGATTGCGCTTGTGTCATCATGAAATGTGTTGAACATAATAATGGATGGCATACGGGTTGCACTTCAGCCTCACAGATCCATATTTCGTGAGTTCAAATCTCTGCAAGGTCAAGTCTGTGTGGATTTTGTCTGTTCTCACTGTGTTCCTGCATATTTTGCTTCTCTAAACCTTAACAGAATTAAAATGGTCATCTGCCCAGGGTCTACTGTCTTAAGTAAATCATTAGTTACTGGAAGCTGAATAGTTTCAGAGTTGTGCTACGAATTCAAGCTAAACTGAAAGGGTTCAGTCAACTTATTGGAACTTCAGTAACTGGTTAACTGGCCACAATGTAACAGCCCTGAGGCGCTCAGATTCATCCAATTAACAAACAGCATTGTATATTAATTGGGGATGTCAGGACATTACCCAGCCTAATATGAGCAGACCCCCTCCTAGAGATACATGCCACACTTAGGTTAAAGTCCACATGAACAAAGCATACAGTCAATTTTAAATGTATTCAGACACTTCCACTTTCTGCATACTAATTTTAAATAGACAAATTGGTCATTGTTGCCCTCCAATCTACACTTAATAACCCATAATGACAAAGTGAAAACATGCTTTCAGGAATGTTTGTAAATTTAATAAAAATCATACACTGAAAGCTCTCCTTCATCTAAGTATTCAGACCATTAATTCAGTGCTTTGTACAATCCCTGTTGGAAGTGATGACAGCCTTGAGCCTTCTTGTGTTAATCTCCACAAGCTTTACACACCTACATTTAGACAGTTCATTCCATTCTTCTTTGCAGATCCTGTCAAGATCTGTTTGGTTGGATGGGAAGTGTCTGTAAACTGCCATCTTCAGGTCTCTCCACAGATATTCTATGGGGTATAAGTCTGGGCTTTGGCCGGGCCAGTCAGGGGCAGTCAGACACTTGAAAGCCACTCCAGCATTGTTGTGGCTGTAAGCTTTGGGTGATTGTTGTGTTGAACATTGAAACGTCACCCCAGTCTGGGGTTTTGTGCACTCTGGTGCAGAGATATGACTGCCTTCATCCTTCCCTCCATTCTGATCAGTCTCTTTGTCTCTGCCACTGAGAAGCACCCGCATAACCTGTTGCTACCACCACCATCATGTTTCATCACATCTCATCAAACCAGAGGATCTTTTTCTTTCAAATGATGTTTATTCAAGAGTCCCTTCCATCTAGACACTCTGTCTTAAACGCCTAATAGCTGGTGTCCTGCTAAAGAAAGTGATCCTGAGGTTCTGCCATCTCAGCTGAGGACTTTTGAAGTTCTTTTAGAGTGAGCATTGGTGTTCTTGGCCATCTCACTGAGCAAGGGGCCCGGTTACTCAGTTTGTCTGGACGGCCAACTCTGTGAAAACTACAGGTGTTTCCAAAGCGTCACAAGTGTCATGACCCCTGTGATCCTCAGAACACTCAAAACTTTAGAAATGAGTTTACCCCTCACCGTGATCTTTGCGTCATCGCAGTTTGACCGTGGAGATGTAACAAGGAGTTCCCTTTGACTTCATGGCTCGGGTTATTGTCCTGAATTATGGGACCTCATATACACCAGTGTGTGCCTTTCTAAATGATGCCCAATCTAATTTTCCACAAGTGTGCCTTAGTAAAGTTCTAGACACAAATCACAGAGAAATAAAGCCAGCAGGATATACTTGACCACCTTGAAGGAGTGCTACAGTAAATGAGAAAGATTTAAATTGGGGATTTTTAATAAATTTGCAGACCTCTCTGAAAAAAATGTTTTCACTTTGTCATTATGGGTTATTCAGTGTAGAGTGATGAGCAAAAATGGCAGGTTGACCCATGTAAAATTAAACCTACAAAACAATACAGTGTGCAGAAAGTGAAGGTGTCTGAATACTTTCCAAATCCACAGTATTTACAAAAATAGAAGAAATACCACAAATGTTCAAAATAGAAAAAGGGTCTGCCTAAAAAGCAAACAGCTCCCAAAATGGGATACACAAGTCTCAAAAAAAAACAGGGAATCTAAAGAAAATAGCAATATTTACAAACTCCTCTGCAACTTAATTCATCTAAACTTTCTCTTACTTTATTAATATTTATTCGGCAGCGGTGATGTCATGTTGGTTCCGCCTCCCCTGGCTCCACGTACAAAGTACTGCAGGAACAATTGAGGCACCCGTAGAAAACAAACATGGTGCCGTGAAATACATGAAAATATTTGAGGTTCTTTTAAATGAAAATGAAAGTAAAAATAATTGATACAGTGGAATTGTCTGAAGAAAGAGATATAAGCCAGAATAGAGGAGGGCACAGGAAAAATCGAAGCAAAGCCAGACTACAACACAGAGGCAAGTGCAATGGCTGCCCAGTCAATGGCTGCAGGATGCTTATCGTTTTTTGCTTCTAAGGTTTCCTCCTGTATTTCATAGGTGTGTTATGTGTGTGCGCCACAAGGTGTGTACCTTGAAATGGACAAGCAGTCCTTCCAAGAGAAGTCTCTGCCTTGTACCCAATGCCATAATGGTACACTCCGACTGCTTTTGAGCTTGATTTGGATACTTGAGTAAAGAATATGGAGGTAGGGTTTGGCAGCCCAATATTTTTTGAATTTCATTTTAAATAGGAAAACTTATATCTCCAATATAAAAGAGGTTTTATTAGGCAGCGTGAGATGGACCCCTTAAAGTCAGTCCAGTGTGCCTTTCCAGGCCTGTTGTATTTCAATAACCTGTTGGATGCAATTTAATCCCAATAGTATAAAACAGGCAAGTGGTAACTTTAAACATTTTTCACTTCAGACGCTGCGTTGTCCTGATCATGATGGACACATAGCAAATGCTTCATTATTCAACTGCCAGTGATGTCAAATGTTGAACCTGAAACAAGAGATAAGAGGTCTGAGCTCAGTTCTGTCATTGCCTAACAGGTCATCCTCGTCTTTTATTAAAAAAAAAAAAATTGTCTTTTAGTTCATTGTAGAATCTACAAAAATATAATGTCAGGCAATGGTCTTTGAATGGGTAGATTTGCCCAAATTTGGAATTTCAAAAGTCAAGCCTTAAGATGCCTTAGCTATAAATGCACTGACAATGTATCACCAATGGGGGGCACTATGGATTTAAACAATATGTTCAGTATTTTTCAATTTGAAGTAATTTCTTCACAAACATGATGTATACTGTATGCATTAGGGATGTATGGTTGAGTTAGAAAGTTAAGCATTTTCTATAAATAAACCCTTTCAGCCCTGGATTTTCTGTGTTTATGGGAAAAATTATTTTGTGAGGTATTCTACCTTTGAGGTGTCTAGGAAGCTCAAAAAAAAAAAAAAAAAAAAAAATATAATTTATATAAAAAAATAAAATCAAAGGATAAAAGAGTTTATATATAGAAAAAGCTTAACTTTAGCAACAAAGGGTGGAGACCAGCCCG